>BCLF01000087.1:50447-111644 GCA_001602275.1 Zoysia japonica | reverse complement strand
AGGGGCGCAGCAGGCACGGCGCGCGGCGGCGTGCGGTGCAGCAGGCCAGCAGGGGCATGGCGCGCTCGCAGCGGCTGGTGCCCGTGCCGGTGTGCCCTCTTCCTCTCGCTCCTTCACAGCCCCACTGTGGCACTGCAGCACGACCCGGTTTGTGAATTTTCCTTTTTTTAATTTCCATTCTATGTTTTTTAGCATAGCAAATTGATAACATTTCTATACAATTGAATTACTTGATTGCAGATTTGTGAAATATGAAAAGAGATAGAGATATTGCATCAATTTTCCGAAAAATTGCAGCAAATAAAACTTTTTTCTCTTCACCTTCAGTGCAGTCCATGGGTGCAGTTGCTCTTGGTTCAAATGAAGAGAGTGGATCTTCAATTCCTTCAACCAATGCCTCAAGAATAAGTGGAGATAATTTGACTCTGATTTCTTTGAATAATACCTCAAGAACCAGCGGAGAGAATGTCATTTTAGAGGAAGAAAAAAGTGAAGAGCATGAGGGCAGTGGTGGCACAATCCCATCACCACCACCGCCACCACTGCTACCACCACTGCCACTTTATGATCCAGAATCGTCTTTCACAAGATCCTGCTGATGCTGATAGATTGCCCCTTGTAAGTTATCCTATCAATGACCATGCTGCTATTCAAAGAGCATATATTTTGAAAGGTCCATTTCAACCTTATCCACATCAATTCAAGAAAAAGAAAAGTGGCACTAGATATCGGTCATTTAATATTCTATGGTTTTATAAATATCAATGGATTGAATATAGTATCAAGAAAGACGCTGTCTTTTGCTTTGTATGCTTCTTGTTTGGAAAAGAAGAAAAGTAAACTCCATTTACTCATGGTGGATGGAGTAATTGGAGTAGAGATGATGCATTAGATAAGCATGTAGGTAGTGTTGATAGTGCACACAATGCAGCCCAAGAAAAGTACAACTCTTATTTGACTCTTGGTGTCGCAATTGATGATAGAATTGTAGAAGTGAGTAGTGAGAAGAAGCGGCTTTATAAAATTTGATTGGTTTATTCACTTAGATGCTTAAGGTTTTTTTTGGATCAAGGATTGGCATTTCGTGGGCATGATGAAAGTGAAGAGTCTAGCAATAGAGGGAATTTTATTGAACTTTTGAAATGGTTGGCATCAAATCATGAAGAGGTGGAAAAGTATGTTTTAAAGAATGCTCCATCCAATTGCACTTTGACTAGCCCAGATATACAAAAAGAAATTATTTAATGTTGTGCCATAGAAACTAGGAAGAAAATTATCAAAGAGCTTGGTGATGACCACTATGCAATTTTAGCTGATGAGGCAATTGATGTTTCACATAGACAACAACTAGCTTTTTGTTTATGTCATGTTAATAAATTGGGAAGACCATATGAAGACTTTCTTGGAGTTGTGCATGTAGAAGATACTACTTCTTTATCACTTAAGCAAGCAATTCAAGATTTACTTGTGAGTCACCATTTGACATTAACTCAAATTCGTGGGCAAGGTTATGATGGGGCTAGCAATATGAGAGGAGAAATCAAGGGACTGAAAACATTGTTCTTAAAAGAGTCACCTTCAGCTTATTACATTCATTGTTTTGCACATCAATTGCAACTAGTTCTTGTTGATGTTGCAAAAGGGAATGATGAGTGTATTTGGTTCTTTGATCAAGTATCTATCTTGCTGAACATTATTGGCATTTCTTGCAAACGACATGACATGCTTCGAAATGTTAATCTCTAAAATATTTTGAAGGCAATTGAATGTATGCAGTCATATGTCTTGGACAAGATGTTTCACAAAAGAGAGATTGGCCGAGAATACATGTTATGGTGTTGTTATTCAAATCATTTGACTTTGTTTTTAGTGCACACTTGATAGTGACTATTTTTGGATACACTAATGATCTATCATTGTGTTTACAAAGAAAAGATCAAGATATTGTTAATGCATTATCTCTTATTACTGTGACCAAGAATATAATGCAACAATTGAGGTCCGATGGGTGGGCTTTATTCTTTCAAAAGGTTACTTTATTTTGCAACAAGCATGGAATCCAAATTCCTTCAATGGATGGTAATTATGTTTTTTTTGGAAGATCAGCTCGGTTTGTTGTAATCCAAACAAATGTTGATCATTTTAGAAGAGAAGTATATATTGGTATCATTGATCAAATTATTCAAGAGCTTGATACTCGGTTTGATGAGGTTAATATGGAGTTACTTTCTTGTATGGCAGCCTTGAATCCTTAAAATTCTTTTGCTTCATTTGATGCCCATAAGGTACGTAGGCTTGCTGAATTTTACCCAGATGATTTTTCAAGCTCAGATTTGATAAGACTTGAAATGTAACTTGATAACTATATTGATGATATGAGAAAGAAAGATAGCTTCCAAGGCATAAATAATCTTGTTGAGCTCTTGTTAAGCTTGTGGAAACAAATAAGAATATTTTTTATAATTTGGTATACTTGCTTCTTAAATTGGTGTTGATTCTACCTGTGGCAAGAACAAGTGTTGAAAGAGCATTTTCAGCTATGAATTTTGTCAAGAATAGATTGAGAAATAGGATGAGTGACAGTTTGTTAGATGATTGTACGCTTACTTTCATTGAGCGAGATATTTCCTTGAAAGTGAAGGAAGAAGATATTATCAATTTCTTTATGGCCATTAGAAAGCGTATGCCGACAAAAACAAAAAGTAGTTTGTTATCTATTTTTTACTATGTTTGTAAGGTAATTATATTTGTTTTGAACTTATGGCACTTATATTTGTAAGATATTTATTTGGCTCGAACTTCTATTATAAAGTTGGCACTTTAATTTTGTTATACAGGCAAAAAAACAATTTTCGGCCCACCTTGAATTTGAAATCTGGCTCCGCCACTGCCTCTCATATTTAGATCTATTACTTTAT
The DNA here is from genome assembly GCA_001602275.1 of Zoysia japonica. Taxonomy (NCBI): domain Eukaryota; kingdom Viridiplantae; phylum Streptophyta; class Magnoliopsida; order Poales; family Poaceae; genus Zoysia; species Zoysia japonica. The sequence continues at coordinate 108,726 of BCLF01000087.1, read as the reverse complement.
GTAGGAGTATACAGGAAGAAAAGTGTCCAATGAAATATAAGAGGAAAAGACACATGTTGTCCGCGTAGTGCAATAATCTCAGTAATCGATAGTGATCAAACTTATGAGCTTGGTTTTATTCTTCCATCACAATGCTAAAATGTTGAAAGAAGAAACAGCAGTAGACTGTTTTCCTAATGATTACTATTTACTCCTATAACAAAAGAGGCACTACAGACTCTCTAAAATAAATGCTTAGAACTTCAGACTCAGAGTACCAAACTCATTGTTACGAGCATCGCATTTGATCAGACAAATTGTGATTACACTGTGTAGACTGCTATGGTTTAGTTATTAATACTTCTATTGTGATATATTTTGTCGGTGTTCTGACCACCGACACAGTAAAATTTACGTAATCGAAGGGAGTATCGATGTGCTCTTCGTATTCGAACTGGCCTAATCTATAAAAGACTCGAGGTTTAACCTGGTTTAGGCCACCAACGAAGCGTAATACCTTACGTCCAGAGAGAGTCGGTGGATCGTATGAACTCAAGAACACGAGTACAATGGCGAAAGGGCCTTGGCTCGAGCCAAAACCCTAGCACGCGTATGTGGATGTGCTTACAATGAACTTGCTTGAATCTAACTTGTCTCGTCTACGGCCCCCCCGGTACCCCTTTATATAAGGGTCAGACCGGAGTTACAAACTTAGAGGCTACGAAATCTGCTGGCCCTCTATCGAGTGGGGCCGCGGTCATCGCTGGAGTTGGTCCTCTAGCGCTCGCTGGTGCCAAAGCAGAGTGTCAATGTCCTTCACGCGTCCTTTGTCCAGTCGTAGGGGACAAAGGACCCTTTTCTATTTCGCTTTACCACTCGCTAGAACACTTTACCGATCATCTGGTTGTTTTACCACCTTCTGAAATGCTTTTCCTCTGGCAAGGTTGCTTTACCTCATGCTGTATATTGTCAAGAATCTCTGTGACTGTCAGAAGTTAGTCGTTGAGGCGGTGGCTGACCCTCGAGGGCCGGGTGAAAACATTGGCTTCTAGCTATTGGTTGGTTGGGCTCCATCGTTTTATGCTCCGACCATTTGGTGGTCGGATCATCGTACTCGTGGGGTCCCGACCCCTGACGACCTTTAGTGGTTCAATGCGGTGAAGTTCTTCATGGCCAGTGGATCAATCCATGGGCCGTAGTTCGTGATTGGGTCTCCGTATTCACTCGGGGCTCACAAATACAAGGTGATCTCGACATATTTGTACTTTAGTCCCCATTTTTTTAAAATGTTAAAATTGCTTTAGAGCAACAAACTGTTATTGCGTAGAAAGGAGGTATCAACAAGTGAAATTTTGCTGCATTTAAAGTGCGTCCTTTTATTTTGATGAATTCTTAAGTTAGTACAAACAAGTGAAATTTTGCTGCATTTAAAGTTCTTCCATTTATTTTGATGAATTCTTAAGTTAGTACCAAAAAGTGAAACTTTGATGCGCTCAAATGTTTAATTATACCTAAATAGACTTTACATCAACACATTGTTATTATGCAGATTATTTAGGATTGTATAAAAATTGACATTTTAAAGCATTTGTTTTGCACATTTAGCTAAAAAAGTCCAGAGAATTTCTACAGGACTTTTAAGCATATTCTGCTATTAAGTCAGCAGCTTGATGTTCCATACGGGCTAATAGTTACTTAAGCCAAAATAATAAGGGCCATTAGCGTCAGTGCCTTTGTTTTCATTCATAATTATTAATTTGCCCTCCTTTTCGTGGACTTTGTACCTTTTTCTATTTTTTTGAATTTGAGTCATAGAATTGCCCCTGTTTTCTAACGGTCAGTTAACCGTGTTAACAACCTAACGAAATGACCATCGTACCCTAGGTAATAAATTCAAAAGTAGGACCATCGTACCTGGGTAATAAATTCAAAAGTAGACCTATTATGCAATGTTATCTTTCTTGATGGCTAACAATAAACAACAGTGATGATTTATTACAACAGAATAGACATATAATGTGCTAAAAAATTATGTTCCAAAAAATAATACAGCAGTATTTCGATTTTAAAACATTTAGAACTGTCGTCTTTAAGCACACAAGAATTTAAACATCACTAGTTCAATAATAATTGAGCAGCTTTGGCATAACATTTGTTGGAAAAAATAATTCCTGCTGGACTCTACGAATGAATCAGAAGCCGTGGGCAGACCCCTGCCGAGCTGCCACTGCCAGGCCTTCCCCACGCCCCTGCCGCCCCCAACAGGCCGAGCCTACCCGCGACACGCTGCCGCTGCACTCTACCCGCGATGCGCCGCCGCCAACCCCTCCTACCACGACACGCCGCCGCCGACGGCCCTGCTCCTGCAATGCGCCGCCACTTGCAACGCGCTGCCGCAGCCGCACTCCACCCGCGATGCGACGCGACGCTGCTGCTGCCTGCGATGCGTGACCACCGACGGCTCTCCGTCCGTGACCGCCCCGCCGCCGGCGTCCCTCCTCGCGTGGCGTGCCGCCGGCCTCCACAATCTAATGGGGCCTGGAAGATTACCAGGCAGCAGAACATGTACAATAGAGCGAGGGTAGTTTTGTCTTTTCCTTTTTTCTTTTTTTTTTAAAACAATAACTTAACGGGTATGACGGAATGATAGAATAGGGGCAAACAGAACTTTAAATTTTGATTTCCAGGGTCAATGGGACAACCGTTAATTTTACAGGGGCACACATCCCTTTTAGTTCAAAGTAGGGGCACTGAAACAATTTTCCTAAATAATAATGTCAGGTTGCATATTCAGTACATCAGTTTGGATGCTAATTTCAATACCCTTTAGATGAAGTAAATCTTCAATTATGGTATTGCAATGGTGTCAGCTTGTGAGTCTTCACCATTGATCTTGGATTAACTTCTTTTTATATGTATTACCTATATATTCTACCTCTCTCGTCTGTTTTTGCAAATAAATTTCCATTTTTTTAAAAAAAAATAATGGTCTCAATCAAGCCATCTCACACGTCGTGCATACTATATTCCTGAGAAAAGAGAAAAACAAAGGCAGCATATGTTGTTTACAGCACAAGTAGTCAGGTGAGCTAAAGCCATATTTTTTATGTTTAATTAGTCATTCTTTCAAGCTTCAAATAATTCAATTTTATTACCCTGTCTGTTGATATGAAATTTGATGTCAATTAACTTACCTTGGCAGTTTCAAGTATCCGATCATCTTTTTTATGCCCCTGTACAAGTATCTAAATTTGTGCTAATTCTTCCAGTAGCAACTGCTTCTCCTCAATGAATTATGTGAGGGAAAAATTGAGAAAACGTATAGGAGATCAATTCTTGTATGATTGTGTGGTTAAATTAATTGAGCGTGATTTTTTTCCAGAATGCTAAAAGACAATGATATTATCCAGCGATTTCATGCCATGAGGAAGCATAGAAATTATAATTTTTCTTTAATAGTTTGAGGACATGTGAATAATTTTTATATTTAAAATTATTGTACGGCGGAAATTTCTTTATTTTTCTACACATTTTTTCCTTGACGAATCAGGAGTACCCAAATTTCGATTCCTGGGTCCGCCACAGGCTCTGAAGCTTCTCTACATTTTACACATTGCCGCTTTTAAATGACACAGTGCGCCTCCAACATTTCATCAGGTACGGACTGGCTGTCATGCACAAGACAGAATTTTTACCAATGGAAATAATATGCTTCGAATAGGGATCATATTTTCACTGCTACTTAAAAGGCACAATTTTTTCTACGTGTCTACGGTAAAATGTTCTCAACATAAATAGGTTATACTACGTGCACACAGAAAATATAGTCAAAATTATCTCTTTTTACAAATTTAACAAATAAAATTATAGATCCACACAGACTACTGTTAGTTAACAAAACACAACTACTCGAAACAAATATATAAAATAAAAATTGTTGAAAAATAAAACAACATTTGAAAAACTATTTTATTTTTAAAACTAAAAAGATTTAGAAGGTAACCTCGTACCTATTAATTTTCACCAAAGACGAAAGACGTCCGGACGTGCGTGTTGCAAACGGGCCGAACATGGCATGCAGCGGATCTTGTAAATCATTTGTTTCAGATCTTTCAAATTTTGAATTCACAAGAATTATTGTTAGTTAATAAAATACTACCTGTAATAAATATATGAAATTGAAATAAATTTGTTGTAAAACAAAATAAATTTATTTGGGCCTGCCCGGCGAATTGCTTTCTACTGCCATCTATTCGCTAATTTATGGTGAAGAATAAGAAACTTTAAATTTAATATTAGTATATTAATTCTATATTTTATTAAGTTAACATTTTTTCTTAGTCATCGGAACTGGTATCAATAAACATAGCTGGCATTCATACAAATGACGGCATAATAGAGAGGCCAAATTGTCAAACTCTTTCGTCCTGCACAACCCATACTCGGCCCAAACGCCAATGTCTGGCTAGTGGGCCGCGGAGTGAGCCGTTGCATTTCCCTATTTCTTTCTTCTCCCCTACTGCCCTCCGTACCCCGACGACGACCCAGACGCGCACCACCCTCGCTGCCCCCGCCGCTTCCCCAGCCAGTCCAAGACCTGGCGAGCGGCCTAGTAGCACACCGCCGGAGCGGCCGTGCCCGACGCCGCAGCTGTTCTCGGATTTTCTTGGCGGGGGATGATTCCGCCTCCACTCCGAGCGCTGCCGCCGGCCATCCAGCGGTGGGCAGCTATGGTGGCCAGCCTATTTGGAGCCGGAGGAGCCTGGGCGCGGCGGGTTGCCGTGGCGCTGCGCCACACGCTGCTCCGCCGTCTCTTCCGGATGGAGGCCGTCGTCGCCACCGACCACGAGGCGTCGATACCGCAGGGCGGGCTCACCGACCCCTACGCTGAACGGGGTGCGCCAGCTGCAAGTGCCGCCGCTCCGGGCGCAAACACTACGCCGCCAGCGGACGGTGGCGGGGCCACCCTGTCCCTTGTCGCCAACGACCTCGAGGCGTTGATACCGCAGGGCGGGCTCACCGACCCCTACGCTGAACGGGGTGCGCCAGCCGCAAGCGCCGCCGCTCCGGGCGCAAACACCACGCCGCCAGCCGACGGTGGCGGGGCCACCCTGTCCCAGGTCGCCAACGCCTATGGGGCTGCAGCGCCGCAAGAAACGTACACGCCTGTCGCCAAGAAGAGCCCGCCTGGAGCCAAGAGGACGAACGTCCCTCGACCCAAGAATCTGGTGAGAGATATCCATGAATTAAGTTTTTGCTGCCTGATTAATAGCGTTAACATTGCTTTCTGATGATTAATGCTAGGAGTTGTTGTCTGATGGATATTGCTGTTACAATTCTGGTAGTTGTATGATGATTGTGATGAACAACATTGTTGCAGTTCTGCTAATTTTTTGTTATGAATAGGGATTAATTGGATACATGTCATTACAATTTTGCAAAGTTAAAAATATGTCATTCGGACCCACACGCCATTGACTTGCAGAGCCCCACGTGTCATAGACACCAGTTTACAAAATTGTAATAGCATGAATCTAACAGCCCCGCAAAATTTTAGGTGTTAGAAACCAAATGGGGGAAATGAATTTTCTGCCACCAGCTGAAGGTGTTCTGAAAGACTGTTCATAGTGCGAGCACTCATTTTTTTTATGTCACTTTTTAGGACGATCCATTCGGAGAGGGGGATTATGACCTTGATGCCCTATTCAGTGAAGACCTGGAAGTGAACGACGTCGAGATGGCTTATGCGATGTATTGTTTGGCCAGATCAGACAAGATCAAGAGTAAAAGATATGAACTTTGTGATATTTGCTTCTTTCAGCTTAAGTTGGTACATTCCGAGCCAAAAGAAAAGGTACGATTTAGTGTTATCCTTAATGTTGAATTTCAGATTTTTTTTGGTTGCTGATTTTTTGTTTTTTCTTCTCTGGCATCATAGCTGATAGGTCACTGCAAGAATGTGCATGGGGTAGAGGGCCATCCATGTCATAAAACAGGCTGCTATGTTAGGTGCCGCAGCCCTGGTGACGCAGGCTTGCAGTGTCTATATTTGCACTAACAAAAATGCAAATGTAAGCAATCTTAATTCAGTCTTTTAATAATGTTTTTCAACTTACCATCTTAAAATAATTTCTCTTGATTGCAGTTTGGTGGAGAAGAGTCTTAGAGAGTAGGGGAATGAGGATGGAATGAGGACCTGCGGAGATGTGCAGAAAAAGATTAGCTTGCAATGAATGTAGGAACACTAATGCATTCCAGATGTACAGTAGCCTTCAGGTGTAGCGAAACATAGATACTCCAGACTTGGGTGCTCGTAGGCAACAGAACTCAGAACGAATGAAGCTTCTGAGCTCTTTCTCACCTTGGAACTCTACCTATTCTTTGGACTGAGAAATAGTTAGTCACTTTCATGTTTTTCTTCCTATATTTCGGTATCAATGTGTATCTTCCTTTGGCATAGAAATTGTGATTTCAAATTCTCATCCCAATTGCTATGTTTTGAATTCTCATAGGAATCCATATTTAAAACACACCATCTCAGTTCATGTGTTCTTCCTTTCCTAAGATCATTAGATATCATCTAAATAAAAGGGACAAATTATAAATCAATGTACCAGTGCATGGCGACAGATTTTTATTTATTCCCAAAGTGCAAAAGTGAATGCTCTTAAATCTTAATGTCAGATGTTTAGCGAAGGCAATAACCACAACGTTTATTGTCACAGTAAATTAATGTCCCTAAAAATATACATACCAGCTCTGATTCATATTTCCATCTTTATGCGAAAGCAGCATATTAAAAGTTACCTGTAAACCATGATTCTCTGTGTGGTGCTTGTTATCACCCTCTACACACTCAACTTCAACGTATTGACCAAAGGAGTAATGCACGGCACGACAACTTTTGACATCAAGCTGAAGGTCTGCAAGGGCATATATCATTTACCAGACCTGCCTGCCTTTTTTCACTTCTCCAGAGCATGGATCTGGCACCCATAAACACCATCAAAATGCAACATTCAAATGTGTTATCACAGCTGGAAATAATTGTGAATGGACTCACATATGCATCCAGACCTCCTTTATCAACTTTGTCGATCTCATTGCAGGGATCAGAAATCTGTTACAGTACATGGGATGCTAAATAAAATGGTTTTATCAAGTGAACCTTTATTGTGCTAAATGGTGCACCAATCCAAACTAATTAATTGATTATCTGGTAATGACGAAACCAAACATGGCCATCAACTATGGAGAAGACACACACATGGTCATGGAAAGGCTTTGCTTTTCAATGATCTTTTGGAGTAGCGAATACCTGCCAAAAAATGACAATTCAATCTCATCTTCTTTCTTTCATAAGAACAACGATATCTCTGTAAAAAGAATGTCCCAATAAAGCATATGAATATGTAAGCTCGAAGCTAAAATAAAACTTTGTGTTATTTATATCTAATACTGACCAGAAACACAACTGCGTTAGTGGTTATCAAGAATGAAAAGATAAATTTGATTAGTGTAAGATGTTGGGTTTGTTCTACAATTCTTCCTCCAAGTCAATGCTGAAACCAAAAGCAATATTGGAAAAACAGGTTGTTTTTTATCTGTATCTGTAAGGCAATAGGAAATATTTGTAATTCAATGCCGTATCTTTAATACCTGTAAGGCAACAGGAAATATATTTTTTTATCTGTAAGTCAATGCTGAAACCAAAAGAGCAACTAAGAGCAGGCCAACTTTTTGGAGGATTAGCGCCCCAACTTCCCGCAAAGACACATGAGACATGTGCTGCACGTTTCTTAAGCGATGCTCATCATCATATCATACGGAGACAGAGAATACTGCGGATGTCATATGAACGATTGTTAATCATGAACAAAAAACTTGCCTCATAAAGTTTAATTAATGTGGGAGGAAAGTCCATTGACCCCACAAGAGGCAGCACTGCAGAAGATTGCTTACATAAAAAGGCATTGTTATATCAATTGCATAAAAAAGAAACTTTATATTTTGGGATGGAGGGAGTCAGTGAACTGGTTCTAGTTACAAACTGGAAACCCAACATCACAGAATCAACTACGCAGGTTTGATGCTATCCTAAATATATTATATTACCACGCTGTACAACTATATTTACCAGCAAAGATCATAATCATATAGACTTTGTTACTAGCACAGTAGGTCATGGTCTAGTAAACAGTTAATTAATCCTAATTCCTAAAGACATAAAATGAACTTGTGCTGAGTGGCCTAAAAAAAAGGAAAATATTACAGTGAGTGGCACCAGTGCTGGACATCATTACCTGTGAAGAGTATAAAGGTTTCGTGTACTTCGATCTACATCAGGAGAATAGTATTTGCCATCATCACTATCCAAATCGAGTTGCAGAGGAAACTCATGGCGACCATTGATCTTCACAAACATAACAACCTCAAACAGTAATAAAGAAAAAGTATTTGATCTTAAAAGCATTTATATTTCAGGATAATAGCTCTTGTGTTTAACAGTTTGCAGCGACGGACCTTCATGGGGTTGTTGGGGGGGGGGGGGGGGGGTGACCAACATTAGTGTGTGAATAAGTTTAAGCAGCAAAATCAGCATCTCCTTTAACAAATTCAGGAATTTAGGGGGGGGTGGGGTACCCCTTGGCCCTAGAGAAGCTGTCAGTGGCAGTTTATATGTTACAGGTTATTAACGTTGAGCGAACCGCACACCCTAAATGAGATGTGTTGGGTGCAGCAGATCCACACGTGCATGAGTAATATTACCAATTGAAAAAAGCAAATGAATTGTGAAGTAATCAAAAGCACAAACCTTAAACATGGTATCCTCATATACTCCAAGCTCTTCAACTGAAGTTGCAAAACAGGTGGATAATCAAGGAAGAGAACACCCTTTTTTGCATCCTGCATTATCAAATATGAATTGAATCCAGTATCCAACCACCAAGTCAATCAGCAAGACAAACAGGAGGAGGAAAAAGGTACAATACAAACTTCATTCGTCAAAATAGAAAAACAGTTGTACTTAAGGTGTATAGTATGCAGTTTGCAGATTCCTTCTGGTTATATGTTTATTGTCACAGTAAATGAATGTATTGAGGTCCACACGTAATAAAAATATATATATATGCCAACTCTGATTCCATCTTTATGCGAAAGCAGGATATTAAGTTACCTGTAAACCATGATTCTCTGCGTGGTACTTGCTATCACCCTCTATATGCTCAACTTCAACATATTTACAAAAGGAGGAATAAATGTCACGATAACTTTTGACATCAAGCTGAACGTCTGCAAGGGCCTAAATCATTTACCAGTCAAAAAAGAACGCAGGCAACCAATGTGGAACCCAGTAACAAGGGCAGCACATACCATAAAATGACTCTTTCCTGCTAGATTTACAGTCAACATTTATACACTCAATGTAATTGAGGTTATGACCTTCAAATAATTTCTCAATTGTTCCTTCTACAACAGTTTCCTACGAAGTGAAGTTAATAGAAGCTAATATGCAATATACATTTCTATTAGACATTTAGATATCTCAGCTTCATCTTGTCCTCAAGTTTCTCGCACAGAACTCTGTTGAGCTCTTGCAAAGCATGATGCATGAAAGAATTATATGTGTCCCACCCAAAAGATCAACTCTTTTGTACCTGCATTGCTGTCACTACATCAGAGCTTGTAGAAAAAGCTCTGCAGAGCCAAGGGGATACTTCCAAGTGGCATGTCATTTTCAGTGGTTGGCATATGATGCACAGCCTTACACAAGAAAGAAAAAAAAAAAACAGTCAAATTGATGAAATAGAACAGAAAGGGGATAATACTCAATTGCATCCCTGAAGTATTGTCAAAAGCTCAGTTTCGTCCCACATCTTTTGGTTAGTGGCTTAATTTCATCCTTACTCTGACATGGCTGCCCATGCAGCACGCCGTATCCGCACGTGCGTTGCCAAATCAGCTTCAATTTTATATTCTGAATTTGAAATCATTTTTCTCTCAAATTGTGACTTTCTTTTCTGATCCGTTTGAACCATTGTGTTCTTAAAATTATCACAACAAATCAAGATCCTACGTGGATATAATTTTTCCCAATATTTAGATTGTGTTAAGAATCAAATGTGAAAATTTTATGTATCCCACACAAATATATCCTGGAATTTTTAAAAAAATTAAAAACCCTCAAAAATATTTTTTTTTGAAAACCCTGAAGTAAGCTATGTGGTACAATGTTTGTAGAAGACAGTTCATATGACAGATAGCTCCATGATTTTTCAAACCGACATAACCTGTTTCCTTTTTTTAGTCATATGTCCAATCTTCAAGCATTCTGCAGACAACAGCATCTTTCACAAGGCAACCTCTATTTAGGTCATAGAGCTGACACAAGGGCGTAAAGGATGTGAAATCCCACTCTCGCGAGCATTAAAATTAATGTAGGGTGTATGCAGAACGAAAAGCAAATGTGTGTCGGTGCTACACCCATTAATAAAACTATAGTGCAAAATTACCAACCTATTCATTATAATTAATAAGTAAAAAAACACAATTTAATTGATTCAAAGGGAAAATGGTGTATTAGCCATGCTACTGGCTGGCTAATTTCTCATTGTCACAACCACATATATAAACTGTGGTGATTAAAACAGTTTTACCAACTAACCAAGCAATGGATCGAGTGAGTCACCAATTTCTGTTGCAGGGGAGTATTAATGCTAAGAATTTAGTCACATCTATACATGGGTGACGGTGGAGGGGGCAAGTACCAAGTTTGGACAAAACTAGGACCTCACTGCAAATTTAAGGGCACAAAATTTGATTTCCAAATCAGAGGGATAGATCAAACATCGGGCCTCGCCAATTTGCCATTGGGACCACATTTTATTGTCACAGATGGACCCCTATGTCATTTACACAAATCGCAACACAATAAAGAAGCCAACAATTCGAGTCCCAAATTGACAATTTCATCGAAGATGATTTATGCAACCATGTCATCAATGCTGCCTAGGGCACCACCATTAAAGTAGCAATGAAACTATAATAACATAGAGTTAACTGGCACAAATATCAACCTCGCATAACCAAAATTTTTAAAATTGGCAAACCATCTTCATACACTATCATAGCGACAGTTCATCACAAAATAGAAGTATGCTCAGATTTCATGCATTATCTAGTCTATTAATCCAGTCTTTACAAGTTCACCGCAAAAAAAAAAAATATGTTCAAATTCCAGTATTTTTGTATTATATGCTCTGCTTTGGCAGGCATTGCCTAGTCTATTAGACTACCCATTACACTTTTGTTCTCCCGTAACATTTCAAAGATGTTTTATTTGCCCCTATATGCGTGTACACTCATGATGCAGAGCTGTGGGCAGCACAGCGTGAAGTAAAGCTATACCTTTGCGTATCAAATACTTTGGCTGAATCTGGTTTATGACTGCCAAGCTAAACTGAGCATAGTAGACCCAGTCATATGGGAGGTTAGCTGAGTCAGCAACGTCCAAGTACATGGATGGAGAACTGGTCCACATTGTTCCCATTGGAAAAAAATCAGTATGCCTGCAAGAAGATAAGCAAATATTATGAATACTCAGAAATACAACAGGGGGAAACTTTCAGTTGCAGAACCAGTGAAGCATTTACGGCTCACCATTTGCACCCACCAATGACAAACACATCTGAGTACATCTTCCTCCCATTGTACTGGGTAAAGTTCTCAATGGTACCGGATGAAGCATGAAATTTAAGATTTAAACTGTTATAAAGCGGATGGATACTTTAGACATCAATTTTGTTCCTGAAACACCTATTTGGTTCACTGCCACAAAGGTGTACATATGCATGTTTCGACCACAGAAATTATTGATATTTGAGTTGTTTAGAGAATCTTAAACAATTATGTAAAAGAGTTTTTAAATAAAGATTCAGGGTGGAATTAGGAAAATCACCCTTAATAGTATCTTAAAGAAACTCCCCGATGTACCAACTCCCAAGACCTAAGTTTTCAGCTACGACTTGGGAACAAAAACCATACGCCAGAAATGTAAGCATCAACGAAATTAGATGATGTGGATAAATGAGAATTGTTACAGGAGGTTTTCTATCTCCAGTAGTCTTTAATAAACTGCGTAATGATGTTATAATGAGTTTTTATATAATTTGTAAAGATGCTCTTGAGAGATAAACCAGCATTTCATCCAAAATAAGTATAACTCCTTTGCGCTGTTTGTTCTATTGCTTAGGCAGAGTTCTAGACATTACCTTGAATGAATGAATAGAACAGCGATTGCTTCTGTATTCAGAAACTATGTAACTTTTTCATGGTATACGTATACCAGCAGGGGCCAACAGAAGAAACTAGCTTCTAAAATTGGCATTACGTCTACAGAAGCACATGGTAGCAAGCAGCAACTGATTTGCCAACGATACTATACCCAACCACAACCAATGACAAACCACAACTCTTTGGACTAAAACTAGTGTTACCATTCATGTGCAATTTTTTTTAAAAAAAAAAACCATGCCTTTGGTACATGAGCAATGGACAATGGGACAGCATGCACCGTAACAGTTACTACCTTACCTGGTTCCAATATTTAATTTTTTCCAATGAGTCGTGTCACAACATTTAGTGAAAGGCCAAGTATTACTTTTGTTAAAATGAACTTTAATCCAAAAAAAAAACATAAGTGACAGTTTATTGTATACGTAGCACATAGAGAGAAGTGCACAATTAGATACATAGGGAAACATTTTAATATCTAGCTGTGCAATGTCAAAATCTTTCTCCTAGGATTCGGAATCAGCCACACTGGGGTTGGTGAGTTGGACCAAAGTTGAGGGTATACAATTTCTTCTTTGCTGTTATTATCCATGTCAAATACTCCAATATCACGCTTGTCATTCTTGTGCCATGTAATATCGAGATAATTATCATCAGTGAAGTAGGCATGATTTGCCTTCAGCTGTGGATAATCTTCAGCAAGAAGGCAATATGATTGGTTTAGGCCAAGAAACAACAAATGCTCACTGAGGGCACTTACTACCACAAGCTTTTTTAATGTAAGGTCCACTTTATGTACTTTGATTGTGGAGGTCCTGCTCAACCAAGACTCGCCGTCTAACTCAACTTCCAAATCTGAATCATATTCATCTTCTTCACCCCCTTGTGGTGAATCACTAGATCTCCAAATCTGCAACAGTTCACCATATGGGCCTTTCATAATGTAAACCCTGTCAGACACACAATTTTTCATCTTGCCCAAAACTATTTGCGGCTCAATGGCAGGGGCAGCAAGATCAAAAGCATGGATTTCTCCCAACGAAGTGGAGGCATAAAGGTACCCATCCTGGAATAAGCAGTCTTCATAGTAATTGTGTGGTGGCAACCAGGTCCACTTATCATCTCCTGCCCTTGCAAACGACAACTGCGACTGTGGGTTGTGGATCACTACCACGAAGTAGTCCTCTGTGGATGGATCTGAAGATACAAATGCCTTATAGAATAGGTAGTCCCGCAGCTCACTAGGAGCAAAGATTGATGGTGAGCCCACAATTATCTCCTTTCCAGTGTACCATGAGTACTCATACTTGCTGATGGAGCCTGCATCATCATATATGGGCTTCACCTGCTCAATTGTGGTGATCGGCGGCAGTGCAATCTGCTCACCAGTGATGGGGTTGACAAGGTGCACCTCGCACCTCTCATCAACGGTAATGATCCAGCCATACGAGGAACCGATGATTTGCCTACTTTGGATGGGCGGATCTGGCAAAGTCAATGTGTAGACCTTCTTCTCCGCAAGGCTGTAGAGACCTACATCACTGGCGCCGAAGAACTTGGAAGTGTACAAGAGGCATGGTGTCTGATGCAGCCTGAAAGATCCGATCCTGCAGAGGCTGGTGTAGGCAGCATGCCATGAAGAGCAGACTGATCCTGCACGCACAAGGTCAGGGACCTCCAGTCGGGAAAATATATCCAAGAGGATATCCTGCAGCAGCTCTGGAGAACCATTGCCCACATCAGCTGCCCGATTAAGATGCTCATCACTCTGGAATGTCTCCGTGAGTAAACTGGGGAACGGAGACACGATCTTTGGTAAAACTCGCAAGACTTGACATCCAAGGCAAAGACCCATCTGTTCTGCCGTAGATCTATACAGGATGGGCACAGAGCAAAGTCGGATCTCTCTGTCTATTGCTGAAGTTATTCACGACTTTCGACAGGCGATTACTAAATGCCTCAATTCTTATATAGATCACTAGACGCCTCAAACAGAATTGCACTGGGGATGGATTCCGAGTCGGAGGTAGAACATACCAAAACGATTCGGAGCTGCCCCAGCGGCCGAAATTGCCCTCCGCGAGATATGATCTGAGCGAGATGACGGGAGGGGGCGAGGGAGGATCGGATAGCGGAGAGAGAGGCGTGAGATCGGGGAGGGGAACTGGGGAAGGAAAGGAAGGCTCCTGGAGGCATGGACTGGCTGTTCGAGTCTGATTCTGGGTGCGAGTTTCAGAACGGAAGGAAGGCGAGTGCTCTCCTGCTCCTCCTCACTCTCGGAAACCTCTCACTGACATTTTTGTTCCACCGCCGTTGCCGATCGATAGGTGCGGTTTAACTTAATTTGTGTTTTTTAATTTTGAAGCATCTCTTTTGATCATTTGATTTATTCAATTCTTTTAAACTTTTATTTATTTTATTGTAAAATAATTTATTATTAAAATCACCTAAGCTTGTCTTTTTTTTATTTTTTAAATATTTTGAATAAAAAAATGATCAAAAATTATTTTAAAAAGTTAAAAATATCATTTTTTAAGAGCGAAGAGTACTACTCCCTCCTTAAACCGGCTAGCTAGTTAGCTGTTTTGCTACAGTTAGATTTGTTTTTCAAATTTTTTATCTTTAAATCAAATCAAACTAATTTCATCGAAAATCATAAAAATCAATAGGTTTTCAGGGTTTGTAAAACTTTGGTGCCCCACCCTGATCAAAGCTCACAGCGGTGGCGAAAAGCGAAGGAGTGCGGCTGCGAGGCTGCAGGATGCGGAGGAGGCGAGGAGATTGTGCGATGGCTAGGATGATGAGGGCACGTGCGTGCCAGCGTACGTGCCACGAGAGTAGTGGGAGTCACCATGATCACGGAGGCGAGGGGACCGCCTTCGGTGCCTCGCCGCAGAGGTAGTGGCGATTTGTAGAATGATGCGCAGGTCTGGAGATGGAGATGGCGGCCATGGAGAGTAACAGTGAGGGAAGTCCCGGGAGGGAGCATGATGACCTTGCAATTATTATTATTTATTATTTTTACTTTTTAAATATTATAGTTTTCTTTTTTATATATACTTAACAAAACATCTTCAGCAAAGATTGCACGTAGAAAAATACACTAAAGATTACTTTTTTATAAATCTAACAAATAATTCTCTTCATATACGCTTTTTACAAATCTAACAGCTCTTTCAAATTTTCAAGATTTTGAACCCACAAGACCATTATTAGTTAATAAAATATAACTATCCGAAACGAATACATGAAATCAAAAGAATGTTGTTGGAAAACAAAAAATATTATTTCGAGTTATCCGGTGAATCGCTTCCGCTGCTGCCATCTATCCGCTAATTTACGGTGAAAAATTGAAAACTTCAAATTTTTATATTATATATTATTTTTTAACTCAATATTTTTTCTTAAACCTTAGCGTTAGCACGGATATCGAGACTAGTTTTAAAAAAGAAAAGGACATTGTGGAGAATTTTTTTTATCTATATTTTTTTAATCATAGACTCCTCTTTTAGGACATGGTGATGATGTCTTTTCTGACTGTAGGCATTTTTTCCTACAAAACATACCACTAACATTAAAAAATTTTGTTGTTTTATACTACGTTAAAAATAAACATAATTTGAGCTACAGGGATGCTCACAGTATAATAACACTATATAATAAATATAATATAGGATTCCATGATACAATAACACAATATAAAACAGTAAAAATGAGATAGTTACGCTATGTGCACACAGCAAAATGCACCCAAAGTTATTTCTTCTTACAAATTCGATGGTTGAAATCTCTCTTGAGACACCCTTTACAAATATTAATCTTTTTTGCATCTCCCCTTTTTGGGCCCACAAAAACCTCCGCATCTGTTTACCCAATCACCAATGGTTAGCATTTTGAAAACAAAATTTTGTTACCACGTTGATGAATAATGAGAAATTTATAATTTTAATTTTAATATATTATTTTCTTAATTTAATATTTTTTTTCTTCAACCACAGCGTTAGTACGAGCATCGGTGCTATTGTTAGTTAGCAAAATACAACAACTTGAAAAAACATTTATTTTCTACTACCTCCGTTCTAAAATATAAGTATTTTTAGATTTAGATAAAGTTAAAATCTTTCAACTTCTACCAATAATATCTAAAAAATTACATAATTTTTAATATAAACATATAATTTTATAAAAGTTTATTTAATGATGAATTCAAAAAATATAATTTTTAAATAATAAAATATTATTAATTATATATTATTAGTGGTTAAAGTGATAAAAATTTAACTTTGATTAAACCGAAAAATGCTTATATTCACCTGCGCGTTTCCATCAACAAACCTCAGGCTAAATAACTGGTTCACCGCATGCATGCCGCTTCGCCCGTTCACCTAAGTCCATGACTCTTCCATTGACCATTTCACACATCACACATGTAATTAGTGCGGCAATTAGGTGAAATCCAAGCGCTATCCATGGCGAGTTGCGAGGCACAGTGATTTTCTTAGTCTATGGGGAATACTTTGATGAAAATTAGATGGAGAAGTATTCTATTAAGTTAATATTTTTTTAGACCCGTAGCGTTACCACGGGTATCAAAATTTATTTTGAGTTAATATTAATACTAATGGTGAAGAAAAAGAAACTTCAAATTTTAATTTTAATATATTTTTAATTTAATATTTTTTAAACCGTATAGTTAGTTCGGGCATCGAAATTTTTGAAGTGCATCAAATTTTAGAAATGATGCATGTAAACTTTAACTTTTTACTATGGTGATGAATAATAAGAAACTTATAATTTTAATTTTAATATTTAATTTTTTTATTTAATATTTTTTTTAGACCGTAACGTTAGCACGGGCAGCGGTGCTAGTGTTTTGAAGAAAAAAATGTATTTAGTGGTTCCACTTACAAATTGAATGGTATTAGTAAATACTAAAAGGTTAATATATTTAATGGTAAGAATTGAAAAAAAAAATTCTGGGAGGCACGGAACATATATCTTCTTCACCTCCCCAACCTCACGCGTCTCTCTTCTCGCTTGCTCGAGACTCAGATTCGTACCTGCTACGTCGCCGCGCCTAAGAAGAGAAGCAAGAAGAAGAAAAAGCTTACATAGACAAATGCTGATATTTGATATTAAAATTTTTGTTTGCTCAAATTCTAGGGTAGTCCATGGCCCACATGTACTACCCTTTGAGCCCGCCCCTGCTATGGTATGGTCGCCTCCCTGTGCGACGGCAAGATTAGAACCTGTCAACCCTTCCAAGGTGAGCTCCCATTTCTCCGTCTCCTCCCTGTCTGATCCGAATAGATGAAAAAAAGATGATTTCGGATAAAAAAAGATAAAGAAAAGATGAAAAATAATCAAACCGTTTTCGATCTCATTTTCCTTTTTTTAATCCTATTTTCGTTCATTTCCATTTTTATTCTGTCCTGATTTTGTCTGGGTCGCAAAAATCAGAAAAAAAAGCGGACGTGACCAGATTTTTTTAGTACACGAACCAGCGGCCGGTGTTTGGGAGATTCGCTGGGTACGCATCCGCGTCGCTTGTTTGTCCGTCTTCACCGGCCGAGGCTCCCATCACGTCGCGTCCCGAGGCTCCCTGACGTCACGTCTCGTCACTGCACGGGACGTCACGTCAAGCGAACCTGTCTTCACCGGCATCTTACGCTCAGTTCGTACATCCAAATCATATGCAGAGCCGGCTTTCAAAAGTTGCACTGTTATTCTATTGAGGGCCAGATCATCGACTGAATTCAGGTTTCCATGTTGAGATAATTTGAATGTAATTATTGTGTGGCACATAGAAATACTTTTTTTGCATCCAATGGTTGCGGATTTTGCCAATTTGACCTGTAAAACGTGGTCCGCTGTGTGGTTGTAAAGTGTATTGTGAGAAATCAAACTATTATTACAAAATCTTATTGTTGAGTATTATTAATGAGATAGTTTGCCGTAAGATTTTTTTAATATCCGTTGCAATGCACAGGCGACTAACTAGTTCCAATAAAATTCTGGTGATTGTGAAATTCCTGCAACTTGCATAGCAACGCATGAAATTTAGGATTAAAACTGTTATTTTTTTTTGGGAAAACAAAATATCATTCGTTCTGGGTTTTCACTTTTACCTTTCCCCTTGGACCATTCCTTTCCTTACTGTAAACATAGAAAAGGCCTAACTCATATCAAATCAATTCCTTAGCCCACTCTGCTATCGCCTGGTGTCACCCGTAGATATCTTGAAATAAGCATGTTTCAACCACTGAAATTACAGATAATGGCTCCCAAACTGTAGTCTCTTAGAGAATCAAAGAACACCCATCATTTCGTCCAAAATAAGTACAACTCCGTTGCGCGGTTTGTTCTCTTCTTCAAACCAGAGAGGCAGATCAATAGTTGGGCTTCAACACTTTGCCATTGGGACCACATTTCATTGATACCGATGGTCCCATATCATTCACATAGATAGCAACATAATCAAAAAGCCAATGATTCAAGTCCCAAATTGACAATTTCATCTAGGATGTTTTATGTGATCATGTCAGCAATGCTGCCTAGGGAACCACTTTAAAATAGCAATGAAACTGTAATAGCAAAAAGTAAATTGGCACAAATATCCACCTGGTGTAACCAAAATCTTTAAAATTTGCAAACTTTTATCACACTATCATAGTGACAATTCATCACAAAATAGAAGTATGTTCAAATTTCATGTATTATCTAGTCAGTTTTTACAAGTTCACCACAAAAATAAAAATATATTCATGTTCCAGTATTTTTGTGTTATATGCTCTGCTATGGCATGTATTGTCTAGTCTATTAGACTACCCATTACACTTTTGTTCTCACTTTACATTTCAAAGACGTTTGATTTGCCCCTATATATGTGTACACATGATGCAAAGCTGTGGGCATAACAGCATGAAGCAAGGCTATACCTTTGCGTATCGAATACTTTGGCTGAATCTGGTTTATGACAGCCAGGTTAAACTGAGCATAGCGGATCCATCTATATAGGAGGTTAGCTTAGTCAGCAACATCCAAGTACATGGATAACTGATCCGGATTGTTCCCCTTGGAGAAAATCAGCACGCGCCTGCATGAAATTAAGCAGATATTATGACTACTCAGAAAACAAAAATATAAGAAAACTTTCAATTGGTGAACCAGTAAAAGGATTTAGGGCTCACCATTTGTACCCACCAATGACAAACATCTGAGGTATAGCTTCTTCCCATTGAACCGGGTAAAGTTCCTAATGGTCCACGTGAAAACGCGATGTCTGCGGGTCCTCAGCTGGCTGGCTCTCTGCTGTGCTAGCCACCTCTGCAGGGCTTGCGATCTCCGTCTGTCCCACCACTGCCAACAGAGACCAAAAATGCACGTATTAGGAATCAGAACCAACAAATCACATTACATCATGTACGCACATTGCTGAACTACACCATAAATCAGAGTGAAGCAAAGCAGGGCCCAAACGAGATAAAAGTTCTATCGCGGTACCTTCCATGGGCTGGGCACCGTCAGCGTTGGCGGCGGCAACTCCTAGTGCGGCACAAGCATCTCCTCGTCCTCTCGCTGAAAGCGGGGATCAAACGGACGAGGGGTCAGATTCGGCGCATGGGCATGAACCCTAAGTAACCAGCAGCGCCACCCCGATCAAGGGGCAGCGGAAATAGGAGGACTGCGGCTGCGGGGCCGTCGGGAAGCGAGGAGGGGGGGGGGGGGGGGGGGGGGGGGGGGGGGGGGGGGGGGGGGGGGGGGGGGGGGGGGGGGGGGGGGGGGGGGGGGGGGGGGGGGGGGGGGGGGGGGGGGGGGGGGGGGGGGGGAGATCTTGTGACGGCCAGGATGACGAGCGTGCGTGCGTGCCAGCGTACGTACCTCGAGAGTAGGAGCAGGAGTCACCATGGTTACAGAGGCGACAGGACCAACTTCGGTGCCCGTCGCAGCAGCAGTGGCTGTGGTCAAATGGTCTCCAGGTACGGAGATGAAGGTAGCGGCAGTTGCGTGGCAAGGGGCGGGGCCTCGTAGATGAGTAGCCGCAAAGAGAAGGGCAAGCACGGCTGTGGAGTATGGAGGACTTTGCAACTTGCAAGGTTTACAAAAACTATTCAAAACCGATTGGTTTTCACGATTTTCAGTGAAATCAGTTTGATCTACCGAACGACAGTTTTTTTAAAAAATTTAAAAAATTAAAAATTTGAAAATTTTGGAATAAAAACCGAAGGGCAAACCGATGAACAGATGGGTTTCAATTTTTGAAACATGGAAACCGATAAAATTAGAAAAACAGATCAATAAACCGGTGAAACCGCTGGATAAACTGGCCAGTTTTGGAGCAAATTTCGTTCAAATTTTGATTTTTTCTATTTGAAACAATTTTTGACCGGTTTTTACGATTTTTGCGGTATTGGTTACACAGGTCTCTGACCGGTTTTACCCGTTCAAACATAACGAAAACCTTGCTCGCAAGGCGGATGGATGGTAATTTGGGATTTCAGCTGTTGTTTTCCTTTTCTAGAAAAAAGAAATATCTGTAATACTTATATAATTGTCTCCGCTATCTTTTTTCTCATGAATTCACCTTATCATTTTTGTTTGCATCGTCCGATCACAATCCTTCCAACCATCCCGACCGTTCATGATTTAACCTTCTGCCCTCCTCTTTTTCTCACTCGCACTCGCTTCCGTTACAGCTAATTAAAGAGTTGTTACGCTAATAGTGCTAATGGTATTTATAAAAGCCCATTAACAAACATTACTACAGTCAATTAAGGTGTTGCTATGCTAATAGTGCTAAGAGCATCTCTAAGAGACCTCTAATAGCTCCCCTTAAATCAAAATTTAAGAAAATTGTGTAAAAACTTCTCTCCAACAGCTCGGTTAAACACTCCCCTGTATTCCGGCCTCCCCCAAAAACTCCCCCATCCGCACCTAGATTCGGGGGACTTTTACGGCTCCCCTATAATCTCCCTGCGCTACTTTTTTCACTTCGCGCCGATGAAAGCCGTCACTCTGTCCTCTCTTCTCGTCGCCTTTGAGGCCTGCCATCTCCGAGACCCACCGTCTCCGTGGCCTCCACCAGAGCCGCCCGTCACCAACCATGCAGCGGGCTCCGTCATCGAGTCTGCCATCCTCGCGGCGCTCGGCCGCACCCACAACACCTGCGCTTCGCCCGCTTCGTCGCCAGATGAACTGCTGCCCCCTCAATTGCTACACTGCATAGCTGTCCTGCGGCATTCACCTGCCAGGTAGAGGAGGTATGGGGAGCCAGGGGTGCGTCGGAGGCCAAATCTAGGTGCTTCTATTTTCTTATATGAACAATGTTAGGTTGAAACTTAGGATTCTATGTGTCAGTGTTTTCGTTTACTTTTTGGACTAGCTGTCAGTGTTGAGTGCTCTCAAATCTAGGTGCCTCTATTTTCTTATGAACAATGTTCGGTCAGAACCATGTTTATATTTGTATGTGTCTCTGTGGCTGTCTGTGTCGCTGTTTACAGGTTGCATGTGTCTCTGTTTTCATAATTTCAGTGTTAATTTATTCCTGTGATCTCTGTATGACCATAGCTTAGATTCAAATAATTTTTCTGGATGAAATCAACATGGATCATGATTGTGATGATGCTTTTACAGATGGTAGATATTTTTCTGGATGAAATCAACATAGTTCACTGAAGTATTCGAGTTGATGCGTTCATGAGAAACGAAGATTTAACGATCGTATTCGAGTCTGTGTTGTCTGTGATCGGTCAATTGATCCTGCTAGGTTAAAACGATCCAATCATGGCGATGTGGCTTAAGTTCAAATAATTTGGAGGGTCCAATTAGGGGTGTTGTTGGAGGAGGGAAGAAGAATAACCTCCTAATTTTTTTGGGCTGTCCCTAAAAGTTGCTTTTAGGGGTGAAATTTTAAGGTAGCTTTTAGAGATGTTCTAATGACATTAATACTCCTATCACTGCTACCAGTGGTGTGGTAACGATCCATCAAACCATATTGCTTGTCTTCTTTCTGTTGTGCTATGGTTCTACCTATTAGTTTTCAATTTGTTATTTGTTTGCTAGACTTGGTCTCGATTCTTTAATTTGTACTGTTTAAATGTTCTTTTATTTAATTCTTTAGTGATTTAGATACTGTCATCTAATCCGCATTTTTTATATTACCCTATAGGAGTCAAAATCAAGAGTGAAGCAAGTGGCCCCTAAAGAATTTTGGCATCTATGTTCAGAGAAGAATATTTGAACGCTTGAAAAAAAGTTGTTTTATGGGCTTTAAGATTCAATAGAGCTCAAGTAAATTTTTTTTCTCATGCTTTGATTCCGTAGATATGTCTTGACAGCTAATCCTCTTAGTGGCTAGTATTATCAGCTTTTAGAGATGCTCTAATGACATTAATATTCTTATCACTGCTATCAGTGGTGTGGTAACGATCCATCAAACCATATTGCTTTTCTTCTTTCTGTTGTGCTATAGTTTTTCCTATTGGTTCTCAATTTGTTATTTGTTTGCTAGACTTGGTCTTGATTCTTTAATTTGTACCGTTCAAATGTTCTTTTATTTAATTCTTTAGTGATTTAGATACTGTCATCTAATCCGCATTTTTTATATTATCCTATAGGAGTCAAAATCAAGAGTGAAGCAAGTGGCCCTAAGGAATTGGCATCTATGTTCAGAGAAGAATATCTGAACGCTTGAAAAAAAAGTTGTTTTCTGGGCTTCAAGATTCAATAGAGCGCAAGTAAGTAATTATTTTTTTCTCATGCTTTGATTTCGTAGATATGTCTTGACAGCTAATCCTCTTAGTGGCTAGTATTATCACCGCTATTGTCTCTGAAATTGGTAAAGATAGATAAAATTTTCATTATTAACTATTAGATTATATTTTCATAATATTATTTAATCATTTATAAATTCTTGCAGCAACACGTCGGAGAATCATCTAAGTTCATTTTGGGTTTTCACCTTTTTACCTTGCCCCCTTCGATTCATCCGTTTCCTTATAATAAAAATAGAAAAGGCTAAGTTCAGATCAAATTAAATCAAAGCAAATCAATTCCCTTCCTTACGCAGGATAAACGTGAATCTCAAATCAAATAAGATCGGTTCCTTTAAAAAAACAAACAAGATGAAAAAAAAAACAAGACAACATATTGTAAGTGCGACACGCTAGAAGTCTAATGAACAAATTTGATGTTTTGTAATAAGTTTGTAAGTTTTAACATGAGAAATAAACCAAAATTCTACTTCACCCGTCTGTGAGAAAAGGGGTGTTCTATGTTTGAACCGTTTGGACAGAAAACAAGCGAAAAAACCACTTTACCCCTGCGGGGAATGCTGCGCCGCTCGATAGCGGGGGATTGAGCGAACCTCTCAACCCACAAAAAAGGAGAGGGTTCTTTGCTGGGTGGAGCGTCAGGGGGACTACTGTTCAAAGATGCGAGGTTGGGCAAGCTCATCGGACAAGTGGAGCTCCTCGGTAGGAGGATGGTGGGGGTGAATGCGATAAGGCGGGACTCATCGAGTGAGCGACAGACCTCAAGGCCAGGGGATCTTATCGGGACAGGAGATGGTTGGGGGGTGGACACAAGAGGGCAGTGCTCACCAACCTCAATGCCTGGGGGTGCTCATTGGCCAGGGCGAGGGCATACCTCGTCGGCAGGAGGGCCAAGGTTGAGGTGAAGGAGGAGGACTCAGCTAGAGTATCTCATTAGCTTTCGATGGGTGGAGGCTGAGGAGTGGAGTGACAGGCAGAGCCATCA
Source organism: Zoysia japonica (assembly GCA_001602275.1). NCBI lineage: Eukaryota > Viridiplantae > Streptophyta > Magnoliopsida > Poales > Poaceae > Zoysia > Zoysia japonica. Next base: position 84,696 of record BCLF01000087.1, on the reverse strand, counting down.
TCATCGGCTAGGGTGGGAATAGGATGGTCGAGCGGATCTCGTGTGTAGGGTCCTTTTTTATGGACAATGCTTATACTTGAATCTCAGAATGTCACTTTTCCATAGCACGTTATTATTTTAACAATGCAGCAAAAATAACCACATAAGAACATTAAAGTTTTGATAAGGTGCATTTGGTTTTGACCAAAATGCATATCGCTAAAACTTGGTCTGCCCGCACACGCCCTCGCGTTGGCGTCCCGTACCATGCCCTCGCATTGACGAATAAATGAACTACGATGACATTGTTATACGTGGATGAGCTATATGTTAACTGCCATCTAAATGCTGTCTATATCACGCACGCACAGGTGAGAAAACTTTTGATACGCGGACGGCAGCGTCGATCCAAACGCCTATGTCGGCTATCAAGCAAGTGCCCTTTTACTTCTGTCACCGGATTTTCGCCATTAAAAGGCCTTTAAAAGAATGCAGTCTCAAATCCTCCCTGGTTACATCTCAGCCGTCGATCGGATATCTGACGTTGGAGCTTCACTCGCTCCCCTCACCGGACCAGCACTGCTCTTTCGATCTGGCCGCTCTGGACCCACCAGCGATGTCTCTAACATGGCTGACTAAAGGGGCCCACCTCTTCCGACTACGGGGGGCCACACGAATAGGCGAAACCAAAACCCTGGCCCTGGCCCGAGCCCGACGACTCGGGATTTCACCTCACACCTCCACCCCGGTGCGCGGCCTCCGGATCGAGCGCCCTAGGGTTGCTCCTCCCTCACCTCTCCCAGCTCGCCGCCGCCACCACCTTCTCCCAAGCGACACCTCCGCCGCCTATGGCCCAGCGCTGGCGTTCGAGGGCGCGGCGCGACCCTGACCTCGAGGACGACGACGTCGGCGGCGGCGCTCCTCCCGAGGAGTTGCGGCGGAACGACGACGACGACGACGAGGAGGAGGAACTGGGGAACGAGGACCTCAGCCTCGAGATCGTTGCGCGGGCGGCGCGGCGGCAGCGGAAGTCCCGGAGGGGCGGGTCGGCGGACGCGCCGTCGCCGTCGTCCGACGAGGACGTTGACGAGGACGCCGTGGTGGAGCTCGGCGAGGCGTCGGAGCCTCGGAGCAAGCAGAGGAAGAAGCAGAGGCGCAAGCTGAAGAAGAAGCAGCGGAAGGAGGCAGCTGCGGTGGGGAACGCCGGCGAGGAGGAGGTGAGCTTGAGCATTCCCTTCCCCTTTCTCCTGCTCGTTGGATATGATGTGTTCGATTCCGCGGTCGAATGCACGTTGGATTTAGGAGATTGTAGTTAAACGATACGAGATAGAATCAAGTTAACATGTAATTGCTTGCTTGAACTGCTCCTAGTATGCGCTAAGAGGAAGCTATTGAAACGTTTGCATCGTAGCCCTGAAATAAAGCGTATGCTTTCCTTCTGTTGTAGGGTTGGACATTGGTTGAATGCTTAAATTTTGGCTAAAGCAAGAGGTTTTTTTTCTATATCAGTAGGAATAATCAATGAAACACAAATAAATTACAAATACCTTTTTGTTGCTCTCAATTTGTTATGAATATAAAAAGAGGATTGCAAACCATTACATGTAAATCCTTCGCTGTTTTTTGTTACTCACTCAGCACCTACTTTTTTGTTGGTCACTCTGTAATTAGTGGGTTTGTTCCTTTGGGCTTAAGGTTGGTGGCATCCAGGAGGGGCAAGCTGGCACAGCTGAATCGGTGCTGACTGAAGATGGGGTTGATGGTCCTGCATCTGACAACGTGGTTCTGCGGAAGCTTCTTGTGAGTGACAAGTTATTTCTAGTATTTGAGCAAGTGACATAAGTTGGTCCTCATATTGTTTATGCTTATGACCAGCGTATACCAAGGTACTTCAATCCTGGGGAAACTTTATTGGCGACTTGCTTTAATTGTAGTGAGGAAGGCCACACAACTGCAAACTGCCAAATGGAGAAAAGGAAGAAACCTTGCTTTATTTGTGGGCTGTACGGGCACAATCCTAAGAAGTGCACACAGGTTGGTCTCCCTTGCTCCGAGGGATTATCGCTCGGTGACTTGGGTATGTCCATTCATGCCCTTGCCGAGCTCATTCTATTTTTTTTTTTGGTTATTGTGTTTTGAGTATAATCTTTCTGCATTGGAGGTTATTTCAACTCATTCTTTTAAGAAGTTCATCTTGCTTAGATTATTGTAACAATATCTCTTTCCTGTTTGTCATCTGCATCTCGATTAGCACTTGTTATTCAGGCAAGAGCAAAATTCGGTACATGTTAGAACATCATGACCATGCTAATGTTTTTGTTCATCCAGTCATATGGATCTGAAACAAAAAAGGTTTTGTTGTTGTTGTTATGAAATATAATAGATCTGAAAATAGTAGAACACCTATGTTTTCTTCAAATTGAGTCCCACCATTGCGATTTATTTAAGTTGCTCTCCTGTATATATCGTGCTATGGGTCATCTGATTCCAGTAACTTGCTTTCACGCTCTGTTCACACCATTTGAAAAGAATGCTATCTATTTGTCATGCATGCCTATGTATTCCATCATGCCATGCTTGCCAGTGCACACTAAACTATAGGGTGGCAATTTTTCCCATTGATATAGCATGCTTTTGTTTTTTTTACAAACCTGCTTACTTGATTTTATTTTCATTATTACACATTTGTTTCCTCTTTTCTTCTCTTTTTTATCTTCTTTTTACCTTCCTTTTTTTTTAAAAAAAAGAAAAAAACTTTATGGTTTGTCTCTTGGGGGTTTCATTTCTAGCCTACCCCAATTTAATTGGGACAAAAAGGCTTTGTTGTTGTTGTTGTTGAATTACGCATTTGTTCGGCGATTATAATCTGTATCTTTTGCCCTGATGTTGTGGTGGAAATGTTTTCTTGCTGGTGATCAGCATTGATCTAAAGGAAAAAGTTCTTTATTATTTTTCACAGGGTCAAGACTGTTTCATCTGCAAGCAAGGTGGTCATATGGCAAAAGACTGCCCTGATAAACACAAGAAGAATAATCAGCAGTCCACTCTATGTTTAAGATGTGGAGAAACAGGTCATGATATGTTTGGATGCTTCAATGACTATCCACCAGATGACATCAAGGTCAGCTTTTGTTTGCCATGCTTTCCTCCAATTTGTTTATTGGTTTGGTTGCCTGATTAAGAATGAAGGCAATGTTTTCCTCTAGTGTTATTCTGAAGTAAGAATTGTATTTTAGATAGTGTTTTCTTTTTTGGTACAAATTGTTTATGGTAGATAGTTTGGCTTTTAGGTTGCTTAGCTATCTGAACCAAGTAAGTTTTATGCTTGTCCTTTCCTGCCATTTAATGGTAATTCAATCCCTAAATCCAAATGCACAATTATTTCAATATAATGTATTAAGGTATCTATGCCAAGATGATTGTTTTTCTTATATTATTATATTTTGTGCAACAATACCCAGCTATGAGCCTGAGTTTAAATTCTCATGTCCTAGTCATGCACAGAAGAGCTTTGCCCCTTAATGCCTATGTCTTTAATAATGCAGGAAATAAAATGCTATGTGTGTAAGCAGAATGGTCATCTATGTTGTGCTGACTTCTTGGATAATTATCCCAAAGAACTTACCTGTTACAATTGTGCCCAATCTGGTCATACTGGTTTGGTAAGTTCTAATACCTAGAAAGTATTAGTTCCACTATTCGTTTATTGCTTTCAATGGCAGGTGATTAATGATGAACCTTCTGTTTTAGGGCTGTGCCAAGCAACGTAGGGAAACCAGTACTGTGGCAACTCCAACTGTATGCTACAAATGTGGTGAGGAAGGTCATTTCGCGCGCGGCTGCACAAAGCATGCTAAGGTTGTTAGAACTAGAAGCATCTCACAAACTATCTGCTAATGCAAATTGCCAGTGTATATCTCTCATGAACATTTCTGTTTTTTTCTCTGCAGTCTAATCGATTCAAAGGTGAGTTATCAGCACATAGTGGGAGAAAGGATAGAGGAAAGGACTTCGGTACAAGATCAGCTCCCTATGATGCCCGTAAATCAAGTAAAAGGAAAAGTCCACACTTTGAGGACAGAATGGATACATCTAGGCGCAAATCCAAAGCCAGGGGTGGTTGGAACGGTGATGATGATTGGGATGATCTATCATTCAAGAAGTACAAGTCCAAGGGGTGGCCTTCTCCATCCACTCCCAAGAAGCGATACAACAATCACCTGTTCTCCCCCGGTGATGGTGACTACTTCACACCTCAGTCATCGAGAAAGCGCAACCACGGTTATGCGTCGCCGAGGTCAAAGTATTCCCCGAGTGCACGAAAGCATGGGTTCTCGTCAAGATTCGCCGGCAGGAACTCCCATGTCCGTTTTGATGGAAGTTAGTTGTATGCATGTGATTTTGTTGTTCCTTTTAACGATAGATTATCTCCTCGGAATGAACTCTGCCTGTTGGTTCATTCGCCTCAAGTTTTAAGTTTTATTTTTTGAGATTATATGTATTTTCTGTGTTCAATTGTATGCTCCGGTGCCTGCCTGCTGTCAAGATTCGAGTAAAGTTTGGGCCATGGTGAAATTGTGAAATTGTTAAACATCAGTTTAGGGCACACAAATCAGATATAAACGTGGCAAAACCTGGAGTGATACAAATAACGCGCCTGATTTAATAGAAATTTGGTTCTACAGAGGCCTCCGTGTATGCTAGCTCTGCTTCTATTACTAATTCTCGAGATTGGTTGGATGCTGTCGCAGCAACAAAACACGATTGCAATATTCTTGTCCTCTTCATTATTCCTGCTGGTGAAAATTGCCACTGATGTCAAATTATGATTACTTGTCTAGCTTATCTCGGCATGGTGGAAGTCGACGCGGCCATCCTGAACATTATCGAGTAGTTTATATTTCTGCGGAACCTGGAAGTGCTGGGTTGAGACCACGGCATGGCTAGACTTCGGCTCCCTCGCCGGTTGATGATAAGCGGCATGATCTGATGATGTTGGCCCTGCGGCATCGTGTTTTGCGGGCGGCGCGTAGTTTTTTTCCGATAAAATCGAGCAGTAAACCGTAAAAATCGTAACAAATGGAAGAATCAGGTTTTAAAATGAAAGACGCACAATTTTTCTAGTTTGCCGACCATTTTTCTGGTTTTGATTTTTTTTTGAATTTTGAATTGAAATCTGTTTGACCGGTGTTCTACCAGTATCACTGGTTTTTGGTCGGTTTGACCGATTTTTAGATTTTTATTTTTTTAATTTTAATTTTTTTGAAACTTATAAATTTACCGAAAACCACGAAGACCGGTCAGTTTAAGCGGTTTAAACCTTGCATAAACAAAAGGGCAGGATGATCAAGAATGGAGAATTTTCAATTCTTACCATCAAATACATTTAACTTTTAATCTTGACCACTTAATTCGTAATCTTTTCATTTGAAGCTTCTAAATATATTTTTCTTTAAAACATAACATTTTATGAATTTTTAATATTTTCACTCTTTTTATATTATGTAAATATATTGTATAGTAACATATTATTTTTATTATATTGTTAACATCATTGCAACTCACATTATGTTTATCCTTAACACAATATAAAACAATAAAATATTAAAATTTTAAAAATGATATCTTTTGAAGTACAAATATGTATTTAGCGGCTCTAAATGAAAGCCTTATTATTTGTATTGTAAAGATTGAAATGGCAACGTGTTGACGTCGGAACGGTCCGGGACAGCACACCGTTCGCATATCCGTGTGCGGGAACGTCGACGTTTCTTCAACGTCGGGTTTGGACAGCACCTCGAAAATCCCACCTCAGAAGAGACCCCGTCGGAGGAGGATCGTTGTAGGGTTGATCCGGGCTCGGTCAGGCCAGCCGGATCGCCTTTGGTCGTCGCCGAGACGAGGAAAGAACAGCAGAGGGTCGAGTAAGGGGCTTCGGGATAGGAGAAGGATAAAATGTAAATGCTTGGGTTTAGGTTCGATTGGGATGCCCTCAATCGGCCAGAAGCCTCTGTTATAAAGAGGTGGGAAGATCTTGTCCCGCAAGGCAACTAATTCCACAAATTAGAAAAGAAATTAGAATCAATCCGCTGAGATCTTTCCAAAAATTGGGATTATCGGAGGTTTCGGTAAGTTGCCGGATACTCCGGTAACTTAAGTCTCCGGTAGAGTGTCGGATGGTTCGTCATGTAAATCCGAGCAACCCGAGAGAGCCTACCGGACCCTCTGGCACGTTGCCGGATACTCTGGTGGACAAATTGCCCGAACCTGAGAGAGCTTACCGGACCCTCCGACACGTTGCCGGACACTCCGGTGGGCAAAACTGCCCAAACTCGAGAGGGCCTACCGGACCCTCCGGCACTTTGCCGAACACTCTGGTGGGCAAAAATGTCCGAACCCAAGAGAGTCTACCGGACCCTCCGGCAACATGCCGGATGCTCCGGTGGCTCCGTGATTTTTGGGTGTCAACATATGTCCCTCTGTTTTCTGGTGAAGTTCCTGTACCATAAAACATCTAAGCACCCAAAAACCTCTAAGGGCGATGGTTCCCTTGACTCATCGACCATTGCACTAATTTCGGCTACGATATTCAGTAATATCGGCCTTTTCCTTTACGCTTCTTGCCATACACTAGGATGATACTTTTTCAAATATCGGCCGTTAAGGGCTGTAGGTAGCAATTCCTCTTGAGCGTCTTCTAACATATACGCATTGCCGGCAATGACTTTTACTATTCGGTATGGCCTCTCCCAACTAGGAGACCATTTTTTGAACTTATTGCTTCTTGAGTCTACGGGCAGAATAGTTTTTCATACTAATTCGCCCACTTGAAAAGTTTTGGTTTTCACCTTCTTGTTATAGGCTCTTGAACCTCGCGCCTTATCTTTTTCTATTTCTCTCAAAGCATTTAAACGCTTATCGGTGACTTCATCAATATTATCTAGCCTCAACGTCTTATACTCATCGGTAGACAAACTATTTTGTCTAGCTAATCTTAGAGCTCTTAGATTTACCTCGACGGGTAAAAAGACCTCTTGTCCATACACAAGCAAATAGGGTGTCACCTTAGTCGTCCCGTGTCTAGATATCCGATGAGCCCATAATGCCTCCGATAAGACCTTATGCCATCTCTTAGGATGGTCTTCAATCTTCTTCTTAATAAGTTTAATTAATATTTTATTGCTAGACTCGGCCTGACCATTGGCCTGAGCGTAGTACAGAGAGGAATTGAGAATTTTAATCTCATAGGATTCGGCAAACTTTTTAACATGACCGGACGTAAATGAAGTACCTTGGCCTGAGCGTAGTACAGAGAGGAATTGAGGAATGCCGAATCTATGAACAATATGCCCGGTAAGGAACTCAATTACCTCTTTGTGCGTCATATTTTTGAGAACCACCGCTTCGGTCCACTTGATGAAGTAATCTGTTGCAACCAACACGAAACGATGCCCCTTTGAAGATAGAGGATGTATTTGCCCTATGAAGTCCAATTCCTATCCTCGAAATGGCCATGGCTTTATAATGGGGTTTATCATGGCTGCGGGTGCCAATTGGATGTTTCTAAATTTTTAGCACTCTTCACACTCTTTGTAGTAGCGATAACAATTGACAACCATGGTTGGCCAATAGAACCCGGCCCTTCTTAACAACCATTTCATTTTAGGAGCCGATTGATGCGTACTACAAATACCCTTATGAACTTCTCCCATGGCAACTCTAGCTTCATCATCACCCAAACATTTCAAAAGTAAATTTTCAAAAGTAAATCATCACCATCAATCAAGGTATACTTGAAAGCTGCATGCTGAACTTTTCTATCCACACTTCTAGTTGGATCACGAAATATATGAAATTATGGGTGACCTCCAGTCAACTAATTCGGTACCGTCTTCATTTGCACGGCGTCCGAATGACTCACATCTAGCATCCCAAGCATCGGTTTTTTACTAACTGAAAATTTACCTCTACTACTGTTATTACCCGATGCTTGTTGGGTCAACTCGTTGGCTTTACTGTTTTCTAGCCTAGGCATATGATATATATTAAATTCAGTCATTTTCCTAATGATGTCTAGGCATTTATCTAGAATGGCATTCAATGATCCGTCTAGGCATTAAAAGTTTTCAGAAATTTGTTGCACTACTACCAACGAATCACCGAACGCTTCTACATGCTTGACTCCCATGGATTCCAACATCTCTAAACCGAACAACAATGCTTCGTATTCGGCTTGATTATTGGTGCAATCATATTCCAATCGGTTAGAGAATTCAAAGTGTGCATCATTAGGGGATACTAAAACCACGCCAACACCTTGACCCTCTTTACAAACTGATCCGCCAAAATATAGTTTCCAAGGGGAAAAAATGATGTAATCAACATCTAAATCATGCTCTAAATCAATCCGATGTTCTACAATGAAATTAGCAACAATTTGGTCTTTCATGGATTTCAACAACTCATAAGCCAAATCATACTCAATCAATGCATAAGCCCTTTTACCAAGTCTACCACTAGAAATTGGTCTATGCAACATATGTTTGATAACATCGGTTTGACAAGCAACTACGCAAGTACTAGATAATAAATATGCCTCAACTTGGTGCAAGCATAGTACAAGGAAAAGCACAGTTTTTCAATGAGAGTGTACATTGTTTCTGCATCCACCAAGCGTCGGCTTACGTATGTGATTACCCAATCTTTTCCTTCGGCTTCTTGTGTCAAAACAGCGCCAATCACACCGTCCTCCGTCGCCACATACCGACGGAAAGGGACTCCTCCCTTAGGTGCCCTAAGAATCGGCGGTGAAGACAAGTATTCCTTGATTTTCTCAAAGGCCTCCCGCTGTTTTACCCCCCAAGTAAATTCATCTTCATTCTTTAGCCGAAGAATAGGAGTGAATGCATTAACCTTTTCTGACAAGTTGGATATGAACCGCCTCAAATAATTCACTTTTTCTAAGAAGCTTTGCAACTCTCTCTTACATCTAGGAGCTTGCACATTCTTAATTGCTTCTATCTTCTTAGGATCTATTTCTATGCCCTTCTCATGAATGATAAAACCTAAGAATTTTCCAGCCGATACACCAAATACACATTTGAGTGGGTTCATCTTTAAACCAAAACGGCGTATTTGGTTCAAAGCGAGCTGTAAATCGGCCAACTGAAAATCTAAAGCGGTCGATTTAATGACCACATCATCTATGTAAACCTCCATGATAACACCGAGTAAATCATGAAAAATAAAGTTCATGGCTCTTTGATATGTGGTACCCGTATTTTTCAGCCCAAAAGTCATAACAACCCACTCAAACAAACCTACAAAACTGAGACACCTACAGGCGGTTTTAGACATGTCATCTTCGGCCGTGAAAATCTGATTGTAACCCGCGTTACCATCAAGAAAGCTAATGACTCTATGGCCGGAAGCATCATTAATCAACATATCGGCTATGGGCATAGGATATTCATCTTTAGGAGTGGCTCTATTTAAAATTTTGAAATCAATGCAAACCCTGATCTTACCGGTGTTCTTCTTCTCCACCAGCACGATATTAGAAATCTACTCCGCATACCTGCAAGGTCTTATGAATTTTGCATCAAATAATCGGTTAATTTCTTCTTTAATCCGATCATGCGTATTAGGGTTGAATCTTCTCATCGGTTGTTTGAAAGGTCTAAAACCAGATTTTATTAGAAGTCGATGTTCAACTAGCTCGCGGCTCAACCCAAACATTTCATTATAAGACCATGCAAAACAGTCAACAGATTCTTTTAGCAAACCGATTAATTTTATTTTATAATCGACTTTCAGATTTTTGTTTATATAAGTTGGTCTCGGATTTTCATCGTCGCAAAGATTCACTTCTTCAAGAGGATCGGCCGATGTGAATCTTTGTCCTAACTTATCCATATCCTCTATTTCTTCTATGGCTTCACACATATCGTTCGTATTGGACCGATAGTGCTCCACTCTCTTTTGCAACCAATCAAGATTAGAATCCATTAAATCATATTATATGATTGAGCCGATTCTCCATCGGCTTTACATCGACCGGTATAAATCCATCTTTAGTTACACTAAGAAAATCATAATCCGTCAAGTCTAAACCTGTCAAGCACTTGACGGTGTCATGCGTCAGAGACAACGACTCGGCTACAGCAACACATGCCGATGCATCCGCATGAACAACCTCTACATCATCACCAACCCATTGGATCAAGAATTGGTGTAAAGTAGAAGGCACACACCGATTGGGATGAATCCAATCACGCCCTAAAATCAAACTGTAACTACCACGCACTTCGGCGACAAAGAAAACGGTAGCCATGGTCTTGCTCCCAACGGTGAGTTCCATAGAAGCGACCCCTTTGGCCTCAATAAGGTCTTCTCCTCCCACACCGTTTAAAGTCATATTGGTCCGGATGAGCTCGTCATCGGCCTTATCTAGCTTCTTAAACAAAGAATACAGCATTAGATTAACAATAGCACCGCCGTCTATAAGCATCCGAGAAATCGGTTTTCCATTGATGTGACCTCTCACAGAGAGGCTTCAAATGGTTCTCCGATTCTTTGGACTTCTCGAAGATAGCACTTTTTGAACCAAAATTGAACTGTGCCATGACTTCTTCGTCCTCTACAAGTGAATAGTTCTGAAAGAGATAAGCAAATAGTGTTAACGTCCACACCTTCCCGAGGCGGTGTAGGCTCATAGTCCAAGAGATCGTCGTCGTCGAACTCGGACAGATCGACATCTCCCGTGGGCGAGGGCGTTGTAGAGTCCTCTCCTAAGACGGCATCGGCCAAACCAAGCGGTTTCAGAGTAGTCTCCACTCCCTCCGTTGCCGGTGGAGTAGGAACTTCGAGCTCCTTAACCTTTCACTATTTACCTTGAGGGACCATCGGCTTGATCTCGTTGAAGACCTCGTCCCTCTTCTTCTCCGCCTCCTCTTCTCTTATCTTCCGGTGGCGCAACCTTTGGAGCTTCTTCTTTTGTGTGTGGGTCAAACCAGGACACCACCGCGGTTGCGTGTACTTGGAGGAGCTCTTACTGCTGCCAGCTTCATAGTCATGGGAGGCCTTTGTAACCGGATCAACCAAGGTGATCGGTCCCGTAAAGACTCCTCCAATCTTGACATCGGTTGTGCCGATTTTCACGACACCTCCGGATGCGTTCTCTTGATGGACAGCAGTGGAGGAAGCAAGTTTGTTACCTTGCTTCGGGCGCCACTCTTGTTTAGGCGCGGTGCTGGAACTCCCTCCTTGATCTTTGATAGGTCGAGAATCCGCCCGATCCGAAATAGGGTTGGAGAGCCTTGTGAAGACATCTCCTATCGGTCCGTTCCACCCCGAATGAAATGGCGGGTATGATATCGGTGGAACGGGCATTGGTGGTATAGGCATCGGTGGCACGGGCATCTATGGTCCCATGTACGGATGCCACACCGGGAACGGTGGGCAAGACATAGGATGGAACCACGGTGGCGGCACTCCGAAGCCATGCGAAGGAAAAGGAGGATGAGGCCCATGCATATTCATAGTTGACCTCATCTCCTTAGGCGGACTGCCTCCCCTAGGTGGTGACCTTGGCCGCTTCATAGACTGATTATTTAAATCGGTCTTTTGATTCTTGTACTTAGCTATGAGACGGTCGAAGACATTTTTAGGCCCCATCGTCCGACCCGTGGCTTTACCTTGGTTTATCTTTCACATGCCGACCTCTGGATTCTTCGGCTTTATCATCTTAGACTGTGGAACTTGCCCCTCAGGTCTAGAGCCTTGGATGGTGACTTTGAGGGACTCTTGACTGTCAGATGACTTCTCAAGCACTACCTTTCTAGAGGCCCCTTTCTCACTAGGAGAAATAGACATCTCCTCCCTGATTATCACATTCTTCCCCTTGGTTGTATCGGCTTGATGAGGTCGAATCAATACTTTGAGGTTGAACTCTAGCATGTTGACAAGGAAGGGGTGTTTGTCAATCTGCATCTCTTTAAGACTCAATCGTCCCTCATTAAGGACCGATTGGACCTGTCGATGAAAAACATTGCAATCATCAGTAGCGTGAGAGTAAGAATTATGCCATTTGCAATAAGCCGTACGCTTAATTTCATCCATCGATGGTAAAGTGTAAGCAATTTTAATATATCTACCTTTGTGCAGCTCATCGAATATCTTATCACACTTTGCTACATCAAAGGTGAATTTAATCTCATCTTTTCGATTCTTATAAACCGGCTTGAGCGAATCACAAGCAAACAATTTGGCCTTGGAAGGCCAAACGAACTCGGCAGCCAAAATGTCGCTGAAATCATCATCGGAGCTATCCGATTCGCATTCCACAACATGAACACTACGGCGGGTCTTATGATCATATTTTATCTCTTTGCTTCGGCTTTCTTGAGTCGAAGCCCTTTGTTGGAGATGAGCAGGTGTAAAAAAATCATACCTTTCCAATTTTTCTCTAAGGTGTGACCGCAAACTGTTAAAAGCTAAATCGGGCAAATCTTTTTCAGAAATAGTCAAATTAAAGCATCAGTTCTTAGTTTCTCTAAATCGCCTAAGGTAATCTACCACGGGCTCCTTTTTACCTTGCCGAACCGATGTTAAATGTGACAATTTTAATTCGTTGTCCCCAGAATAAAAGTGATCGTGGAATCTACGCTCTAATGACTCCCAAGTGTAAATGGAGCCCGGGGACAATGATGAAAACCAAGAGAAAGAAGTTCCGGTTAGCTATAAAGAAAACAAGCGTACTTTCAACTTCAACGCTTCACTAAAACCCGCTTCTCCCAATTGTGCCACGTATTGACTAATGTGTTCCTACGTGGTCTTACTATCTTCACCATTGAATTTGACGAAGTCGAGAACACGCCAACCTACGGGATATGGTACCGAATCAAAATATGCAGGGTACGGTTTTTGATAAATTCGGTCTCTTCCCTTGAGGTCTACTCCTAGTGTCTCACAGAATTGTTTATTCAAGTCCCCCTTAATGCGTGCCATGCACTCCTCTATATTGCCAATCGGTGGCCTAGAGCTAGATGGTGGAGTGTGCACACTAGTTTTCATGGCGCTAAATAATTCGTTAGGGACAGGGCCATGATGAATTTCTGTACCGCTTGGTGGAATGGGTGACGTGCTATACGCAACGGTACGGTAAGGAGGTACAAAGTTAGCCAACTCATTCGATCGGCTTGTGGTCGGATCAGAGATACTAGCAATCGGCTCTATGTTGGCAGGAGACACTACCAAAGCACTAGTTTGCACGTGTAGTGGGGAACTAGTTTGCCTATTAGAAGAATTCAACGGCATCCCATACGGAGGTTGCTCTACGCTAGACACAATGGGCGCCGATGCACTAGTGGTGATTCCTACGCGTGCAACGTTAGATGATGATGCAATACTAACATTTTTAGCCTTAGCCAAATTCTCTTGAATCATATATTGCATATCATTTTTTAAAGATTTTTTCATATCCGCAAAATAATACGAAAGGTCCTCAAAAGTAATGAGAGGGTGAGAAGAGGTCCTCACAGTGGCGGCACCCTTGGCCGTGTCGCTGTCGACGGCTGAAAGAACGGGCTCTTTCACTTGCGAGACCGCGCCTGGGCGGTCCTTCTTGAAGCACGCCAAGTACTCCTACAGCTCTCATTCCTCGCGCGCTATACGCGTCTCCTCGGGCAACTCTTTAAAGGACGGCATGACGATGTTCTTGGTAGAGACCTCGGAGTTCATGGTGGAAAATGACGATTCGGTTTGTTCAACCGGAATCACTCGTTCCCCCGCGGAGTCGCCAAAGAGAGTGTTGACGTCAAAACGGGTCTCGGGACAGCACACCGCTCGCACGTCTGTGTGCGGGAACGCCGACGTTTCTTCAACGCCGGGTATGAGCAGCACCTCGAAAATCCTACCTCAGGAGGGACCCCGTCGGAGAAGGATCATCATAGGGTTGATCCGGGCTCGGTCAGGCCAGCTGGATCGCCTTCGGTCGTCGCCGGGACGAAGGAAGAACAGCAGAGGGTCGAGTAAGGGGTTTCGAGATAGGAGAAGGATAAAATGTAAATGGTAGGGTTTAGGTTCGATTGGGATGCCCTCAATCAGCCAGGAGCCTTTGTTATAAAGAGGTGGGAAGGTCTTGTTCCGCAAGGCAACTAATCCCGCGGATTAGAAAAGAAATTAGAATCAATCCGCTGAGATCTTTCCAAAAATCGAGATTACAGGAGGTTCCGGTAAGTTGCCGGATACTCTGGTAACCAGAGTCTCCGGTAGAGTGCCGGATGGTCCGTCGTGTAAATCCGGACAACCCGAGAGGGCCTACCGGACCCTCCAGCACGTTGCCGGATACTCCGGTGGGCAAATTGCCCGAACCCGAGAGGGCTTACTAGACCCTCCGACACGTTGCCGGACACTTCGGTGGGCAAAACTGCCCGAACCTGAGAGGATCTACCGGACCCTCTGGTGGGCAAAATTGCCCGAACCCGAGAGAGCCTACCGGACCCTCCGACACTTTGTCGGGCACTCCGGTGGGCAAAAATGCCCGAACCCGAGAGAGTCTACCGGACTCTCCGGCAACGTGCCGGATGCTCCGGTGGCTCCGTGATTTTTGGGTGTCAACACAATGTATTTGATGGTTAAAAAAAGAATGAAAAATCGCTATTGAGGGTATCGACGACATTGGTGCGCTTGCTGCTTCATTCTTGGCTTGTATGCGAGTCGATCATGCATGGTGACTCCACACTGCGGCCAACTTATATGCGCGAGTCTCTCAGCAGTCTGTTCCATCGACCGGTTGCGCACGGGCGCTTCAAGTCCTATTGCTGAACGCCATGCTCTGAGGTTCCTCTTCTTTTCTAGTATTATAGTACTCTTTATCGAAAGTTGAGTGCCCGATTTCTTGGTGAGATGATAACTATTGATTTGGTATAGTCGACCCTCACGATCCGACTACAAATGAACAGATCATGCGCGCCTTAGCAATCATAGAATCAACTCCGAATAGTTATTGACCTCGTCGGAACAGCAAGATCAACCTGATTACGAAGATCAATTTCTGTAAGCAATCGAAGAACAAGCAAGAACAAGATAGGCACTGAAATCTTTCAAAGGTGAGGTTCTCAAAAGCTGTCCAACAGATGATCGTTGGACACAACTGAAGATCAGAAAGTTTGTATAAGAGCTAAACTATAACAAAAGAAAAGTCAAGTGTTCTAGATGACGGCTGGGACCTTTCAATAGGATGGAGGATGACCAGGGGTGCTGGGGTCGTCTTCAAACTCTAGGACGCGCCTCTAATAGGCTCAACTTGATACACGGGCTAACGACTCAAGTTAGAGGTGATGCAGCACCTTCTGTATAACAATGACAAGTGCCACTGACTCCGGTATGGTATAAAGGTCGGGTTAAATCAATACGAAAGTAGACTTCATGAGCTTTTCAGAATGTATTTAAACGCTCAAATTAGATACCATATGAGGTCATGGTTTCCGTTGTAAGTTTATACTTTTCTGCAGTCCAAATCCATTGAAGTCCTCTTCAGAAGGTATGATATCCACATCATCTCTAGAGCCAGCTTCTCTGAAATAGAACCTACAACATACTACTCTGTTCTTTAATTGTTGTCGCTGTTTACTTTTAACTCAAATTTGATCATTCGATTATTCAAAAAATTTAATAAATATCATATATTTTATTATAATTTCATTTATCATTAGAGTTATTTGAATCACAATTTAAAAGTTTACACATTTGAACTAAATTTTGAATAAGACGAATGGTCAAAATTGATGGTGAAAATCAATAGTGATATCAATTAAAAAGCAGAGGGAGTATAATTTTTGAACCGTTACCCTTGACACACCTCCATAATAATATTACGTGCTATAACTATTTTCCTTTTTCTTTTCTTTTTTATCCAATTGAATCCCTAGACTACCCGAACATGGGGCGCTGATGCATGGCTTCGTATGCTGTGAATGGGCCTAACGAAGTAAGTCGAACAATTTAGGTCCATTTAGTAGAGTTCTGGCTTCTTAAAAATAATTTTGGCTCTAATTTATTAAATAAAAAGGCTTTTCTCATTCTGGTTCTAGCTTGTTTGAAAATGTTTGGCAAAACGTTTTCTCCTATGCTTCTCCTTAAAATGTGGGATGCTAGATGGTTTATATAGTATAAGAACCAGTGAATCCACATTTTTATAGCTCTATGCTTCTTTTTTTTTCTTGTGGCTTCACCTAAATTTAAGGAAAAACTGCTCTCTTATACTATGTCGTTTTTGTTACAGCTTTACTAAAAATCAGTAAAGAGCCGTGAAGAAGCTCGACCAAAAAGGGGCCTTAACCGGGGACGCGCCCCGATGATGCATGGTTTCGTACGCCGCGAGGCTCGGCTCTAGACTACTGGCACCTGGTCGAGACATGTCGTGAAGACGATGTTGGTACGCGCATTGGCCAGAGGCCGGAGCCACCTCTGTTGATCATTCCGAACGGCGCACAGCCACATCATGCAGCATGAAACCGAGCAACACGTCGAGGACACGCGGACCTCGGTTGTATTTTCACTTAAAAAAAATATTTGTCCCGACACCCCGTCAATATAAAACCGTTTGCATTAAGAAAAAAGTGGATAAAAAAATAACTACCTGTGAAGATGCTTCTAAGTGTAGACGGATTTCGTAACACTCCGTCTGCAGAAATATTTTAGCTAATGCAAGCAGAACTTTAAGATCACCGTTGAACTAAAAGTATTTGCGCGAGCGGTCCATAATAAGAGCCACGTGCATTGAAACCGGACTCAAAAAATTTTGAAGTACACGCGCGCGGTGACTTGAGCCGAAAGTCGAACTGTCAGGCGCACAGTGGCTTTAAAGCCCTCTATTCCCGGGCCCCTTGCCCCTGTCCCTCTCTCCTTCTCTCTTCCCCGTAGGTGCCCCTACCTTTTCTCTCTCTCCTCGAATCTGCTCGAAGCACGGCGGTGGGGCAGGTCCTTCGTGACAACGGTGGTGCAAGGGGGCGACGGCGGTGGCAGCGGCCTCCCCCGTCTCTCCCTCGTCTCTTCCTCGGCTCCACGGCTCCCCCGTCTCTCCCCCGTCTCTTCCTCGGCTCCCCACGCGGCGGCGACGGCTCCCCGCCAGGCCACGATGATGACGGTAGCGGCGCGGAGGGCGGCACGGCGGCCAGCGCGGGGCGGGCGCGGCGCGGCGAGGCGGGGGCCTCCTCCACGACGGCCGTGGCGACCTCCTCCACGATGGCTCGGCCTCTCCGCGCGGTGTCCTCAGCGTCCGCGGCGTCGACCTCGTCTACCGAGCGGCCTCCCCCGTATCTTCCTCCGCGCGGCGGCGGCGGTTGCGTCAACATCGACGGCGGCACGGCGCGGGGGCACGGTTGGCTCAGAGTCCTCGTCGGCTTCGGCAGGCGGTAGCGCGTCGGCCGGAGCCGGGCACGCGCGGGGCTGCTCCCATGTGTCGGCGGCGCGGCGAAGGCCAAAGCCCGAGCCAGGCACTGCACGGGCTCCCATGCGCGGCTCCCATGCGGCACGAGACGGGTCGGAGCCTACATTAGAAGCTTTTTTTTTTTTTGAAAAATGGTCTGTGCAGCGGTGCTCCTAGGTGGCCGCTGCATAGAAAGCTTTAATGCAGGCGGATGTCATTAGAAAACCGTTTGCATTAGAGCTTTTAAGGCCCGCGGTTTTTAATTTCCGCGTGCAGAAATGCTCAATTTTTACAAGCTTAAGAATATCGACGGAATCGGATTCCGTCTGCATAGATGGGTTTAAAACCGCATGCGAAAATGCTTTTTTAGTAGTGTGTGATGCACTCATAAAAAAACTATGGAGTAGTGCCTTGACTGCGATGGAAAACATCTACATGTATGAGTGGTGCCACTATTATTTCTAGGGCCTTCTAATTTAATTTGAGTTATCATAGACACAATGTGAATTTAATTATGAATGGTGGGAATGATATCTTTGTGGTTGTGGTACACGTAAATGTGAATACAGTCGTTGATATACACTCTTTTTAGACACTGAGTTTTTTTTAGTCTCTCATCTATACCGGTACAGTTAGAATCTGTTTGGTTACCTGGGCGACTCAGCTCAGCTCGTATTTGATGAGACAGGTCCATCGTAGACAGGCTGAACAAATACAAGTTTGTTTGGTTGGTCGCATACAGTGAGCCAAGCCAAGCTGAGAAGAGATGTTGATCGTATGATTATGTAATACATTAGATAAAAATAAAATAATAAATACCAAACAATAATTATTTTAATGTAAATATATAATAAAACACTTAAAATATTAGATTAAATTTTAATCAATAATAAAATATTTTAATATTACTAAATATAAACTAATTAATAATTAATTTTTTGTTAACCCTGCATCCCAGAACCTGGCTCACCAAAAACGGATTTCCCTCACATTTCCAGCGAGCCAGGCACAAACGTGGTTGCTGCACCGGGCGGAGCCTGGCTCCGTGAGCCTGGCCGGCTACGCTCCAGGCAACGCACGCGCGCACACGCTCCACAACACATGCAACATCCCGCACACGAACAGAACTACACCTACACTAACATTAAAGAGCATGTTCTTTGTAGAGATCGCCAAAATCTTCTAAACTTCGACGTGCGATGGGAGCGTTGCCTCTTTTTTTTGTACCTCCACGCATTGAGAGGTACCTGAAATACTATTAGGGCCCGTTTGAATCTTTGAAATTGAATTCATTATAGTAATTACAATTTAAGCATAAATTAATTAAGTTAATATGTTGTATATAGAATATATTTGTATAATTATTGTTAGGCATACAAGAGACACACTTATATGTTGTATTTTATTGTAGGAAGTGAGTTAAAAAGCGTGCTATAAATTAAAAAATAAAATTATAGCATAATAATTTATAGAATCTATTTTTATCTCTTACCTATAAATAAATAAATTTGAGATAGACTTATTTATGCGCTTGTGAAAGTAATAAAATGTCAAATTCTAAGGCAAATAGTTTAATTCATTATATAGATTTTAATTCTTTCAAAATAAAGATATCTAAACGGCCCTTAAGGGATTTAGACCCTGGTGAGAAACCAGCGCTAATCTCATCGATCGAATGTTGGCCGGCGCGGTGCCAGCCGCACACGCTCACCGCTCGACCTAATGATCGGTCTCTTTAGACACTGAGTTGTACTCCTTATACTTGCATAATTCTTGTCTTTTTGGACAATGATACCGTTTGCAAAATATAATTTTGACTTATGCTTTTTATATGAATTTTTTTTATTAAATAGTGGCATATGTACATTTTTATAAATATATTTTAAGATAAATTTAATTATATAATTTTCACACTTTAAATTAAAAATGATAATAATTATGAAACCGGTGGGAGTAGTCAGGATAGACTACCCTGAAGTTGGAGGTGTCAGATCAGGTGTGAGAGTCGAAGCCGTGACCGAGATGGAAACCAACTACGTGTATTCTAATGATGGTGCAACTGTTATTTCCACGGCCTTCTTCTTTAATTTGGGTCATCATAGACACAACGTCAATAAAATTTTGAGTGGAGGAACTTCTGTCGTTCTGATACACGTAAATGTGACCACAAGACCTGATTGGTGGCTGATGAAGCTTTGGCAGCGCAGGGCAATGGAGTCGTGGATGGGCCAACTACTTTCAGTATACCTGGGGAGGGTTGGATGCCACGGCGGCCGTGGTCGTTAAAAGCGGGCTTGGATTTACGGAGCTCAGCGTCATAGATGAGGAGACAAAATCAATTACATATGGTTTCACTGTAGCGGGCTTAATCCCGCACGTAAACAGCACCGTGCTGGCCAATCCGGAAGTGATGGGTGCCATACCACAGCCTGACGCTGTGATAAACTATGTAGCAGGTGACGTGCTGGAATCCATCCTGCCTGCTCAAGTCGTGATCCTGAAGGTACGAATAGAGAAATTTATTCTCTCTTTTCCATTACAAACACAATGTTTGCTCGGACTGATTGTGCATAACAATTGTTTCGAAAGTTGTGATACAAATTATGATTTTGATCAACACAATATGTCACAAACCGCGAAAACCGGTCGTGCTCGGGTTTACTGGCCGACCAGTTTTCGATTTAAAATTTTCAAAAAAATTGGAAAATTTGAAAATCCAAAAATTAGTCAAACCGGTCGATAAATCGGAAAAACCGAGAGATAAACAATAAAAACCGGTCAAACCGATTTGATTTCAAATTCAAAAATTCAAAACCAGAAAACCGAGTTATTTTTGCTCCAAAATTTGATTTTTGTATTTGTTCGGTTTTTACAGTTTACTGTAGTGAGTTTTTGGGTTTTTGCGAAAATGGTCAAACCGGTTGGGAGTGGTTTTCACGGCTAAATCGGTATTTCAAACCCTGCTAACTACACAGAATTCTTTTTGTTAATTGTAGCATGTGCTGGACCACTTGAGTGATGAGGATTGTGTGAAGATCCTAGCTCTATGCAAGGAAGCGATTCCTTCACGAGAAGATGGAGGAAGAGTGATCTTGGTAGATATCGTGATCGATTATTCTCCAGGGCCTATGCTTGAAACCCATCTCCTGATGGACGTTGGAATGATGACAATGACAAGGGCGGGCACGGGATGAAAATGAATGGAGTGAGATCTTTATGAAAGCAGGGTTCAAAGAGCATATATTGTTGAAGACATTTAGTCTTGGCAGTGTCTTTGTGGTCTATCCATAAGATTCCACGAAA
Organism: Zoysia japonica; assembly: GCA_001602275.1. Classification (NCBI taxonomy): domain Eukaryota; kingdom Viridiplantae; phylum Streptophyta; class Magnoliopsida; order Poales; family Poaceae; genus Zoysia; species Zoysia japonica. The sequence goes on along the minus strand of BCLF01000087.1, from coordinate 63,983 downwards.
ATTTCTTATATCGTGGTTTTCATGGTTGTGTGATATATATATATATATATATATATATCTAAATGGATTATATACGTTCTGTATCTAATATATTTTATATTTTCTATGTAAATCCATGTGCTAGACAAAGAAACAATGTATCATGTAACTAAGTACATCTACCATGCATTTGACGGGGTTACAACAGATTAGGTCTGAAACTAGTCCAACAACGATACTTGTGACCCAGGAAAGAGAATTATCATTGAAAGGGAATAATGCCTAATCGTCAAGAAAATTATTTCCATACATAGATGGGATGCGTTGGGCTCGCACAACAGTGATGGACATGATGTTGATGATATCAACCAAACCAATATTCAAGAGCAATACTAGAACTCTAAACTGACAAATTCACATTTATCAATATTTAGTTATTTCTGATCATCAATCGAAGTTCAAACCTCTCTACTCGAATGAACATAAACATGGTAATGGTGGAAATTTCAAATATATTTTCATCTGGATACATAAATATTGTATTGCTCTAGTTTGTGTGCCTAAAGACAATCATTTATAGCTTCCTTCAACGGCAGCTCAATGACCATTACTCCATCTGAAATACTTTCTCCGTTCTAAAATATAAGCATTTTTATGTTTATTCAAAGTCAAACTTTTATCACTAATAATGTATAGTTAATAATATTTTATCATATAAAGATTATATTTTTTGAGTTCATTATGAAATAAACTTTCATAAAAATTATATTTTTATATTAAAAATTATGTAATTTTCTAGATATTATTAAGTAAAAGTTAAAATAGTTTGACTTTATCAAAACCTAAAAATGCTTATATTTTGAAACGGAGGTAATAGCTGCTATTCGCCTATGCCAGTTGGCTTCCCAAAATATAAATAAGAGCGAAGCTAACAATAAGAATTTATCTGAGTCATCTGTTTATGTCCACGGAAAATTGCTGCCATGGATGGAGGATCTATATCCTTCTTCATCCAAGAGAAAACATTGTGTAAACGCAGAGAAACACTATAAGCGCAAGGTAATACATCAAGCTATAAATAAACAGTGGTAAACAATCACATGTCTCGTGAGTTACGTTTTCCTAACATAAGGCCCCGGATACGGCGATACGATGCCTTGATACATCGAAAAAAAACCAATAATCCAACACGACGGGTATTTTTGGAATAAGTTTTGTTGTGCTCTCTCAACTCTCGCGGCCGTTCGGTTGTCCCACGTTCACAATACCAGGTATTTTGATTCTCTCAACTTTTCAAGCTATTCGCTTTTCCTTTCTGGATGATTTTGAGGGTGGTTTTAGCCAACGTGGCAAGGTGATGTGAACGTTTTAGCCTGCATGGCAGGGTGATGTGGACTAAACCTGTTTTCCAAATTTTGTAGAAATAAATCTGCTTCGAATTTGGAGATGAGTCCAAACAAAAAATTATTTCTCATGACAGGGCCGTCTCTAAGAAATTGGGGCCCCCGTGCAAAATGAAAAACAAGCCCTAAAATTTGGCAATAAAAATTATTTAATTATTTATGTAAACATAAAAATATTTTTTATAGTATTAGAAATAGGATAAAGTCTAATTTACTCTCTTCAACTATAACCAAAGCCCATATAACTTCTTAAACTATGTTTTGGTTTATTTTATCCCGTCAAAACATTATTTTGAATCAATTTACCCCCATATGTAATTTGTATTTTGTAATTCTCTGTATGCTAGTGGAATCTTAAAATGAAATTTTATTAGATGATAAAACATATTATAACACATATTTTAGGAGTTTTTTACTATTATTTTGTATCCCAAAGATTAATTTACTATTAAATGTATTTCCCTATAAAATAATGATAAAAAATTATAATCATTTTTTAGTATGTGTTATGATGCGCTTTATCATCTCGTAAAGTTTAATCAAAAGATTATGCTTCTGCATTGAGAAAAAAAAAGACAAATTATATGAGGGGGTAAATCGATCCAAAATCACGTTTTGGCTGGCAAAAATAACCAAACATAGTTTTTGTGGTTATTTGCATTTTGACTATACTTGAGGAGAGTAAATTTGGACTTTATCCTTATAAATATACCAACCACTAAGGCCTTGTTTGGAACACGGTTTCTTTCCATTTCCTATGTTTTTCTGTGAAATTGAACTTATTCCTGTAAACTTTGAAATTCATATGAAATTTCTTCATTTCAAACGGGGCTTACAAAAAGTTAAATGTTAAACTCACAATGATGCTAATCAACATTTGCATTTGTAATTTGATATTCAAAATTATGTTGAAACTCTTTCAAAAAAATCTATCAAGAGCGCCATCTTTAAAATTTTTTCTATTTCTAAGAGACGTAATAAGTAATTGGTATCACTGCCTGTTGATAAAGTAAAGAAATACAATTTATGAATTAGAAACTTAGCACACAACAAAGATAAAGTATTATGTTGTGGTCAGATGCATATATTTCATAGTCTGATTTTTCACGAAACTAGAAATTAGGGGCCCCAACATTTTGGGGGCCCTGTGCGGCTCGCCAGCTTGCCCCTGCTGCGCGATGGCCCTGCTCATGAAGAGTTCTATCATTCTGCAAATTTTCAAATTCATTCAAGTTCTAAAAGTCATGTTTTTAGTTAATACAGAAAGCTGCTGCAAAATTGATGTAACTCAGAAAAGATAAAAAGCTCCGCGGACCCCACCCGTCACCCACCTCCGGCCACCGATCGCTTCCGCCACAGCCACTGCCGCTAAGTAAGGCCGAGGACGTGCGAGTCCACACTATAGTAGCTCCTGCCGGCACACCGAAGTCCAGATCCGGTCACATGCTACTGCGCATAGTACTCGCGAAACCCTAGCTAGTTGGGCTAGGTGAGTCGGTCGGACCGAATTTGAGCCGACGGGGCAATACGTGGCAGCATGGTTGGATGGGACCTGATGGCTCGGTCGGATGCATGGCTTGGATCAGGCTACAGAATTCCTCATTTTATAGCTAGGTATAAATAAATTATTGATAGAAACAGAAATTACTAGGTGGCGTTTGGATAACGAGAAATAGGAAGTGGGGATTGAGATTGGAAAATGTATGGGCGGTTGAGATATAATGAGATGAAAAAAACTAAAGGGTCCAAATCTTTTCTTTCTTATCCCAATTCCTATCCCAACCATTATTTCTGCATATCCAATGGCCACCTAAAGGAAACAAAATAAATTACTGAATGAAAGAAAAATAATAAAGGCATTGAAGCAAAATTATTAAAGGTAACAAAAAGCACTGAAGTAAACAGAACAAAGTTACTGAAGGAACGAAATAAGATTACTGATGAAGAAGAAATTATTGAAGAAATTAAAATAAAATTATTGATAGAAACAGAAATAGTTGAAGAAAATAAAAGAAAATTGCTGAATGAAAGAAAATTAATGATGGGATCAAAAAAATATTGAAGGAAATAAAAATTATAAGGAAACGAAATAAAATTAACTACAAAGGGCGTCACACGAGTTCATGTCCTCTCTCGCCGCGGTCTAACTAAGGCCATCTTTGGCAAAGCTCTGCGAAGTTGATTCTCAGGCAGATCAGATAATCTTTGCTAAATGCTACTCCCTCCGTCTTTTTTTATAAGTCAGTTTTGGTCTAGACATGGGAGTTAAAAAAAGTGGAAAATGTGGGATATTTTAAAAACGAGGAGGAAAGATATAGAGTGGAGATGTATTTGGAAGAGAAAAAATTGTCTCGAAAAGTGAGAACGACTTATAATAGTAATTTTGAGGAGTCTAGTGTGACATATAATTTGGGACAAAGGAAGTATTTTTCAAGAAAAGCGATTTCTGGTTAATTCTGTGAAGTGATTATCTGAAATGAACTAAGTAGCTGGAAGCTGTGCAAAGTATTTCTATTGATTTTGTGAAGTGATTTCCTATCATGATTATAAAGTTTAACATAGAGAAATAAATAGAATCAGTTTCAACCACATAATTACTTCTCGTAAGACAATTATTTCTCAGAGAGAATTACTTCTAGAGAATCTCTGCCAAAAAGGCCCTATGTATATTCTGAAGATTATCGAGTTTGTATCGCCGCGGGATTTGGACATGCAGGTGCAAGGACACGGCGTGACAATTTTTATTTTTTTTAAAATCAAAGTTTGACCATTTACCTTATTCAATTTTTTAAATATAAACAAACAAGTTATGCTTACAATATTTTTAATAATAAAATATTTTATAATAAAATAAATAATATTTTCATAAATATTTTTAATAAAATAAATAGTTAAATTTGATGTTTAAATTTAAAAAGACACTTATTTTAGAATGGAGGCATCACAAGTCATTATGTGCCCACCATGGCGGCACATATTTAACCGTTATAACGGATAAGTGACATAAATGCTCGTCTATGGTCAGAGGCCCTGGCATTTGCGAGGCTTGCAAAACGAAGTTTCTCACACTACATCGTGACAACTGACAACAGTTCATTGAGTGATATACATAAGGAGATCTTCCATGGATAATACTTGTCACATTATCGATTGTATTGTAAAAGAGTCACCAAGTCACATTGTTTCAACTCCTAGGAGGTAAGACATAAATTTGATCTCAATCGTTGATTTATATAAAGAAATATGCCCCTGATTACCACCACCTTTCAAAATTCACTAATTACTTTCCAAATTAAGTGATATAGTAATTAATAAATATTAAATAAATTTTATCTTCTAGGAGGTAAAAGAACAATTTCAGCCTCAAGATCAACATAAATGAACGATCCACATTTATTTGAGTCTATTTTAAAATCTATCTTGTAAAATACATGTCAGATATTATTTGTACAACATAAATACAAAATTCCTATTGATACCTTGCCGTGAAGCCAACCACATAAGATTAATCGCCATAGCAATTCATAAATAAAGTTAACAATATGCTAGTTTTGAACTGTAACTATCTTGTCATAATAACCGTGTCCTCTGTCAATCTTATAAAACAAATTTCATGTAGCTATGTATGTACTTGATAGGTTTTGAGATGCCCGATCTTTTGATGAGGTGATAACTATCGATTGAGTGAAGTCGACTCTCACAATCCGACTACACATGAACAAGTCATGTGCGCTTTAGCAATCGCAGAACCAACACCGAATGGTTATTGACCTCATCAGAACAGCAAGATCAACCTGATCACGAAGATCAATTCCTGCAAGCAATTGAAGAACAAGCAAGAACAAAATAGCAAACTGAAATCTCTTGAACGTGGGGTTCTCAAGAGCTGTCTAATAGGTGGTCGTTGAACACAACTGAAGATCAGAAAGTTTGCACAAGAGCTAAACTATAAAAAAAACCCGTAAGACTTTTCGAGGCCCCCACGTCGCTCTCCTTGGGCGACTTGGGAGGCGACCCCAAACCCTAGTTGCCGCCGCCCCTCCCTCCACTCTGCCGCGCCGCCGCCGGAGCAAGCTGCCGGCACAACCCGCACGGCTCGCTGGGATGGCGGCGGCGGGGCGCTCCTTTCCCTCTCCTCCATCCCCTCCTCCCTTCCCCCTCCTCACGAGCTCGGGTGGTGGGGTGCACTCTCGGCAGCCGAGGCAAGGCGCGGCCCCCAGCAGGTTGTCGGCACATCGTTGGCGGCCATCCTCGCGCGAAGGCCACAGTCGGGGAGCCGGGCGTCCGGATCTGCGCCGACTGGCGGCAGGCGCGACGGCCGGGTTGCGGTTTGGTGGCCGACGGTCGTGCGGACCCCTAAACCCCCGCGCCGTTGCCACTCCCCTCTCACGTGGCGCCGGGGACGGCGTGGCGGTCCGGCGAGAACGGCCGGGCTCCCTGGTGCTTCTACAGCCAGATCTGGCGCCTCTTCGACCAGGCCTGGCTCGCGACTTCAAGGCATGCCCCCTCCCTCTGCCCAGGCAACCGGTGGAGGCCCCCCTCGCTGCTGCTTCTCGACAGCTGGTTCCTTCTTTCCTTCTTCTCCCAAATCGGTTTTTGGATGTGGATGTGCTTTGGTTGGTTGGTGGTGGCTGGATCTGCTGCCTTTGAGCCCAGATCCGGTCCCCTCCATTTGGAGTGAAGACGGGGCTTTAGCCTCGAGTTCTCTTCGCAGCCTGCTCTGACCATGCACAACGGCGCCCCTGGTGGCCGGATCTGCTGTCCTAGGGCTGGTTTGGTATCCCCCGCCACCCCTGAGCCTCCCACTGCGCTGGTGCGTGCTTTGCGGCGGGTGGTCGGCCTGCTCTTGGTGCCTGGCATGCCATATCTCGCCCCACCTCGCCGCCGTTGGAGCACAAGGCACCGGGCGAAAGCCTTGCAGCAATCTCGCCTTGAGCGCTTTCCTCTTGAGGTGCTGTAGTGGTGCTAGTGCTCCACTCCTGTCCAGGTCTCGATGTTCTTTCTTCTAGTCTTGTTCTTGGCACTAGCCTTCGGTTTGGTCGGGCAATTGCCTTTCATTGTGGTTCGGTTGGTGCTCGTCACTGGCGACTCTGTTTTGGCGTTGATCTCCTTGTTGCTGGTGTCACCAAATCAAATGCCGGTGCGTCCATGTTAGCTGCCCTCCCTCCTTTGTGGCTTCCTCCCCATAAAGGGCGTTGGGGGGCAGTTAGTGGAGACCGGATGTGCTCAAGTTGTCTTCTTCAACTCTATGGGAGGCCGATGTGCTCCAGCAATCTGTGGATGGTGTGTTTTCCCCACTCTTAGTCCCCATTTCGTTGGGCGGTCCCTCGGTCCTTCGAGGATTCCTCCCCTCGTTGGAAGGTGGAGGGCGGCAACGAAGTGCGTGCAGTTACAAAGAGTGGAGTGGAGATGCATCGTCCATTGTGAAACTGGCAAGCACGTTGCTCGGTGGTGTCGCTCATTGACAAATCAGTGGTTTAGCTTCTTGCTGCTCCCCCTGAGGCTTAGCTCTGTGTGCCATCCTTGCTGCGTCATCTTTTGGATCACCTCTGTCCACACTAAGCTCCTGTGGGTCTGGTCTTCATTCGGCGACTCTGCCTTGTTGTGTTTCCATTCCTTGATTTGTATCTCTGCATCATATGCTGGGTTAGCAAGACGATGATCTCCTCTCTTGGATCTCCTCGCTCTCCTCTCGAGTGTTCTTCCCCCTTTGAGGCTTCCTTCCCTTAAGGGGCGTTGAAGATCTCTCGTTTGGATCCTGGATGGCTCTCTCGGTGATGCAAGTCACAACCGTCGTTTGTCTCTTCGGCTCGGTGCTTAACGGTTGCATGGAATGGAGATCTCCAAGGTGGCATCTCTTGGTGGCGGATTATTTTGGTGGTTAGCAAAGTGTAGGCGGTGTGTGTTGTACTCTGTGACGTGATGGTCGTTGTAACTGTTTGTGTTGTTGCCACTCTTCTTGGTTGAGAGTGGGTGTTGGTGTTATCTTTCCCCTTCCCCTGCTGCTATTTTGTAACCTACATGTGACTCCTCATGTATGTGCTTTAAAAGGAATGAAAAGTTGGGATGCTCTCCCCCTGAACTTTTAAAAAAAAACTGTAACAAAAGAAAACCCAAGTGTTCCTGGTGGCGGCTGGGATCTTTAAATAGGGTGTAAGATGACCAGGGGGTGCTGGGGTCGTCCTCATACCATAGGACGCGCCCCCAATGGGCTCAACTTGATACATGGGCCAACAGCCGAAGTTGGGGTGACACAGCTTTTTCTGTGTTAAAACGACGATTGGCGCTGACTCCGATACGGTATAAAGATGGGGCTAGATCCATTCGAAAGTAGACTTCATGGGCTTTCCAGAATGTACTTAAATACTCAAATTGAATTTCATATGAAGTCGTGGCTTTCGTTGCTAGTTTATACTGTTCTGCAATTTGAATCCATTGTGTGTGAATATTTCAATTGAAGTCATCATCAGAAGGTACGATGTCCACATCAGTACTGTTACCACTTACAGCAAAACTATAACTTTGAAAAAAAATCAGCATAATCATAATTTTTTCCATGCAATGCAGAGTTTAGTAGTAGCCAATATCAAAATAATAGTGCCCATTGTGAAGTAGACATGAAAGATGTTTGGAGGTGGTCGGTTTATTATTGATAAAAGTGGTTTGTGAAGGAAGACTTTTATTTGAAGTAAAATATCATTCAATTCAAACCGCTTTCAATTATATCTTATTGTGATAGGCATTTGTGGTACAAATAAGGGAAGTACACAAAGAGGCAGAATAACATAAACACATCTAAAAGCACTTTTGCCTAGTTTGATTTTTCAACGCAAGTCTTTGAACAAAAGCCCCCACATAATTTTGTGATGTTAATTTATTTCCCCCTTCACTATCTTAATGTCTATTACGACACTTGGTTGCTAAATGATACATGTGAAGTGAATGCTTCCTGCTTGTAGTTTAATATCTCGAACATATGGATCAGTAACACTATCTAAAAATGTTGAGCTTGCATTGATGAAATAAACATATGTATAGTTTCTTTCATGACATGCTATTTTTTTATCCTTTTTAGTCTTGTACGTCTCCGATGAGCTAATCAGCAAAATGAAATGGGAACTGTTGGGATGCATTCTAAAAAAATTTATCCCATTGCAATTAATGATTCAATTATACCATTTTGAATTCAATGGATGATCTATTTTTTTAAAAAAAACTAAATACCTTTCAAATGTGACATTTGAAAAAAATGAGGTCCATTGGCGCCTGACTGACAAAGGTTGCTTTGCAAAGAAATACAATCAGGAAGCCAGTTGTTAAACATTATCAGTATGTTTAGATATACAAGCTCTATCTCAAAATTTATTAGTTGAATTATATCAATAGATACTTAGAATATTCTAAAATTATATGGAGACTATAAGAGACATGATAACTACTTCTTCATATTAAAACAGAATTTAGATATTTAGGCATGAATATAGAAATTGTATAATGTGCCACATAGCACAATTCCAATGGTTATACAAACCTATAAGTCGGGGTGCCTCTTCCCTCCTCCAAGGTGGTCATGACTTAGTATTATTTGAGTTTTATTATGTGTGTCATGGTAGGTTATAGTTAGTTATAAAAATTGTTTGTAAATTTTATCACGCTTGTCATATGAATAAAGTTTGAGATCTTACGAACTGGTGATTTAATGAGTTTTTACACTTAAATTTAAGGGTAACTAATTAGCATTGATTTACACATTATCTTATTTGCTAAAATGTTATAAATGCAAGTGCCCCAAATAGAAACACATTAGTTTCTCCACATTAGGTGCTTATCCACATTAGTTAATTGTATACTCCTCCACTTTATGTTTTCACTAAACTATATAAAATAAGATAAAGTAAAAAAAGCATGTTAATTAGATAAAATTGAATAAATTAAAAATAACTAACATGGGACAATGAAAGATCTAATTTTATCATTTATTTCATTCATGTACAATTTGTGTATGCTAATATCGCCGCGACATTCCACCCTAATAAAACATCAGCCCTTCTCACAAGTAAAGATACAAATTTTGTGATCCAAATCACAATGATTAGCTATCTACATAATAATAGCACTGTTGAGAAATAATACACACAAAATACTAATTTTAGCATAATTAGCATATAGACATATTTTTCCTTCTTTATTGCCTTAATTTTCTCATCATTATTGAAGAAGCATACGTGACACATCTCCAAATTTTTGTCATACAGACGCTGATACCGCCGCAACCATAATGTAATTTTTTTTAAAATAATACTGTCTTAATTTTTATTAACAAAAATAATACCCGAAGCAATAAAATTACAAAAAATATTATATGCTTGAACATTGGATATTTGAAATAACTAATATCGCACGCTGGATATTCAATTCAAAGAAGTTGAATGTTGAAAATTCGATTTCAGAGAAGTCACATATCCAACGTATGACTTCTCGGAAGTCAAATATTGGACATTCCACTTCTCCAAAGTCGAATGTTCAATATTGGACTTCTTGACATTCGAGTACACAATTTCAAATAACCAAAATTCAACAATATTTAAAAAATAATTTTCCAACCATGCAAACTATGTTTTGAATTATTTAGTAGTAGTTTATTTGTAATTTATTATTGTGTACGAATTTTGCGAAATGTTGTTGTTAGAAACTTGATAATATTGATATGGGGTCGTTAGTATCACCTTTTTTTTTTACGTGATCATTCTTCATTTTATGTGTATCTATACTTATAATTTTCATTTTTGTAGTGGTACTATGATGACGAGAACTGTGGGGTAGAAAGGGAGCATCTGTATACCACCTGGTTGGCGTAAAATTATGTTTCCCTAAAGCGTGTTAAGACTACCTCGATGCATGGCACCATAGACATGCTATTATTCGTGTACTATGTAATTCCATTTTATATATTAACGTATGTATGTGCCGGGGTATTATAATATTTATATTATTCATGCCTTATTTAATATCGTATCTACAAAAATAAAAACTATAAGTATAAATACACATAAAATGAATAATCACCATGTAAAAAAAATAATGAGATACTAAGGGCGCCATATCAATATTATCAAGTTTCTAACAACAACATTTCACAAAATTCATGCTCAATAATACATTACAAATATACTACTACTAAATAATTCAAAACATATTTTGCATGGGTGGAAAATTATTTTTTTAAGTATTGTTGAATTTTGGTTATTTGAAATTGTGTACAATTCGAATGGAGGTCAACTCACAAGAAGTCCAATATTGAACATTCGACTTTAGAGAAGTCAAATATCCAACATTTGACTTCAGAGAAGTCATACGTTGGATATGTGACTTCTCTGAAATCAAATCTTCAACATTCTACTTCTCCGAATTTGAATATCCAGCACGCGATATTAGTTATTTCGAATATCCAACGTTCGAGTATATAATATTTTTGTAATTTTATTGCTTCGAGTATTATTTTTGTTAATAAAAATTAAAACAGTATTATTTAAAAAATCCCATAATGTGGCATATGCAAGCTTCACATCTTCACCTTCACACAAAAAGCATAGTTATTCTACACTCAAAACAAAAATAGAAATTGGCACTGTTCCCCAAGAGCCTGGCGGGACCAGGAGCGTGCAGCGAGGACCGTTTGACCTGCTTATGCCCATGCTCACTTGGTAACTCGTCAGAATTCCCATAAAGAGTGACACCTTGCTAAATTGCCCATGGACATGCGCAACACCTGTTGGAATGCCCACGTCGTATTTTTTAGACATAAATCCCCGTCTTCATCCTCGTCGGTGTCGTCGTCGCCGCCCACCCCGTCGTGCTGGCACACCGCCAGCCGCCGCACCACCCTTGTTGCATAATGATTTTTTATCGAGTTTTTATTAATTATTGAAGATGCTTTTAAGTGATAACTAGGTTCTTGAGCACAACTTGCATCGTGACTTCATCTTCTTGGCTATGCTCCTAGTTTCTCGCGATGTTGGTGCACTTGACCATCAAGACCATGATCATGGTTGTGTGTGATTCGGAGCTTCTCTGCACACTGCCACTTCTGAATAATATAATGAACATCTAGCATTTCATCCTGCATGGACTGTCTGTCGTTCTCAACCCATACCTTGGCCTAAACATCAATGGTTGGCTTAGGGCCGCATACTAAGCAATTTTTTTTGAAGGTCAAGGGGGGGGGGGGGGGANNGGGGGGGGGGGGGGGGGGAGATGTCCCCACCTGAATTCCATTAATAAAAATGGATAGGCTTAGAACCACGTACATAACCCGCCGCTGGGGCAGGGAGTTCATGAAAGAAACAATAGGAAGAGCTAGAGGTTACATGGGGGAGAAGGATAGACACCAACAGTTTACAACATGTGCATAATCACGGGGAAGACGTGAACTCCACAGGGTAGCAGCCTCTCGACATTGCAGAAGCAGGCGGTCGAGGGAGGTATCGAGGGCCTGGAAGACGACCTCATTCCGGTGCTTCCATATGTGCCAGGAGCAGAGCGTCAGGAAGGTGGAGTAGTAGGCTCTCATACCCCATTTCTGAGGTATTCTCGTATATACCGTACCAATCCGGTATTCTCGTGTATACCGTACCAATCTCTAGATCAGTAGTTCGCACGCACAAACATTGTGGATACACAGCACATACCATAATATTACACAAATTGTCTCAAACTTGAGTCAAACAACAAAGTCTTACATTACAAGCCTTCGAGGAGTGCGAGACATCCTCGGACAGAAACCAAAAGCCACAGGCAACTTGCGCGAAGAACGAGTCCTACTCATCGCCGTCAAGCGGGGCACCTTCTTCTTCATCTGAACGATTTCGGCAAGGGTGAGTACAAAAGCACTCAACAAGTTCTAACCCGAAAGGGTTGTATTCATGCATATGGCCAACAAGGATAGGCTAGGGTTTTCCTTTAGCAAAAGCTAATTTTATGCAGGGTGAACTACAGATAAAGATTTTCCAAAACAGGGGAGCTAGTAGTCCTACACTAGTCAATATTTTAGGGGTGGACCTATGGGAGAAGTCACCTTTCTTGTCAGTTCTCAAATTTTAACTGGGTGGGCCTCCACTATTCTAACCAGACACTTTCTAAAACACGGGCACCTACACCCACACACACATCAAGGAGATAGCCAAAACTAATCAAAGTGAGCCCAAGCTGTAGTGTGCTAATACCGTGATAACGGCCAGTTCGGATGGATTTATACACTCTGCAGAGGTTGTACACTGTACCCACAGGTTATGCTTCCCTTGATCAACAGAGTCGTATAACATTCACTCTATCGCTCGCTAAGCCTCCCCAATGTCCACCACAAGAAGCTTACAGGGGTCATCTCTCGAGGAAGCCTGATGACACGATAGCACATTCCCGTAGCCAGACCGTGGGTATAGATCATCCACCTCGACTCCCTGGACCCGCACGGTTCGAGCCATTAACAGTACCCAGGGTGCTATACCAATGGGTTGTAAATCCCCACGGTGCGGGCCATTGCTGTAAGCGTAGACCGGTCAGCGAGTTATCTCACGCCTGCTCCTACGGCTTGTGTCTCTCGACCCCTAAGGTGTCATTGCGGCGACTAAGGGGACGCAGTGAGTCTCGCCCGTACAAGTTCTGTGGTTGCACGAAATCACTACGTTGAAGTCCGATGAACCGGTCCTTATATGGCAGGGGCGGCGCTCGTCCACGCAGGTGGACAAGTCCGAAGCCTAACACCGTCTCACAGTCACATATCACTAGGAGCCCGCCCCACGGCCAAGTTTTCAAAATCTCATCCTATCACTTAGCACAGTTTTCACTAGTCACCCAGTCCCACAATCACACCACCAAACTCTATTTAACACGTTTGATAAAATGGTGACTGTATAATGTAGTGAAGCGTAGCTTCACGTAGGGGTCCCTAAGCGTTCTAATAACCAAGGTGACTATCCGACCTTTAAAGGATTAAAGGTGGAGTTCCTACGGTTAACAAGGTATAGTAAACAAACATGGTAGCAAGGTAGTATTCATACTTAGTAAAAGCATAGAGCTATCCTAAATATAAATACTCTAGTAACAAGTAGGATGATTTTTACATAATGGTTTTAACATAAATAACATAATCATGCAA
>BCLF01000087.1:15011-37786 GCA_001602275.1 Zoysia japonica | reverse complement strand
GGCTCGCCGGCGGCTCGGGCGCGCACGCGCCTAGCGCGGCAGCCGTGGCGTCCACCCTGATGCGGCGCAGGGGAAAGAAGACCCCTGGCCGGGCCGGTGCTGCTGGGCTGGGACGCCGGCCCAGTGGTGGCCTCTTTTGTCTTTTGTTTTTTTTGGCTTTGGGAGGTCATGGGCTGGGCCGAGTGGAGAGGGAATGGTGAAGCGGCCCAATGTGGTTTGGCGGGAAAAGAATATATTCAAATTTCCAAAAAGAACAACTTCAAAAGGATCCAAAAAAGAATTCTGATAAATTCGAACAAATTCAACTTGAGAAAAACAAGCACTTGTCAAGTTAATTTTAAACTTAGAAATTTCCATTTTCACAATATTCACTCTTATGTGTAGTTTTTCTTTTAAATAAGAGTGATTTAAAATAGACCGAAATAAACGTATACCGTTCATTTGCGTTGATCTCGAAGCTTTAATTGTTCTTTTACCTCTTAGGAGGTAAAACATTTTTAATAATTATTGATTGCTGAATAATTCAATTTGAAAAGTTATCGCTGAGTTTTGGCAGGTGACGATAATCAGGGACATGTTTCCTTATATAATCAACGGTTGAGATCGAATTCGTGTTTTAGCTTCTAAGTGGTGAAACAATGTTACTTTGGTCTATTTTAAAAAGGCTCTTAAATAAAGGAAGAAAAATTGTTACCAAAGTCCTTAAGAGGATTTTGGCTTTTGGTCAAATTTGAGAGTGTCACATAGGCCGCCGGGACGCCAGGCGGTCTGGGAAAGTCCCACTGTGATGTGATGGCCATGGAGGCTGGTGGGTTGCAGCCGATTGCCGCCCAGAATCTTCGAACAAAGGGGCAAAAGAACATGATGTGCTCAGCGGTTTCCTGTGCTGAGCTACAGAGGTCGCAGGTGTCATCATCCACAATGGACTTCTTGAGCAGGTTGCTTTTGCACTGTATGCGGTCTTGTACCAATAACCAAGCAAAGAATTTGGCACGGGGAGGAGCTCTTGTGTGCCAGACAAACTTGTAGAATTCACGTGGGGCGTCGTTGCCAGAGGTGTAGAGCTTGTATAGGGGGCCGGAGCGCAGGTTGCCTTCACTGTCAACGAAGCGGCAAGAGCGCACATTAGGACAATCTGTGAGCTCGATGGTGTCGAGGGCAGCAGCAAGGTCGGCCAGCTCCTGTTCTGCAGTTCTGGAGAGCCTTGCAACAAGCAATGAGGGGAGACCGCTGGATAGCACCTGATGGACGGAGTCGTCTGTACTGATGCAGTGGCTGTATAGAGCAGCAAAGGTGTTTGACAATCTGCCGCACGGTAACCATTGGTCATGCCAGAACGAGGTGCTCCGGCCATCTCCTATGGTCACCATGGTGATGCCGCGGTAGAGAGGGAGCAAAGCACGCAGCTCTGACCAATGCACACCGGCAATGTCACCTTCCATCTTCACAATGTCAGCATGGGCACGTATCCAGTGAGCCCAAGCTGATTGACCCGGTAGGTGCATTCGGTGGATCAATTTCATAAGGAGGCACACATTCTGGACATCAAGATTTCTGATCCCAAAACCACCTTGTGACTTAGGCTGGCTGCAACGTTTCCAGGATACTAGACACTGAGCTCCCGAGGGGTTCTCCTCGCCGGTCCAAAGGAACGCACGGCGTCTCGTGTCGATCTGCTCAATAACTGACTGAAGCAAAGGCAGGGCAGACATAGCATATGTTGGCAGTGAGTCCAGGACAGCATTCACCAACACTACACGACCAGGGGCAGATAGTAGTGTGGCTTCCCAACCAGACAAGAGACGATAAACTTTTGCAATAAGAGGAGCGAAGGCATTGAGCTTAAGATTTTCATTCGACAGTGGTAACCCCAAGTATGTCTGTGGGAAACCCTCCTCCTTGCATCCTAGAATTCCGATCAACTGTGGCAGTAGAGAATCCTCAACATGCATAGGAACTACCGTGCTCTTTGAGAAATTGATAAGGAGTCCCGTTGCAGCAGAGAAGTCATCAAGTTGTTGCTTCAATCTGGTGACACTTGCGATGTCGGCACTCAGCAGAATAAGGGTGTCATCTGCATATTGTAGCACAGGGCAGCTGGCATCCGTGGTGAGCGGGTGTTTTACTGTGCCATCCTTCTGAATCAGCATCTGCAGGACATCAGCAACTAAGAGGAAGAGGTATGGGGAGAGGGGGTCCCCCTGTAGGAGCCCGCGCTTGCAACTGAACCAAGGGCCTGGGCAACCATTTACTAGAATTGCAGATTTTGCCGTAGAGAGCAGGGAATGGATCCATGAGCACCATTCAGGGGGGAAGCCCTGTACTGAGAGAATGGCTAGAAGACTCTCCCAGCAGATGGAATCAAACGCCTTGGCGAAGTCCAGCTTGAGGACGAGTGTTGCTGCTCTTCGTTTGTGACAGCACTGTACCAATTCCATTGCATACACAAAATTTTCGGAGATTGATCGTCCTTTAAGAAACCAGTCTGATCAATGTTTATGAGTTTTGCAATCTTGTTCTGCAGCCGACCAGTCAGCATTTTTGCTAGCAGTTTCATTGGAAGGTTTTGCAGACAGATGGGCCTGAACGCATTGGGCATGATAGCACCAGGTAGCTTTGGGATCAGAACTACATGAGCACGATTCAACCTCTCCAGTTCCGCGTTGCCATTCTGAAATGCTGCTGCAAAGTCCATAACAGTATGCTTGACAGAATCCCAAGCTGCTCGGTAGAAACTAGGCCCAAAGCCATCCGGGCCAGGTGCATTGCTGCGGTTCATTGATCTCAGAGAAGAGAGAGCTTCCGCATAGGTGAAGGGGCCAGTGAGGGCAGCCCCGTCAATGTGAAACTGATCAGTATACAACACCTGAATGTTGAAGTTCCATACTGGTGTTGGAGCAGAACCAAGAAGGTTGGCAAAGTAGCGTGTCAGTTCCATTGTTTTAGCTGCGTGGCTAAGGTGTTGCACTCCCTGTGTCTCAACTATCTTGATTTGATTTTGGCGGAGCCTTTTGCTTGCATGTGCATGATGGTAGGCTGTATTAGCATCACCTTCACAAATGGCTCGTTTCTTTCCTCTTTGCTTCCAATATGCTGCCTTTTCTTTTAGGGCGAGAGTGAGGCGTTGCTGACTGATCTTCCTGAAATGTGATTCACCTGTAGATAGACTGCGAGTTTCTTCGAGCGCATCAAAAAGTAAGATAATAAACTTGCAGTTGTTGTGAAGGGAAGGAGGAGAGCGTTTTACCCGGGACCAGCCTTTGGCTTCGCGTCTAGCTGCTTTGAGGCTCGCTGCAAGCTTGCCAGCCGGCCCCCCATTAGACGTTGCAGCATTCCAGGCCGGGAGAATAGAGGGTAGGAAGTCGGTGTGCAAGAGCCAGGCATTTTCAAAGCGGAAGGTGTTTGGTTTTGATATGGTTGGAGCAATGGTAATGAGAAGAGGAGTGTGGTCCGAGGTGACCCGAGTGAGGCTTGTAAGGGTGGTGTTTGGGAAGCTTGAACTCGTACTAAGGTTGATGAAAGCTCTGTCGAGGCGGGCGAGGGTGGGGGTGTTACGGTTGTTTGTCCAGGTGTAGAGGCGGTCAAGCAGAGGTAGCTCTATGATGGCGAGGAAGTTTATAGTGCTGTTAAAGGCTGCGGCAAGGGAGTGCCTAAAAAGGTCATTATTTTTGTCTTCTAAGTTTCGGATGAGATTGAAGTCACCAACAAGAAGCCAATTTCCTGAGATCTGAGGCTGAAGTTCGAGGAGCGCATCCAAGAAAGTCCTGGGAGTCCCTGTGGTCAGAAGGTGCATACACATTTGTAATAGCAATTTTCATGTCAGATATGCTCGAAGAGAGGATGATGGTGAGGGAACAGAAGCGCTGGATATAGGAAGAAACGCTGAACAGTTGAGGATCCCAAGCAGTTAGAATGCCTCTGCGTGAGCCGTTGGCATCAACACACTTGTAGGAGGAGAGGCGTGAAGGGAGAAAGGAGTGAGCTTTTGTTGAGTTGGTAGAAGCGAGTTTTGTTTCCTGCATACTAAGCAATTGCCTTGCCCAATTTCTTCTCTTCCCTTTCCTCCGTCTCTCGACCCCAGCAACACCTAAGTAGCTGCATCCACCCATAAAACCTACTTGCCTGTGCTTGTCATAAAGAAGAAGTGTGACAAGTGTTTGAGTATTTTACTTCTTCGTTGCTGGTTATTTTCTCCAAGTGTTTAGTATTTTGCTTCTTCGTTGCTGGTTACTTTCTCCACGTTTATTCGATTTCCTTGTTTTGGCTCATTTTCATTTTCAAATTTGTTTGAAACCTATGATAGCATATCAATTCAAACCTGAATGATCCGTCCGCCTCCGTTTTTCTTACCCCAGCTCTGCCCCCGCGCGCCTGCCGGCCCAGCTCGCTGGCCGAGCCGTCACTCCAACTTGGCCTTCTTCCCCGCGGCCACGCCGCGCTCCGATGCGCGCTGCTTGTCGAATCTCGGCAGAATCCTCGCCGCATCGCTGTCGCATTCTCTCTCTCTCTCTCTCTCCCGTCCGTTTTTGGCGCCTCAGCGCCCACAGTTTTGCACGCGGTTTTGGACAGCTGGAGCGTCGTACGTGTCGGACCTGGTGTGCCCACCCCACAGCCTTCACTGCCCCTGCTCGCCCGCCACACGCTTGGCCGCCTTCACTTTCTCCTGCTCAGCTCACCATGCACCCACGACGTGCCTCGCATGCAGGGCGTCACCTTCGCCCACCTCGACACGTATCTGCGGATGTGCCAGCCCCGGGCCGTGACCGCTGCCACCTGTGGCGTCCCTCTCCCTGCCGGCCACCTCTGCCGACCGCGACTCTCCTCCTCCGCTGCCATTGTAGACCGGCGCCACCTCTCCACACCTCCTCTCCCTCGCCATTTTGCAGCCAGCCTCAATCGCCACTTAATTGAACCTCAAATCCCACCACTTACCTCCGGTCGCCGCCGCAATTCGCCCCTCTTGGCGCACCTCGACCCCTCCAAGAAGCACTACCTCGATCATTGCATCCTCCTCCACTACCTGGCGAATCAAAATTGACGGGAGCGTCACCACAGACGAGCCTCTAACGTGAACCGCCGTCCAGCGCCGTCCCTCTCCGGCATCAGCTCTGCACGGCTCCTCTCCAGCGCATCTGAGACTATTCTGAGTGCATGGACCGCTCTGCCTCACCGCCCTTTCCCTCTGCCTATCCTACGCCCTGGCGCTGTGCACCGCAACCGCTCCCTGCGAGCCCTTTGTTGCCGGAGCCCCTCAGCGCTTCTCCGGCGCACCTGAGAACAGGAAGAGGATTCTCGCGCCTCTCTCGTGCTGCTCCGCCAGGTCCCAGACCTTGCCGGCCTGCCTGACGCTGCCAAGGTCCACGGCGAGATGCATGGACCGGCTCCTGGCCACAGCCCACCGGACAGTCAGTGGCGAAGCTAGAGCAATATGGAGAGGGGGGGGGGGGGGGGGGGTTTTGCAAGACTTCGATACGGCTATAGATATATTCTCTCCAGTAAAAAAAAAAGTCATTTTCACTAAGATTTTAGTCGAACATTAGAAATATAAAGTATATATAATTTTTAATTTATTAAGTTTAGACATATAAAAACTTATATGATTAGATTTGTGTTAAAAAGTATTTTCATAAAAATATACATATATCGCTTTTTCATAAATATTTTTGAAAAATAGAAGTCAAAGTTGTTTTTAGAGGTTGTGTTGTTGTCCAAAATAATTTTCTTTTTTATATTAGAGGAAGTATGCATAATTATAATTAATAAAGTGATAAGAAGGTTTAGTAAAATGAAGAAATCCACTAATAATATATGGGCTGGTGATATGAATAATAGAGGGATAATTTTAGACATATATAACCTACTTCAAGGTCTTCGACAATCTAAAAATAAACGACAAGTTGTTAAGTATCGATTGTGTGCGTTAAGCTAGCAAAGCAAGCAGGCCAGCAGAAGGTATTGATGCTCCAGCTTCCTGCTTCATGGTTATGCTACGTTTTCTAGCCGTATATTCGCATTGATTTGAATGGCTGCTAGCATGTGCCTGGTAATGCTCTTTTTCCGTGCGTATTAAAATGCTCCTTGTCGGAAGATCTGGGCTTTGTAGGTGCAGAGTTTCGGATCAATAGGGGTGCAGGCACGGTGAAATTTTGTATCGTATAAGTGAAACTGAAATTTTGCGTGGGTGCATTCGCACCCAGAGCCGGCAACGTAGCTTCGCCCATGGGACAGTGGACGCAGTCCACCATTTTCCCTGTTGGAGAATGAAGTAGCCCGGTGAAAGCCTCTTTTACAGAAAATCCCTCATCCTTCTTCTATATCAATATCTAACTCAAGTGCATTGACAGGGCCTGAACTTCTCTACTCGTATTATTTTTAATACAACCCCACTTCTTTTCACACACAGCCTCCTGTACCTCCTGTAATTACATCTTACTCCCTGATACCTCCTATCCTATATTAGCTTCAGAGAGATCCCTAAAACCTTCTGATATTTATCATCAAGTCTCTGGGAGTCCAAATCCTCACATGTTGGTCCCTGCTACATATTCTTTTAAGTACAGAATAGCCCAAGAACTCTCTAATCTCCACAAATAAACACTCACACATAAACTCTCGTACTACCTTTTGATCCCTGATTCCGACTGATACTTGCGCTCATGCGTTCAGCCGCCGGCCTCCTAAATTTTAGAAGCATAATATTCTCCCACATCAACCTTGAAATCATATCATCTCGACAAATAATTTTCGGTGACCGAAAAATCCGTACCAACCAAACTTTATCCACTTCCAATGTATAACCACCTCATCAACACGATCGGAATCCAAATCTCATCCAAATATCAAAAGGTTTTCTCTGATTTTTTTTATCTTTTACTAGTTTATTTAAATTGCTTTTATTTCCTTGCTAATTATTATTCATTCTTATTGTAGCATTGTATCGCATAATATACTTAAGCATAAAATCTTACCATAAATATGATGCATTTTATTGTGCTCTTATATGCATTAGAACAGGAGAACCAAATAGATATAAATAGTTTAATTATAGATGCACAATTTGGTAATTTCGCATTAATCGATGCTAACAAATTGTTCTCTCGTTATTTACCTTCAGACCTATAGACTCGTACCACGGCTAATGTGCACCCCACATTAGCGTGCTTCTCTTTACACATCATTATGTATTAGCACAAATAATTTAATTATATAAATTAAATCGAATAGTTTAGTATAAGATGTAAAATCAAGTATTTAGCCAATTATCATTAGGAAGTACTTACATAGCAGAAGATTAGGTAATCAATCTCTGATCACAGTGAGTTTCAGGCATATTACCTGGATTCATATCCTCTGTCTTTTCTCTTGTAGCACAAACTTTTGCCATACTTGATCCTAATCACTCATTACAAAATCAACGTTGAGTAATGACTGCATGATTTATGGTATTGCTTTTTAAATAGATTATTATAATTTAGATCGGAGATGATCTTAAATCATAGTGTTGATTATGCAATAGGATTGAGTATGGCAAAGTTTGTCATACAAAGGCAAAGGCAAAGGATATGAATCCCATATTACCTACACACTTTACCTTGCATTCACACACGTCAGTACATATTGAGTAAATAATTGTTAAATGTTACTAATCACAGGCGTATAGAGAATTAAACAGTTAAATAGCACACTCATGCATCTTACTGTACTTGCTAGCTGTCATCACCTAGTTCTAGAGATAAAATCAAATAGTGAGTCATTATTCACCCTTACGCAATGTTTTAGACATTCATACCATAGCTAGCAGGCATCCTCAATCTGCACTAGCATAGCGTCATCATACAATAGCAAATATACTAGTACAGTAGCCACTTGTTAGCTGTAATTTAAATGTCAACTATGTAAATTAAATTAAATAGTTAAGTGCTAATCACTGATAGATTGCTATACATTAGAAACTAAATAATTATTACATAGCACACTGTTGCGTCTCACCCTACATTAGCATGCATTTGTACCGTGCCTTGCTAACCTCGCTAGGTTAATTACAAAGATAAAATCATGTAGATAATCAGTAATCACTAAGATCATCGATATTTTAGGAAGTAGATATTAAATAGTTCGCATCTGCATTGCACTTAGTCTTGTTATAGAAATAAAGTAAGTAATCCCTAGTCACAATAGATTTTATGCATACTAGACTACAATAGTGCCGGTGCCACCAGTCGGCCTTACTAGTTCAACCATAGGGATAAAATATGGTAGTTAGTTGCTAAACAATAGGAACCACCTGCATATAGAAGTTAACTAAAGTGGCATATTATACACTTCACCCCTGTGCTGTTAGTGCCATATATACCTGCGCCTTGTCCATGCCCAAATCGTGCTAGCAATGCAGGCACATCTAATCGCATACCCATCATGATCACTACACTGACCCTTGCATTTACGTATGCACATACACGCTCAGCTCACCCATGTAACCGCTTAAGCGCTAAATAAAAGTGTGTAAAATAATCTAGAATGCAATAGGCGATGAATCATGCAGGACTTTTACCCTTGCTTTTTCCTCTGGAGTTTATTCGTACTTTATCGATTCTTCTCGAGTTTTGTTTGCGGTAGTTTATTAGGTGTATTTTATCGAGTAGATGACATTGAGTTCGAGAAAGAGCCGAGCTTCAAGAGGAGTAAGACGGACTGTGTATGAAGAAAAAGCATGAAGACCTGGACGCCAAGCTAGAGATTGAGGACTCAGATTCTAAAGAAGAACCTGAAGACTCAAACTCTGAAGATTAGGAGTTTGCAAGCAAGCTTTAACCCCTCCTTGATCATATTACACATATGTTTTGCTTGTGCACCCATATGACCGAATGCTTGCATGTATTTTACCACCTGTTGAAATGTTGTGTAGATAATGATCCTACGATATTACGTATTTATATTAATGTCAGTTACTTGCTATCATTAATATACAATACTACCTTGATACCCATTGACGTCACCACCCTCGTTAACCATAGAAGTTCTGATGTTTAATTCTTTTAACGAACGGAAAGTTGCCTTGATATTAGAATGTTTAGGAACCTCTTTTGATGCTACGCATCACTACACTACACGCCAACCTTTTATAAAATGTATTAAAATGTGCTTGGTGGCCTGAGTAAAATAAAATAGGTGGGGAATACTGCAACATGTGATAGGTGGAGAAGGGTCTTTGTGGTTGGGGGCGAGCTTATTTATGTTGGTGTTTGATGATAGGTGCTAAGCTTCGGTTTGGTCCACCTGTCGTGCACAAGCGCTTGTTTTGACCACGTAAGGACCGGTTCGTTAGACTTCAATATAGTGATTTCGTGCAATCACAGAACCTGTATGGGCAAGACTTACCCTAACTGATTAGCATCTACCGTATGCTCCACTTGGCGGCTTGGCAGCCAGTAGGGCATGGGGGACTAAGGGTGGACACTTGGGGATGTATGTACCCGAACGATTCGACTCAGAGGACAAAGAAGTACACAGGCTTAGCGTATCTGAGTCTTGGAGGAAAATGAAGTACCTGAGAACTCAAGAAAAAGTGAGTACTCGTGTTTTAGCCCTTGGTTTGCTTCCCGCGGTGCACATATGGGGATACTAAGATATGGTGAGACTAGCGTTACGTTTTTCTCCTGCAAAGAGAGCATAACCTGTGGGTACAGTGTACAACCTCTGCAGAGTTTGAAATCCTTTTGGTATAGCCGTATTGCTATTGTATTGGCACACTATTTGTCTGATCTCCCAATGATTAGTCTCTATATATCTCTTTGCTACGTGAGTGAGTGTAGTTGCCCGTGTTTTGAAAAAGTGTTTGGACCAAGTATTGGAGGCCCGTCCCGTTAAAATTTTAAGAACTAGCGGGAATGGTTTATTCTCCCCCGGGTCCATCCACTAAAATAATGATAAGCAAATGTTTGACAAACCCCTATGTGAGATCCTGTATTTTTTACGACATCAAAATAATCATGAGAGTTGAAGCGAAGTCGAAATCTTGGAGCCAAGCTCAAAAACAACTAAAACCGTTCAAGTAAATTTTTAATTTGCAAATCCGAATTCAAATTTCAAAAATGCAAGTTCAAACTTTTCAACCAAATGTTGGGAAAAAAATTCTCTCTTTAAAGTTCTAGCAAAAACTTGAATTTTAGATATTTTTTAAAATTTTATTCAAAAGTTAAAAGGGCCAAATGAATTTTTCTCCTTTAAATGATTTACTGTATTCAAAATTTTATAGAATAAAATGTATTTCTATTTTGAACTGGGGTCCAAAATAAAAGTTGTTTCTCTCAAAAATTTCTAGCTCTCTGCGAAGGTTCAAAATTTTCGGAGCTCGGAAAGTATGGAT
Source organism: Zoysia japonica (assembly GCA_001602275.1). Lineage (NCBI taxonomy): Eukaryota > Viridiplantae > Streptophyta > Magnoliopsida > Poales > Poaceae > Zoysia > Zoysia japonica. The sequence continues at coordinate 27,420 of BCLF01000087.1, read as the reverse complement.
TTCAAAGTAAAACAGCAAGCAGCGCAGAAAACCAATAAAAATCCAGAAAATTGGAAAATCCGCTCAGGACCCATCTGTCAGCCGGCCACCCCACCCTTCTCCTACCTCTGGCTGCCACGAAGCAGCACAGGTGCCCGACTCCTCGTGCCTCCTCGCCTGCATGCACGCCACGAAGCTAGAGGAGTAAGAGGACGTGTCCCTCCTCTTCAATACGCGAGCTAGTCCTCCCTTTCCTGGCCGAGCTCCTTCCTCCCTCGTTCTCTCTCTCATTTTTTCTCTCCTGGACGCCATTGACGACCGGAGCTCGAGCTCGGCGCCCCGCCTCCGCGACGCGTCCCGGACCACCAAACCGTGCAGATTGAAGCCTCTACCCACACTCTTGCAAAGCCCCAAGTTTCCCCTCCTTTTTCCCCATCGATTTCCCTCCGATTCTTAGCGAGCAGCCCCAATCTTCGGCGAAATTCTTCACAATCCGGTGAGATCTCCCCGATTCGGTCCAGTACCGCCCTCCTGGGTTCCTAGCGCACCTTCAAGACTAAGGATTCAAGCAAATCATTGGATATTAGTGCAGGGGATTTGAGTTTCCGTCGTCGCCGTCATCTGTACCCGACCCACCTCGCCGACGACAGCACAGTCCGGCTACCTTCGGCAACGACAACACCCATGCCAGGATTCAAGCAAATCGTTGGATATTAGTGCAGGGGATTTGAGTTTCCGTCGTCGCCGTCATTTGTACCCGACCCACTCGCCGAGGACAGCACCGTCTGGCCATCTTCTGCAACGACAACACCCATGCCACTCTTCTTCATAATCCACTGAAGCAATAGGACCAAACGGCTCAAAGTTTCGTCACCCGAGCCATCTGCAGTACCTTGCCGAACGTCGACCTCCACCACCGCACGCCGCCGACCTTTTCCGGTGATCTCCTCACCGAGACTCCACTGAACTCCCCGTGTCCTCATGGTTGTATTGGGGGGGTAAGCCGTCGTCTTTTGATCGCCGGAAACCCAACTCCGGCGAGGCGCCGCCGCGCTCCGGTGAGCTGCCATGGCCGGCCAGCCAAGCTCCCTTGGGATCTTTTGTGGCTGCGCAGGATCCTTTGCGGCGTCCCTGCGGCCCACCGTGTGGCAGGGCCCAGAATGGCTGGAATTTTATTTAATTGCGAAATAATTTATTAATGGTTCAGAAAGTGTTTCAAACTTGTACAATTCGTAGAAACTTCATCCTAACTCAGAAAATTATAAGATAAATTTTGTTAGGATTGTCTCAACTAGAACTATAATCTCAAGCTAACAAAATTTTATTTTATGCATGAAAATAATTTATTTAATTCGTATCACATAATAAATCATTAATGCATTATTATTATTCCTTGGCATGATAAAATCTTAGAAAATTCACTTTCCTGTTTACTTAATTAAACCTTTGGCTCTGCAAAGTTTCATATTTATGTTCATCAAAAACAATTTTATAAAGGTTATATTTTGTTTAAACACTATTTAATTCATTATAAATTCATTTGATTTTAATAAATCCTAGAAAATGTGCTCTTCTGTTTATTTAGTTAAAATTTATGTTTTATAAAAGTTTCATATTTAATTTCATCAAAAATAATTTTATTAAATGTTTTATTGTGTTTAAATGGTATTTAAATCATTATAAATCTGTATGATTTAAGTAAATCTTGAAACTTTGTCAAAAATTTATTTAAACCATTCTGATTTTGTGAGCAACCCCAAGATGGTGTTTTGCTTTCAAAAACATTTTAAAGAAGTTTTATAACTAAATTTACTAGTCATCTTTTGAAAATAGAAAGCTATCATCACATGTGCATACTCCGGCTTATGCATATCATTTCATGTTAGGAGCCGAGCTAATTGAGGAGTTTGGCAACGTTTCGTTCGCCGAGGAAACTAACTTTGATCAAAGCCCATGCAAGCCCCGGTGTATTAACTCTGTTTTAATATTTTTTTTCATCATTGTTTATGGTTAGTGATGTACTATGCATTAGGTTTATAGGAGTTGATTGCAACCTTAGATTGCATGATAGTTACCTGATTACCCATGTTAAGTGTCTTGATACAGGAAACTCGATATAGAGCTATGCTATAAGTCTTAGTTAACGGTAGAAGTCGAGTGAATAGAAACTTCACTTGCGAGATATAGGTTATCCCCTTTGGTTTGAAAGTATTGCATAAAATAAAGAAGTTGGTTTAGTGGTATCACATGAGATGATGAATTGAAGATCGGACGGAGGTGATATATTGGACGAATTGGGATGGACGAGCCTTCACGGTGGTAGCCCCGTTTGTGTCAGTCAAGGACCATATCGTTGTCGGTCCTGCTGAGCAAGTTTGAACAGTACTGATTACATGCTGAATGTATGGGCCCCGAAAAATCGATGTAGCTTGAACTGCAGCCTTGTGCGGACGCACCCCACCTTCTTGGCGAACTGAAATAGCATCTGTAATAGGGGTTGTACCTTACAAGTCACGATTGTGGAGGGCCCTTTTGCCTGGAACGGTGGTCGTGGACCGACATGGCAATAGTCTTGTGAAAGGTTGCCGCTTACAGCTTTTGAGAAGTGCGTACGTGTCGTGTAATCAAGTTTATCCAGCTGGATGTAAATCGATTATAATCACTGCCCCTCACAATAATGAGTACCGCTTGTCTCACTGAGTCACATTATAGTAAAAACTGAAAGAAGAAGTGGTTGAGGAAAGAAATATGATTTGTTAGATATGATTATTATAAATTGTTTGGCAACCATGATTGTGTTAGTTGATAGTGCAAATTAAATTTACATTCTCTTACACTTAATCTACTGCTAAAACTTGAAAGTAAGGATCCACTTTTAGCGCTGGTTTTTGCAAACAACTATTCTATGTGAGTCAGTCTTATCATATTCTTTGGAGTCGGCTGTAGTTGGCCATGTTGACGGGTAAGATTTACTGATCATTTGGATGCTCAGGGCGTAGCGCTCTGTTATTTTTGTTTGCAGGTTCTCTCTATCCCTTCTCCAGATCAACTGACAGGAGTGACCCTCGAGGTAGCTATGTTCATTGGGAGACTTGCTCGCCGCACTGAGCTGCTGTGTGTTGCTAGAAGAGGCATCGTATGGGCTCGATGTCATTTGATGCTTAGTATCTAGGAGACCCTAGTAGTCTTTCAAATAAGGTGAACGCTTCTGTGCTTTTAAAATTCTTTGTTTTATAAACTTAAACAACTGTTTGTATTATATTTTATCGTGTTTGAGTTGTATTGTTGGTCCTCGCTTCGCCGAGTGGCACCTAATAAGATCATGTGGTCAATGGATCATCTCTTTGAAGGGGCGGTCTGTCAAACCCTAGTTTAAATCTTCTGCAGTGAACCCTATATAAAATTGGATTTTTGCAAAGTAACCCTAAGCCTTCATCTTGCTATAACCAAATATGCATTCATAATTACCTTTGCATAGTGTTAAGGCTTGCTGAGTACTTTATGTACTCATCTGTTTCTATTTGTGGTTTTAGTCAGAAGAAGTGTCGTAGAAGATGATGATATGTTGGATTTTCGTTCTGCACCCAAGTCTGCTTGTGGCTTTGAGTCTTTGTTTCTGCTGCCTCCTTCACCTCTAGTTGGTCATACGAAAGTGGATATTATAATCCTTACTGTGGTGCCGCTAAATGTTAGATCAGGTATATTATTTCCAAAGTATACTTTTGATAATTATTCTGTTAGAATTGTGCGTATTAGCTATAGTGCATTCTAAAAATAGGGTGTGACACTTCCCTTTGCCATCATCGGTGCCGCTAATGCAACCTGAGCTCTCAACAGTGCAAAGCCCACGCTCATCTCTGTCTGGTTAGCACTAGGGGTGGCAGCGGCGTTGTTCATGGCCGGCCTGGCAGTGGCATCGGTCCCGATGCTGTAGTGGCATCCACATCGTAACGGTTCTTTTCAGACACGGTGAGATTTCTTGCCGTAGAGGGAGAAAGAGGGAGGCCCTCACCATTTGTTCTGCCCACCCAGACCACCCGCGAGGAGAGTTGTGAAGCATCTTTGTCCCGCCAAGAATAGGTCTTGCCTTCCTGGATGGGTGGTAGCCCTCGGAGCAGCTTGGTGCTTCTTTGAGCGGCGTCGGACTTGAGACGGAGAAGCAGGTGGCCAACGAGGAGGTTCGTGCGCACGACGGTCCCCTCTCTTTCCTAGCGCTAACGAGGTTTTGAGCTAGGGTAAGGGCCTGTTTGAGTTTTTGTTGTTGTGCTTTAAAAAAGCTGGTTGAGAGCTAGTTGAAAAAATAGACTGATAAAATTTGAATGTTGACTTTTGAAATATATTTTTAGCTTCTCAACACACCAAAAGCTAGAAAAGCAGCACATAATATACTTTTCAACTTTTAGTTCATTTCATCAAAAGTTTATTTTTCAGCTTTTCAAAAGCTAACTTTTCAGAATCTGTTTATTTCAGCTTTTAGCTTTTCAGCTTTTTTAGCTAGAAAAGCCGGCTGAGAAGGTGAAACAAACATGCCCTGAGTGTTGTCCGTGTCGGATTCTTGATCATGCACGTCAGGTTATGTTTGTGTGGAGGCCTTGTGGGACGGAGCGAGCAGAGGAGAAGAAATACGGCAAAGCTGAGGATGAGGCAACGGCTATCCACGGCCCATAAACTAGAGAAGCGAGAAATTTTAGGCTTTTGGGTTGGTCATCACGGCACCGGATCGGTGCTGGAAATGCTACTGGACATGCTCCGGAGCTCGCAAGCGCAGTCGTGGTTGACGCCTGCCAGTGTTGCTGGCTATTCCTACGTTTTTCCTACGGAACTTCAATTTTACCTTTTTTCTATTCCTACATTTTTACAATCTTGGGTTCCAAAAGGGGTTTAAAATCTGAAGTCCAAAAAAAAAAAAAAAGCAAAATGTCAATTGTGCCCCTACAAATGTAAAATCTTACCAACTGGCTACGACCGGTATACAATAAACCCAATCAGAATATAAAATGGTCATTTTACCGTTAAAGTGGTACACAACCGAATAAGTGGAACAACCTCATCGACTGCAAAATTTTCAAAAAAAAAAACATGAAAAAAATCAAAGCAAAACTAGCTTTCCTCAACTACCATCATCCATCTCGCAAAGTTGTTAACTTATTATTTATGAACTCTCTATTTCTAGTTCAAGTATTTTATAAAACTCTCTAGTTTTTTTTGTGCATAAAATAAGTTTTAGAAAAGCTACTCTAAACTCCAACGAAACAAACTTGTACTCCCCCGGTTCTAAAATGTTGTCACCGCTTAGTTCAAACTCACAGCTACAAAATTTAGAATGGAGAGAGTATCTTTTAAAAGATGGTCTCACATACTCCCTCCGTTTCTAAATCTTTATCGGCATTGACTTCTAATAACATATTTTGTCATTCATCATTTTCAAAAAAAAAATAATAACTATCATATATTTTGCAATAATCTATTTATCATGTGTTTCAAATAAATTACAATTTTTTACATTTGAGATAATAGTTAACATAGTCCCTTAACTATAGTCCCTTAACATAGTCAAAATCTCAATTTCATCCTTCAACTTTTACAAGGTTCCATTTAGTCCCTAACATCAGTTAGAGGTTCATCTTCATTCCTGGGATGATGTGGCTGACTACATGGCATGCCACATCAGCAGTAGTCACACCATATCAACTTAAATTTCACATTTAAATGATTTTTCCCTTAAACCGTAACTGTATTTTCAGATCTATTTAAACCATCACTTTCTTAGAATTAATGCAACAAAACAAAATAATGTATGAATAATTTTTAGTGTTTGGATTGTATTAAGATTAGACATGAAAAATGTAAAATATATTCAAATTATATAATGATATGTTAACAAAGTTGATTTTTTTTTATGTTTCTATTTTGCAAATAACATGACATTTTCAATATTTGGATTGCATTAAGAGTCTATTTTGTTAAAATATGAAATGGTATATAAAAATATAAAATATATTCAAATTATTGAATTTGAACATATATATATCATATTTAAAAATATTAAACTTTAAATATAATATAAACATATATCAATGTATGCATAACTTTTTATTGTAGTAATTTTAAGAAATATGATGATTCAAGGGATTCAAAAACAAAATTACAGTTTGAGAGAAAAATCAATTTGAAATTTAGAATCTAAAATTGAAGCTGATGTGCATGTCACATGCTAACCTGGTGAAAAGATTAAGGACGCCAAGAAGGGGGTTGAATCGGTGGACTTATAGAACTTAATTTCGCTATAAACTTAGATTCAAGACTTGACCACAACAAGAGCAATATACACAATTTTAGTAGGCCAAGACCCCTAACAATGCTAGTGAAAAGACAAAGGCAACAAGTAAACACTAGCATGATAGCCACCAAAAGGAAATGTAAAGCAACATATAACTCTGCTCAAAAAAATGAAATACGAAAAGTAAAGAGACAGAGTTAAGAGAATGCTCACCAATTTTTTTGAGGTCTCGGAAGATTGGCGCCTTCCCATAATCCTTGTTAGACCAATCCCGTAAGAGTACCGGTCCTTGCTGTCATTTTCGAAACGGTGCTCCCAAAGGTATGTTTCACTCCCGGAGTAAAGTCACAGGCGACCCGGCTATAGCAAACAATACCGTCGTGCTAGAGCAAGCCTCCAAGGCTCCGGACGCTCTCTCTCTTAGTGTCCCTTTCTAGCCGGGATCTGAAATCGCTCACAAACTTGGAGTCGTCTCCCACAGTCTCCTCGAAAGGTCGAACACCGACTCCTAACCGATCTAGGCTGCCAAACAAAGAGTAATAGACAAAGATCACTCCTCTCAAAGCCCCACAAGCTCTAGAAGTGTATAAATGCTACTATCACTCTCCTATTAGCACCAAAGATATCCAATCTTGTATTGTTCTCTCTTCTTGGTGTCCCTTGACCTCTCACAAGTTTTTTTCAGCAATTTAGATCACAGACACACTATAAAACGTCTCTCTCCACGGTTTAAATAGGCTTTAAGCCCAAAAATAATCATTAGAACGTGATGTCATAAAAGTGATCGCTTTTGCCAGTCACCGCGAGACTGTCCGGTGACTCTTTCTTTCAGTAGACCAGGGAAACACTTTCTCTAAAATCTATTCCTAATGACATCGGACTGTCCGGTGCATACCTTCATCAGACTGTCCGGTGATTGTCACTTTTGGACTTCTAGAGACCCTCTTTTGGACTTCGTCTTCAGGCTCACCGGACTGTCCGGTCACTGACCCACTGGATAGTCAGGTGACTTCTTCACTTCGACTCCAGAGTACACCTCTTCTGGACTTCACACCTTTTGGCTCACTGGACTGTTCGGTGACCCTTCTACAACTAAAAATTGAGTCTTCGTCTTCGACTTGACTTTGGCTTCGCTTGCTTTGCTTTCTCTGCCATTTTCAGTGCGTTATGAGGTAACTAAGAGCATTCATACATCCTAACACTTGTATGACCCGAGAATAAATGATTTGACCCCATTAATAGTATCGGCGATCCTATGAACTCTCTAGCTAGTCTTTAGCTTTGGTCCACCAAAGCCGGGAACTCTTTGTCTAGGGATCGTTCTTGTAATCCATCGAGAAAGCCCACCATGTTGAAGTAGAATATGCGGAATGGTACCTACAATCAGAATCATTACTTATGATGTTTTTTCAATCACCAAAATTAATTCATACTTTTGAAGAGACTTCAAAGGTCATGAAGCTTACACATGGCATGACATGTGTGCCGCCATGTCAGCTCAGGGACTAAACTGAGCAACTAACCAATATTTAAGGACTAAATTGAACCTTTTGAAGGTTGAAGGATAAAATTGAGCTTTTGATCATAGTTCAAGGACTAAAATAAGTATTATCCCTTTATATTTTAACTAACTTTGTGAATAAGATGAATAATCAAAGATGATGTTAGAATTAAAAGACGACAACAATTTAGCACCGAGGGGTGTATGTTTGTATTAGATAACTAAATATATATAAGTGCGTAGACAAGATAAATTTTGCACATTCCACATGTCGTTTAGAGCGATCGAGTGATGCAATAGTGGATGTCGAACAATGAATACTCTCCCCTCTGTCTAACTTCCAACATACTCACTCGTTTTCAAAATATAAGCATTTCTAGGTTTAGTCAAAGTCATACTTTTGACACTTTAACAAGGAATAGTAAAGACTTCATAATGTTTTATCATAGAAAATATATATTTTTGAATTCATTGAGAAATAAGATTTCATAGAAAATATCTTTTTTATATTAGAAATGTAATTTTATAGATATTTATAGTAAAAGTTAAAAAATTTTGACTTATAAACGTAGAAATGCTTATATTTTGGAATGGAGGGAATATATTTCTTATAAACCTTACAAAAACAAATCTTCAAGGCAATTGTGTTGGTGATCTTTACGACTTTACCTGATGTTCGTCTCCAGCAAGAACACATCTCGTGTGGCGTTGATTTGTTCTACCTTGGCGGAACTTTGGCATCGCAGAATAAGGCATCATGAATTCCAAGAACCTAGAATATGACATTTGAACCATTGTAATTTAATATGGCTCGTTCAACAGAGCAATTAAACATTTCATACCAAAAAATGCAGCATTTTTTATAACGCCATAAATGTTTTCTGGCTTGAGAATAGCTATTTCAGGCCAATTTATCGTGGAATCTGATGTTTTGTTACAACAAATAAATTTGCTGGATACAATTAGGCTATTTTTTTGTGCAAAACCCAATTCGATTTCCATCGAGCAACAAATGCATTTTGAAATAGAGGACTAGTCCGTTTTGCCATGGCAATGGCGCAGACAGTGAACAAATTAGAACATCGTTGTACTCACAATATAATGTGTTTTTTTATATGTATGAACTTAGTGAAAAATGCCACAGATTTCTGCATTTTCTCTCCCCATTTATACCGGTTACCACTTCACAAAAAGAGACGTATTAGAATGTAGGATAGCATATTGTCAGCCGTGGGCTACACAATCGAAGTCTAGGGTTTAGAGCCTTCCTCTTGGGTGCTATTAGCTTCAGCCTAGGCTAACTCCTGAGCCCAACTCCGCCCAACCCCCTTCCTCTTAAACTGGGCTGAACTTAATTTTTTGTTAATTGCCCATACCTCTTATCGGTGTTTCGTCTATGATTTATGTATACGGAGTGGGATTCGCGCGCTTTTACTGTCGATGTGACATAGTCTAAAAAAAACATTTTAAACTTCTAATTGACTTGTATTTTAAACTTCTAATTGACTTTTATTTTAAACAGTTGCATAATTTTTAAATATACTTGAATCATCATATTGTATAATCAATGTAAAAAAATGACGTCCCACATGAATGTAATTTTTTTTTTAGAATTTTAGAATATACATTTTTTAAACATTATAAAAGTTCCTCATTAGTAAATCGAATGTTCGATCGGTAGTATTCAATTGTTTGAAAATGAATTGTTTCGAGTAAAAGTTAATTTTTTCAGCAGTAAAATCATTTTTCTAGTAGACAATGGCATAAATATTTCATTGGATGCAACACAAAAAAAGGTAAAATATTATTTAAAAAATAAACTTTTTATAAATTTTAGGAAAGTGAAAAAGAAATAAAAATTGATTAGCATGAACGAATGTTTTAGTAGAAAGATTTTATCATTCCAATGGTCAAAATAAAATGTTCTAATAGTAAAATCAATTGATTCAGTAATAAACTCAATTGTTCCAGTAATAAAATCAATTGTTCTATTAATAAAAAATTCATATAAAATAATTCTGTGGATGCATGAGTATAATAAAAATGGGAAAATCAAAAGGAAATCAAAAGAAAATATGAAAGAAAAAGAAAAAATAAAAATGAATAAGAAAGAACAACTTTAAAATAAAATGGAAATGAAAAGTTAATACGTGTGCAAGCAAAGCGAAGGAGGCAACATGCACGTGGCTGATGAAAGACCCTACAATTTCCTTGTAAGAAAAAAAAGAAGAAAAAAAATCCTATTTGACTCTCTCCACAATTATGGTCATGTGTTTTTTATTCCTCAATTATAGAATGGAGTATACAACCATTTTAGTCGATGTGGCTGTCCACGTGCAAGTTTTGGTTGATTGGCAGCCCCTGTGGTGACGTGGACACCCGACATGTTCTCACTTTGTTATAAATTAAAAAGCAAATACTTAACAATCTCAAAAAATCATTTTACAAGAAACAATTTTTGTTTTAAACCCAATTTTAAACATGAAACACATTTTATTTTAGAAATTTAGAAAGATAAATAATCATAAAAATAATCTAGATTTAATATTTATTTTCTTATTTAGAATAAAGTGAGGATATGTCAGTTGCCACATCAGCATGGACTGTGTTGTCAGCTGTCCACATCAGCTAAAAACGTCACATTGATTGTCCCATTAGATAGACCCACTATCCAAACCGATTTAGGTAGATAAACGAACAGGTTTAACAATTGAGAAAATATCGATACTCGATTTTATAATTGATGGAGGAAAAATGCAAAATCATAATAGTTGAGGGAGTTAAATAATATTTTTTCCAAAGAAAAGAAAACTTTACTCATGGGCTATGGCCCATGCATTTTCTTTAAAAAAAAAAAGCCCAGACTGGCTGGTATTTGGAGGCAGGTGGCGAGGTTCCTACATGGAGGTGGCATTTGGATGTTTGGAAATGAAAGTAGGATAGGAATTGGGAAATGAATAAATAGTTAGGACTTAGTGAGATCGATGAATAAAGGGTTAAAATCTTCTACTATCTCCGGCTTTAAATATAAGCATTTCTAGCTCTGGTAAAAATCAAACTTATTTAATTTTGACTATTAATAATAGAAAAATAATTATATTTTATCATATATAGATTATGTTACTAGATTTTTTATGAAACACACTTTCATAATATGTAACTATTTACATTAGAAATTATTTAAATTTCTAAAATATGTAACACTTTATATTAAAGTTTATTTAAATTTCTAAATTTTATTAGTCAAAATTGATAGAGTTTGATTTTCACCAAATTCAAAAATACTTAGGTCTTGTTTGGCAGAGCTTTTTTACTGGCTTCTCGATCAGCTTCAACTGAAATTATACCAAACATTTTTAAAAGGAGATGTTTCTTTTTCTTTTTATAAAGAAGCTGGAGGTGATGCTAGGAACCACGAAAATGTGAGCTTCTCCTTCGTCCACGTGGCATTTTTCTTTATTAACTACTCCTACAAAATAAAAAAGTAAAAAAATAGCTGTTTTACTTAAACATTTTTTAAAGAGCCAGAGCCACAGAAGCCTCTTTTTCAATGAAGCCAGAGCTAGAGCCGTTTTTGAATGAAGCAGAGCCCTACCAAACAGGGGCTTTATATTTAAGGATGGAAGGAGTATTTAGGGGTATGTTTGGATCCGTCCAATTAATTATTTGTTGGGACCAATAATTATTACTCGACCAATTAGTCCATTGGCTGTTTGGAGATAGGACTAATTGTTAGTTCATCCTCCGATAAAATGTTTGTTTCACCTCTCACTAATTTTTAGTCCATGGCTGTTTGAATTTATGTCGAGTTGGTTTGTGAAAAATAAATTAATGGTATTTTAGACATTACAATACATGTGAATTGTTAGTCCTTATTAACCTAACTACTTGGATCGACTAATTAGAAAACTATTAGCCCCTGAATGAACTAAAAATTAGTTCCTCTATTAATCCATATATTTAGAAGAAAATAACTAATTTTTAATTGATAAAAATTTAATCGAGCGGATCCAACAGGCCTTTTTTACATTTTCATTTTCCAATCATCTCTTCGGATTCCTAAACGCCACCTGGAGGGGGCGAATGCCACTCCCTCGATAGTTCAGCGCGTTCATCCCCTCCCCCGTTCTGCGCTCCTCCCCCTCTACTCGACCCCTCCGGTTCTCCCTAGCCCAGGTCGCCCCCTTCTCTCCTTCCCCTAAGATAAGATCTCGTGGAGGGCAACTTTGGCAGTTGGAGCCGGCCGGTGAGGCAGCCGGTTTTCTAGCGCGCAAAGCGTGTTTCCTGCAGATCAGTTCCGACTCCGAGTCTTTTGGGGTTAATCTGTTATCCCTCCACCACAGCTCGAGTGCAACTCGGATTGGTGCGTTTGCTGATCCATAAATACTGAGGACCTTGGCGTTCATCTCCCAAAAATTTGATCAACTTCAGCAATCGACAGAGAGAGATCCAATTTTGTTTTGTGCCCGTCCGAGATCCAAGGCGAGCAGCAGCCGCGCCAGCAAACGCTCCGGCCGCCGATCCGGCCTCACGCCAAGCCACGACAGCAAACGCTCCGGTTTTGCTCGCTCCGGCCTCACGCCACGCCACGCCAGCAAAAGCTCCGGCCTTACGCAGAGGCAGCTCTGGCCCCCGCCGCTCCGGCCTCA
>BCLF01000087.1:0-11498 GCA_001602275.1 Zoysia japonica | reverse complement strand
TGATCGGGAGGCCTGCCTGGTCCGCGCTGGCGCAGGGAACTGCAGTGGCATTGGCTCCATCCCCGAAGATCATGGCGAGACCAGGAGCACGCCGCGAGGGCCGCTCGACCTTCTTGCCCTTGTCGGCGCCGGAGTTGGTGCTGGTGCACGCCGCGGCAGTGTCGTTGGTGCTGGTGCTCCCCGCGGCAGTGTCGTTGGCCCCTTGCGCGGCAGTGGTGTTCGTGTTGGCGCCCGCGCCGTTTCTCCCGCCTGTGGACGGCGCTCCACGTCCCGCATCAGCAGAGCCGCACCAGCCAAGAACCGCTTTCCCGACCTGGGGCAGGGTGCCCCCGCCACTCTCTGCCGGCGTTGTGGCCTCGTCGGATGAGGAGCGCTCCCGTTCAGCTTTGGGGTCAGCGAGCCCGCCCTGCGGTAAGGGCTCGACCGAGTTGCTCGTCACGGGGTCGTTGACGCCCACGGCGGCGGCTAAGGCGTCGTCGCGCGCCTCGCCGTTGTCCCGTAGCACCTCGTTGTCGTTGGATGAGGAGCGCGGTTGGGTGAGACGCTGGACGAGGTGGCGCAGTGCGACGGCGACCCACCGCGCCCAGGTTCCTCCTGCCGGAAGGAGGCTCGCCACCAGAGCCGCCCGCCGCTGGATGGCTTGCCGCAGCGCGTGGAGGGGACCATCTTCGGCTTCTCGCGCCTCGTTCGAGCGCTGGAGCGCTTCTTGGTTCATCTTGGCCGTGTTCCCGATGTTGGCGCGGACTTCTTCAACGCCGCCGAGCTGGGAGGCGGAGGAGGAGGCGGTGTTCCCCTCTCTTTCCCAGCGACGGCGTGAGGGTAGCAGGGGACGGTAGTGGTTGTCCTGCCTGGTTTCTTGATTCTTGCACGTCGTGTTTCTTCCGTTGTGGCGAGAGACGGATACAGGGACGAGAAGTAGACGAGGGAGGCAACGGCTAAATAGTCCACAGTCCAGAAGTGTTTGGGCCAGAGTATGGGCCGGGCCTGACAGTCGGTCTATGCTAGATGAAATGCACAAGCCCGTTTTGCCATTTTTTCTTTAAAAAATAAAAGAGGCTTGTCTTTAGGGCTGAAAGCGGTATGGAAATTTTCTGTTCCGGCCGTGTTTCGTTTATCTTTTTTTTTTATCATTTTCGGATAGGCGAAGAAATATGAAAACGGACAAAAATAGTAAAACTAAAAATGAAAATGGTAACCAAAATGGTATGATCTTTTTTTCGACCGTTTCAGCGGAATTCTGTTTTACTGAATTTTTTTTCCTTTTTTTTACCATTTTCTCCAAATATGAAAATCATCCCAGACCTATTGGTGAATTGGACGGCAGCTATCGATCTACGTCCACTAGAAAAAAAGAAACGTGAGACACGTGTTTTGCCACCAGTCAGAGCAAGGTTGCACTAAAACATCAAAACAATGTTTAACATCCTTTAAATGCTGATATTTCTTAACTAGTTAATCCAAGTAATATTTCATTTGCATATTTATATTCTTTACAATTAAATCTAAAAATGACACTTTATTTGAACATGTTTATAAAAAATAAAAAATAAAAGTTACAAACCAAACAACATATTTTATGACTATCTTTCGATGAGATCTATATTATTACATTTCCGACTTGATTCCGGTTACCGACCGTTTCCGATGCATTACCGTCTGAATTGTTTCATTTTCGAAACTCCGTATTTTTCCCGACCGTTTTGGTTTTGGCTTTTCTATTTTCGTTTCCGTCCCATGTTTGAAATGTAAAAATAAAAATGGTAGAGCATTTTTCCGGCTGCTTTCAGCCCTACTTGTCTTGCGATGACGACGGAGTAGAATACTTGAACGATTTACGTGAATATTGCACTTGGTGCAAAATGACATTCCACAAAAGTAGGGAAACCTGGCCATATGTATGCAGGCATGGTTTGATGAGCTTAGCGTTTAGTTGGTTGGATGAGTACACATATCCATATCTTACAAATTTCAACCAAAATTACCCTACGATAAGATAAACAACATAAATATCCAGCTCAACTTATCAAGGCACGTCAGAAATTACTCCAGCTATACTAATTTTGAGTCTACTTAAGAATTTGCATATCATTAGTTCAAGTCTTCTTCCTGTACAAGAATACATCAGGTACACATGCAGGATCAAGCTCGTAAAAGCCACGGAGCCTGCCACCTCTTTCGCCTGTCAGGCGGAAAGAAGGAATTCGGTGAGAGAATTTCAGCTTCTCTCAATTTGGTATCTTCATCACTCCCTTCCGCTTGTCAGGCCTGAACACCGATCTGTAACCATCGACTTGAGTCAGGAGAGTAAGCTTTGTGCTACTTTCAGTGCGCTTGACATTCTCACCAATGGCAAATTCACACAAATCCGTTCTGGAAGGAGCCCAGTCAGGTGCCTAGTTCTTGTAAATGGCCCATATCTCACCTACTTGTGGAAGGACCTCAAACTGCCATTTAGTGCCAGTTGGTTTGGCATTAACTAGATGAGAGAAATTATCATTTGTTTCAAACTTGGTTTTATAGCTCGGAACTTTAAATGTACCATAGCTAACAGGTATATCCTGCTTCTGCCACTGTTTCTCCTGCACCAGTCCAGAGCAAGCCTCAAGCCAGGTCAAGTGCACTACGAAAGGCTCTTGCACAACTTTGCTTATCCAGCCATAGAACTTGGGGAATGTATCAAGATCACTGTATAAAGCCCATATTTGTCCGCGTTCAAACTTCTCAAAAGAGCGGCCTTCTTCAAAGTTGTGGAACTCAGGCTCAGGATATGTGTAGACATTGGGAGAGAGGCAGTTTTCCAGAGAAGAGTCTTTAAATTCATCAGCACCGTCATCAGTTTTCTGTAAGGGTCTACCTTGTTCAGAAGAAATATCTTTATGATTATCTGTAGACACAGGGTGGCAAGCATGTGCTTCAGACTGATTTTCCTTTTGGGCAATTTGCTTATCTCCTAGATCCATCTTATTATTTGTACTGTCAGTTGTAAGATGAACAAATGTGCTGCTTATCTTGCCATGAGACAAGAGTCAAGGCTTACAGAAGAAAATGCTGCAACCTGGTCAGCAGGTAGACAAGCATTGTCGAGTTCCAGAAATCCTTCTGGGACACCCTTCTTCTCACTGCCTTTTGTCCTATAGACGGGGATGCTGTGAGAAAATCGAAGCAGCTCACTTGATGGTATTACAAATGAGGAGCTATCCTTAGCTGGAGCAAATAAACTAACAAAACCTTTGATTTTAACTTAACGGTGGCACCATCATTCACTGACATACTTGACAGGACTTCCACAACATCATACTCATAGGATCTATGGCTATCTGGATCTGAGCTCCACTGTGTGTTCCATCCCTTGTAAAGAGCCCATATCTCACCTTTGTTAGGGTGTATCACAAATGAGTTTATTCTTTTTACCTTTCGTCCATAGCACAATGTGAGAAAATGTGGACCTGTCTTGAGACATAGATCTTGACTTCCTTAAGCAAAAGGTTCCACAAGCAACAGGCAATTTTTTCATGCTTCCATTTCTCAGCTTCTTTGTCCATTGCGTCATACTTCAACCGTGTAAATTGTAATTTGTATTTACAAGGATTAAAACTATTTATTTGAGCATAATATCTTTGCATGCCATCAAAGCTATCATAAAGAGCCCATATCTGGCTAACAGAAAACAGACTGACATCCCTGAGCTTCTCAAAGTTAAAGAAATCAGTATCAGGTAAGGAGATAAACTTAGAATAGCATATCTTTTCCTTTTTCCCATGAATAGTATCAGCAGCTTCTGTGCTGATATCATCCAGATCACCTCTATCTGTTGTTTCGCCCTTGTCTTGAAGTTGAACATCAGCTTTGCCTGACACATGAGGTAGATCTGATTGTCGGACATCATTAATGACATCAGCATCGAATACTTGCTTACAGCCCATGTCAACATAAGCTGGCAAATCGTGCGTCCTCTGCCTCTTGTTGTAATAAGAGCTCAGGCCAATGTCACCACCAGCTTCTTGCTTCCTCCTACCTGATCTAGAGACATAAGAGAATCCTGCAGCACAGGATACTGTGGATGCAACTTTCGTACCAAAGTTCTTTCCATAAACAATGTTTATCCTTGGCACTGATCTCTTAACTGCAGTAGCTTTCATCTCCTTACGTGTATTGTTGTTTCCTTTACTGTACCCATTTCCTCTGCCTGCTGAAGACGGGTGCACAAGGTGGCCTTGTTGACTAGAAGAGTCACGCAGTTGATTTCGAAATATGTTTGAAGGAACCTGGTGACCATTTGGCTCCACATGTGTACCTCCGCTTACTGAAGAAGGGTTCCCGGGGTGTACTTGTTGATTGGAAGCATCACTCTGTAGATTTCGAAATATGTTTGTTGGAATTCGAGAACCATTAGGTACATTTGAGGTAGCAGGCACATTATATTCCTTTAGATGATATGCGAAAATATTACTTTTGCAATGCATACAACAGACTATGCCATTCAAGATAGAGCTGTAGTACTGATTTTGCATCTGACAATGTGGGCATACAGTCCAAACTGTTGCTTTGGATCCATGCTGCTGACTAGGATTTGCCCCATTTCTACACCCGTTCCTTTTGATCTCATACTTAGATCAAAATAATGTATGAATAATTTTTAGTGCTTGGATTGTATTAAGATTAGACATGAAAAATGTAAAATATATTCAAATTAAGTAATGATATGTTAACAAAGTTGATTTTTTATGTTTCTATTTTGCAAATGATATGACATTTTCAATATTTGGATTGCATTAAGAGTCTATTTTGTTAAAATATGAAATGGTATATAAAAATATAAAAAAATATAAAATATATTCAAATTATTGAATTTGAACATATATATATCATATGTAAAAATATTAAACTTTAAATATAATATAAACATATATCAATGTATTGATAACTTTTTATTGTAGTAATTTTAAGAAATATGATGATTCAAGGGATTCAAAAACAAAGTTACAGTTTGAGAGAAAAATCAATTTGAAATTTAGAATCTAAAATTGAAGCTGATGTGCATGTCACATGCTAACCTGGTGAAAAGATTAAGGACGCTAAGAAGGGGGTTGAATCGGTGGACTTATAGAACTTAATTTCGCTACAAACTTAGATTCAAGACATGACCACAATAAGAGCAACATACACAATTCTGCTAGGCCAAGACCTCTAACAATGCTAGTGAAAAGATAAAAACAACAAGTAAACACTAGCACGATAGCCACCAAGAGAAAATATAAAGCAACATATAACTCTACTCAACAAGATGAAATACGAAAAGTAAAGAGACAGAGTTAAGAGAATGCTCACCAATTTTTTTGAGGTCTCAGAAGATTGGCTCCTTCCCATAATCCTCGTTGGATCAATCCCATAAGAGTACCGATCCCTGCTGTCATTTTCGAAACGGTGCTCCCAAGGGTATGTTTCACTCTCAGAGTAAAGTCACAGGCGACCCAGCTATAACAAACAATACCCTCGTGCTAGAGCAAGCCTCTAAGGCTTCGGGCGCTCTCTCTTACTGTCCCTTTCTAGCGGAGACCCGAAACCGCTCTCAAACTTGGCGTCGTCTCCCACAATCTCTTCGAAAGCTCGAACACCGACTCCTAGCCGATCTAGACTGCCAAACAAAGAGTAATAGGCAAAGATCACTCCTCTCAAAGCCTCACAAGCTCTAAAAGTGTATAAATGCTGCTATCACTCTCCTACTAGCACCAAAGATCTTTAATCTTGTATTGTTCTCTCTTCTTGGTGTCCCCTGACCTCTCATAAGTTTCCTCCAGCAATTTAGATCACAGGCACACTATAAAACGTCTCTCTCCACGGTTTAAATAGGCTCCAAGCCCAAAAACAATCATTAGAACGTGATGTCATAAAACTGACACTTTTGCCAGTCATCACCGGACTGTCCGGTGACTCTTTCTTTCAGTAGACCAGGGAAACACTCTCTCTAGAATCCATTCCAAATGACATCGGACTGTCTGGTGCATACGTTCATCGGACTGTCCGGTGATTGTCACTTTCGGACTTCTAGAGACCCTCTTCTGGACTTCGACTTCAGGCTCACCGGACTGTCCGGTCACTGACCCACTAGATAGTCCGGTGACTTCTTCACTTCGACTCCAGAGAACACCTCTTCTGGACTTCACACCTTTTGGCTCACCGGACTGTCCGGTGATCTCACCGGACTGTCTGGTGACTCTTCTGCAACTAAAAATTGAGTCTTCGTCTTCGACTTGACTTTGGCTTCGCTTGCTTTGCTTTCTCTGCCATCTTCAGTGCGTTATGAGGTAACTAAGAGCATTCATACCTCCTAACACTTGTATGACCCGAGAACAAATGACTTGACCCTATTAATAGTATCGGCGATCCTATGAACTCTCTAGCTAGTCCTTAGCCTTGGTCCACCGAAGCCTGAAACTCCTCATCTAGGGATCGTTCTTGTTATCTATCGAGAAAGCCCACCATGTTGAAGTAAAATATGCGAAATAGTATCTATAATCATAATCATTACCTATGATGTTCTTTCAATCACCAAAATCAATTCATACTTTTTAAGGGACTCCAAAGGTCATGAAGCTTACACATGGCATGACATGTGTGCCGCCATGTCAGGTCAGGGACTAAACTGAGCAACTAACCAAAATTTAAGGACTAAATTGAACCTTTTGAAGGTTGAAGAATAAAATTGAGCTTTTGATCATAGTTCAAGGACTAAAATAAGTATTATCCCTTTATATTTTAACTAACTTTGTGAATAAGATGAATAATCAAAGATGATGTTAGAATTAAAAGACGACAACAATTTAGCACCGAGGGGTGTATGTTTGTATTAGATAACTAAATATATATAAGTGCGTAGACAAGATAAATTTTGCACATTCCACATGTCGTTTAGAGCGATCGAGTGATGCAATAGTGGATGTCGAACAATGAATACTCTCCCCTCTGTCTAACTTCCAACATACTCACTCGTTTTCAAAATATAAGCATTTCTAGGTTTAGTCAAAGTCATACTTTTGTCACTTTAACAACGAATAGTAAAGACTTCATAATGTTTTATCATAGAAAATATATTTTCTTGAATTCATTGTGAAATAAGCTTTCATAGAAAATATCTTTTTATATTAGAAATGTAATTTTATAGATATTTATAGTAAAAGTTAAAAAAAAAATTGACTTATAAACGTAGAAATGCTTATATTTTGGAATGGAGGGAATAGATTTCTTATAAACCCTACAAAAACAAATCTTCAAGGCAATTGTGTTGGTGATCTTTACGACTTTACCTGATGTTCATCTCCAGCAAGAACACATCTCCTGTGGCGTTGCTTTGTTCTACCTTGGCGGAACTTTGGCATCGCAGAATAAGGCATCATGAATTCCAAGAACCTAGAATATGATATTTGAACCATTGTAATTTAATATGGCTCGTTCAACAAAGCAATTAAACATTTCATACCAAAAAATGCAGTATTTTTATAAGGCCATAAATGTTTTCTGGCTTGAGAATAGCTATTTCAGGCCAATTTATCGTGGAATCTGATGTTTTGTTACAACAAATAAATTTACTGGATACAATTAGGCTATTTTTTTGTGCAAAACCCAATTCGATTTCCATCGAGCAACAAATGCATTTTGAAATAGAGGACTAGTCTGTTTTGCCATGGCGATGGCGCAGACAGTGAACAAACTAGAACATCGTTGTACTCACAATATAATGTGTTTTTTTATGTGTATGAACTTAGTGAAAAATGCCACAGATTTCTGCATTTTCTCTCCCCATTTATACCGGTTACCACTTCACAAAAAGAGACGTATTAGAATGTAGGATAGCGTATTGTCAGCCGTGGGCTACACAATCGAAGTCTAGGGTTTAGAGCCTTCCTCTTGGGTGCTATTAGCTTCAGCCTAGGCTAACTCCTGAGCCCAACTCCGCCCAATCCCCTTCCTCTAAAACTGGGCTGAACTTAATTTTTTGTTAATTTGCCACACCTCTTGTCAGTGTTTTGTCCACTGACACAGTATGATTTACGTATACAGAGAGGGATTTGTTCGCTTTTCCTGTTGATGTGGCATAGTCTACGAAATACTCAAGAATTTGACCTGGTTCGGGCCACCACGAAGATGTAATACCTTACGTCCAGAGGAGAGAGTGGATCGTAGAAGCTCGAAAAGGGATTAAAATGGCGTCAGAGTCCGTGCTCGAGGATGAACCCTAGAACGCATGCGTGAAGTGTGTATTCTGTATCCTATGAACTTGAATCTTACGTTTAAAGCCCCTGGCACCTCTTTATATAGGGGTCGGGCTGAGGTTACAAGCCTCGGAGCCTACGAGCATCTCGAGATTTATTCCCTGGTGTCCTCTAACGCCAGATCATCTTGCTGGTGTCCTACATCCATCCTTTGTCTAGGCCAGGGGGGACAAAAGCCGCTTTGTTGTTTGTGGCACAGTGTCAAGAATCTCTATGCCTATCAGGGGTTGGTTGCTGAGGCGGTGGCCGACCCTAGGGGCCGGACTTGTACGGCGATTCCCCGATTGCTGCTTGGTCATGTTTTATCATCGCTCGGGTGGTCGGGCCAGATTTTTGTGCGAACCTGACCATCGGGAGTCAAATGGTGTCGTCAGGCGATCTCGACCCTCGAGGGTTGGTGTAGCTTTGTGTGGCTTGATGCGATGAAGTCCTTCGTAAGCCGTTACTTGGCCCGTGGGGCGCGACTTGTGGCTGGGCTTCTGTTTTTATCTTGGGGCTGTAGATACCCGGGGTATATGATCCCGACTGTAGTCCCCAAGCTCTACGCTGTTTACAATCTCCTTTGAGGCGGCGTGGGGCTTAATCTTGACCACCTCAGTAACTGATCGTTTCGGGCGCGCGCAAGCGCGCCGGTAGGGCGTAGCCCCCAAGCAATCCGAAACGTAGTTCGAGGGTTTAATCTTTGGTATGGTTGCCTGATCTTCAGTAGTTGATCCTACAGGTGCGCACGAGCACGCCCATAGGGCGTAGTCCCCAAGCCCTCGAGCAATCCGAAGAGTCGATTGAGGGATTAAACTTTATTCTCCAAGAAAAAATCCTGCGGGGGCGCGCGAGCGAGCCCGTAGGTCGTAGCTCCCGATCCCTCGGGCAATCCGTAGGGTCGGTCAAGGGGTTTAATCCTTGAAGCAAATTTTTGGAACAATTTCTCGACTGTCAGGGGTCAGAGCCAACTTCGTTATTGACCGTTTTTCTGAGATAGGTTCCTAGATCGAGCCAGTCGGGTCGGCTATTCTTCATGATCAGCGTCGTGCCTAGGACAGACCAAAACGGGTGGTTAAATTCCATGATCGGCGCAAAAGGTGGGGGTTGGCCCAGACGGACTGGTCGACAACCCTCAAGTGTCGGAACAGTCGGGCTCTGGCTTTCCAGAGTATTGTAGAGAGAATTGAAGGCGGGTCCGATAATCGGAGGCACCCGCTGTGTCTACGTGGACGATGGATATCGAGTCTGGGAAGTGTAACCACATAGAATCCCAGCCCAGGGAAAAAAGGTTTGGTACTGTAGCAAAGTACGGGAGGCGCATGGGACTGTAGCACAGAGGCTACTGTAGCACCAATTGTTTAGTACCACCTCTGAAATTGAGGTTGAGCAAGACTAATTTAAAAGCCCGTCTTTGGAATGCAGTAATAAGTCGGGTTAACTCTTTACGCGAAGCGAGAACGAAAGTGTAAGCAATTATTCTGCGAAATGGGACCCGCATGACATGCGAGCGAGTCTAGAGCCGTATTTCGGGCCTGAGATGTTACAAACCGTCAGCTTGCTCGGATGGTCGGCATGCGCTGATTGGTCGGCCATCTAAGCTTGTCGATTTGTGCACGCTCATTTTGGCCAACTGGCGCCAGGTAGGCCTTAACTATGGTGTCAGGACGTACCCTTCCTTTCCGTCAACAGAGGCGCCGAGGCGGGGATACAGTCCCTCCTGTCACCCAAGTGGGTGCCTAGGATCGTGGGTACTCGACGGATTGGTTCTCCAATGATGGCGTGGTAAATGCCACGTCGCATTGTGCGTCAGGATCGTGGGGGGCGAAACCGCTCGCCTTCCCTGTCTTTTAAAAAGGTGTTGTGCATCAGGATCGTGGTTGGGCTTCCATATTTATTCTGGGGCCGTAGGTAAAGTTGGTCAAATGGGCCGCCCGGCATGACCCAGCCCAAGCACGAAATGGCACGGCCTGTTATATTTCGGGCCGGTCCGGCACGTCGTGCTTAACAAGACCTCAAAGAATTAAGGCAACTACACCTTACCAGTATAGCACACAATGCTATTTGATTTCATATAAATTGAATATATATTAAACTAATGATAATCACGCCGGGTCGTGCCGCCCACTGAGCCAGGGTGGCGGCCCAAGCACGGCACGCACCTTGTGTCGGGCCAGCACGGGCCCAATTATCTATGGGCCATGCCGTACCTGGGCCAGGCCATTTTCATGTGCCATGGGCCGGCCCATGTGGCACCACACATTTGGCCAACTCTAGCTCTAGGTACCCGGGGTATATGATCCCGACACCTCTCACCTAGCAAGCCACACCAAGTCACCCCGGCTTCTTGGATGTGTGACTGTGTGGACTATGTTGGATCATATTTAGTTTTTAAATTAAACTTCTCATTGAATTTTATTTTAAACAGTAGCATAATTTTTAAATATACTTGAATCATCATATTGTATAATCAATGTAAAAAAATGGCGTCCCACGTGAATGTAATTTTTTTTAGAATTTTAGAATATACATTTTTTAAACATTTTAAAAGTTCCGCATTAGTAAATCGAATGTTCGAGCAGTAGTATTCAATTGTTTGAAAATAAATTGTTTCGAGTAAAAGTTAATTTTTTCAGCAGTAAAATCATTTTTCTAGCAGACAATGGCATAAATATTTCATTGGATGCAACACAAAAAAAAGGTAAAATATTATTTAAAAAATTAAATTTTTATAAAATTTAGAAAAGAGAAAAAGAAATAAAAATTGATTAGCATGAACCAATGTTTTAGTAGTAAGATTTTATCATTCCAATGGTAAAAATAAAATGTTCTAATAGTAAAATCAATTGTTTCAGTAATAAAATCAATTGTTCTATTAATAAAAAATTCGTATAAAATAATTCCGTGGATGCATGAGTATAATAAAAATGGGAAGATAAAAAGGAAATCAAAAGAAAATATGAAAGAAAAAGAAAAAAAATGAAAATGAAAAAGAAACAACAACTTTAAAATAAAATGGAAATGAAAAGTTAATACGTGTGCAAGCAAAGCGAAGGAGGCAGAAAGACCCTACAATTTCCTTGTAAGGAAAAAAAAAGAAAAAAAAATCCTATTTGACTCCCTCAACAATTATGGTCATGCGTTTTTTATTCCACAATTATAGAATCGAGTATACAACCATTTTAGTCGATGTGGCTGTCCACATGGCAGTTTTGGTTGATAGGCAGCCCCTGTGTTGACGTGGACACC
>BCLF01000086.1:1260863-1277743 GCA_001602275.1 Zoysia japonica | reverse complement strand
GCCGACGCCGCCGCGCTCTGCGCCGCGTGCGACGCCGACATCCACGACGCCAACCCGCTCGCGCGCCGGCACGATCGGGTGCCCGTGCAGCCCATCGGGTCGTCCACGGATGCCGACGCGCTGCTGCTTGGAGCTGCGGGGGACCATGACGTCGTTTTCGGCGGCGGCGCCTGGAATGACGCCGCCGAGGCAGGGATGGTGCTTCGCGGCGCGGGCGACGCCAAACAGGACGCGAAGATGGATCACTTCACGTTCGCCGACGTCATGGACCCGTTCCTTGGCCCCGAGGTCGCGCGGTTCCCGCTGCAGGCTGATAGCGTGGTGCCCAACGACGGATCCGGCGGCGGGGCCGTGGATCTGGACTTTGGTGGCGCCGTCGCCGCCAACGCCAGGCCGTCCTACAGCTCCTACACGGCGGCCTCGGTCGCACACAGCGTACGTGCCTTGCTGCCTCTGTTTTCGCTGTGGACGACATCCACGTCTTCTTAGCTGATCTTTTCGTTCCCTATCGAGCAGGGCTCGTCGTCGGAGGTCGGTCTGGTGCCTGATGCGATCTGCGGCCACGGCGGGAGCGTGACCGGCGGCGTCATCGAGCTCGACTTCGCGCAGTCCAAGGCGGCCTACCTTCCGTACGCCACGACTCCTACAACACACAGCGTAAGACCCTGTGCTCTGTACTAGTAGCATCCAGTATCCACTGAAAGATTAAGATGACAAACCAGAACCGATAGATCCTAATTTCGTTTTTCGCACGAACAGGTCCCGTCCTTGGATACCAGAGCGGTGCCTGAGCGCAGCGATGGCGTCGCAGCCGGCAAGGTCGCGGCGCCGGCGACCGCGGAGAGCAGGGAGGCGCGGCTGATGCGGTACCGCGAGAAGCGGAAGAACCGGAGGTTCGAGAAGACCATCCGCTACGCGTCCCGGAAGGCGTACGCCGAGACGCGGCCGCGCGTCAAGGGCCGCTTCGCCAAGCGCACCACCGACGGCACCGAGGAGATCGCGCCGCCGCGGCAGCCCGCGTACCCGTACGTGCTCGACTTCTCCGGCTACGGCGTCGTCCCGTCTTTCTAAGTTGCGCGCGCCTCGATCTTTGGCGTCGCGTGGAGTTGAGTCGTGTACTCGTGTCGCGTGATTGTTGCGTCGTCGCATGCATGCCGTGGTTTTGAGCCGGCCGGTTTGATTGATTCCGCCCGGTGTGGTGCACGTAACGTACTCGATCGATAACGTGCGTGCGTGCCATGCATGAGCGTGTGTTGTTTTTTGCTAGGACGGCGAGTTCTGGTTACCCTTTTGGGCTAGCGTTGCCTGAATTAGCAGGCTGGTTACGTTGTACGAGTACGTGTTTGCTGGAGCTACCAGTTCTAGTTCTGGATTTTCGATTGGTAAAAATGCTAAGCGTCAGATCTGATGATCTCTTTTTGAATGCTGTCTGCGTCGTGATGTCCATTTTTAACAGCCCTCTAGATCGATCCTTTGAGGCTTACTTTGCAACGTAGCAATTTCATATAAATCAGTTCAATTTTATAGAAAAGACGTTAAAAAAAAAAACCGTATTCTAAAGGAGGTATGAACGCTCTGTGCACGTGGGGAATAGAAGCTCCGTGATATAAATAGATCATTTTGCGCGGACTTCGGACCACGAGCTTACCAGCACACGATTCAACCTTTTCGTTCAGTCCTGCCTTTGACGAGAATAGCGGACGTAAACTCAGACACCAAGTTGGAGCAGCTAGTTTAGTGGTGTGATTGATGGCTCTAATTTTAAGCAACGGTGCCTAAGTCAAAACCAAAGCGAGCCAAGCGCCTTCCATAATTTCCATTTCCACGGAGATCCGCGGACAATGGAAGCATTGTGGCATATAAGGAGTTAACGAGAAACTTTTGAAAAACGATGGAACCTCCAACTTGAGTACTGGGCCTTTATATCTAGTACTACTAAGTAGGACCCATAAGTTTTTGCCGCTCCATGGACCGTTCCATTTCATATCGGATCAACACATGGCGCAGGTCCCTCTCTCATTGCCGCGACGATAAGCTTATCTACTTATCCAAATAAGAACCAGCTTACCTTTTTCTTAGATTTAGAATCAGCTTACTTTCTACTCTCTCCGTTTCAAACTATAAGTATTTTTAAATTTAGTCTAAGTTAAACTTTTATCACTTTGATCATTAATAATAGAGAATTAATGATGTTTTATTATATAAAGTTTATTTTTTTATTTATCATGAAATAAAGTTTTATAAAAAATCTTTTTATATTAAAAAGTGCGTAATTTTTTTATATTATTAGTCAAAGTTAAAAAAAATTGACTTTGAATAAATCTAAAAATAGTTATATTTTGAAACAGTAGTGTACGTAATTTTTTTAATATTATTAGTCAAAATTAAAAGAATTTAACTTTGACTAAACCTAAAAATAGTTATATTTTAAAACAGCAGTGCGCGGTTGAAGGCCGCTCCTGTGCTGCTTCGTCCTATAGGCCAAACTGGCCATTGCATTTGTACGGAGGCGTCCATGTGTTGATCTGCTAACAAGATGGGCCTGGCCGAGGTACGGTTTTGGGCCTTGGTGACCCTTTCACCGCCGCCTCCTCTGCTTTGTGCTTTTGTGTGCCCAGCAAAGAATAAAATCTTCCACGCACGGAGTTGACGGGACACGCTGGCATCTAATCCGAGCTATAGATACGCTGCTAATAAAGTGCTCAACTCTTCAGGTGCTGTCTCGCTCACACTCACTGAAAGGAACTAGGAACAGCAGCGGTGGACTTGTCTTCAGTAGTGGGTCACTAATAAGGAAAACATCCGGTTCCATCTGGACCATTATTCGGGGCCTGCAGAAATTCCATTTGCTGCACATCTTATAAGCCACTGCGTTTTTTTTATAACCCCAAAACTTGTATCACAAAAGTCTCTGACATCCGGATGCAATTTTTATCCCTTCCATGCCATTGTTTACTATTTTCAGTTAGTCTTTTTTATGCCACGTAGGTTAGTCTTCACGCAAGGGAAGGATGAATACATTACATATTAGTACATCATACAAACACAAAATAATACTCTCTCTATTATTAAATTGATATCATCATTGATTTCAAATCTCAATTTTGACCATTCGTTTTATTTAAAAAGTTATAGTAAATTTCATATATTTTGTTATAATTATCCTCAAATGTATTTAAACCATGTTTCAAAATTTTACACATTTGAATTAATTTTTTGAATAAGACGAATAGTCAAAATTGAGATTTAAAATCAACGACGACATCATTTTAAGCAGAGAGAGAGTATTTAACTGCATCCTCAAGACAGAAACATTGGCAGCGACATGCACGGCCCGATAACTTGACCCCAGCTAGCTCTGCGTCTGCATGCATGTGTCCACCGACCGATCGATGCCGACGAAATCGACCTGACGCCTCACCGAGAAGATGTCCTAGGCCCGCCAGGCCCACCTCTCTGAAACGTTAGTCAGTACCGGCATCAAGATGCTCCTGAGTCCTGGATGGATAATGGCAACCTCTTCCCAATAATGTTGGTCTTCATCAAGTTATCTGTTCTTGGCCCGCAGGCTTGTTTGTGTGGCATGACACTTGACACCTGCCCCTACTGCTTTTGTTCGTGCGTGCATCACACTGACAGTGTGCATTCTTGTGCATATTGTGTCCTTCTTTTTTTTAAAAATTATTGTCGTTAGTATAATAACTGCAACCTATATTAAACTGAAACTAGTATTATTCGAACAATAAAGATAATAATTTAAAAATAAAGAAAGTATACATTTGACTAGCGCTATGATAAAAGAACAGTAGCAACGGGAACGATTAAGCGATGTGATGTGATGTGATGTTCTCATGATGAAATAAGGCTCCAGTTCTGCAGTGTTGCATGGTGACATGGAAAATGGGTCGAAAATGTCAAAAGAAAAGAAGCAGCAGAAGAAAGCAACAGAAATAGCTTTTTTCACTGTTGCATGAATGTTGAGCTCCTTTTCCGGATTAATTTCACACCAACAGATAGAGGAAAAAATACAATCGAAAAAATCGCAAGAAAATGGTCGAGCAAGCCAGTTCTCGCCTCTCGCAAAGCTTTCATGTCCCGCTAGCTAGAACTCGTTACAGAACCACCGCTACCAGCAGCGCGCTGCTCGCTCCGGTTCAGCGGGTCGTCGTCCATGCCAGCCGGCCGCGCTCTCGCCCCGCACTCGACATACCTCCCATGCTCCGCGCCACCACTGACGCAGCTCGCAGCCGTGCCATCGTCATCGTCATCGTCATCAGCCCGGCCCAACCCTGACGCCGGCATGGCGATGAACGCGGGCCTCTCGTCGCCGGCCATGATGACCACCACGTGCTGTCCCCACCCATCCCCGGCCGGCCCGGTCTTGCCGGCTGCGTCGCCCTTCTCGCCGCCGTCGCCGGCACGTCTCGCCCGGTGGTGGTCGGCGTCCTCCGCTTCTCCGGCTCCGGAAAGCTTCCAGTAAGAGCAGGCCAGCGCGAGCAACGATAGCGCGATGAGCGCATCGCGGCTAGCCCGCCGAAGAGGTACGGCACCGTGGATTGCCACGGCGAGGGCTGCGTCGACGCCGGTGTCGTCGTCGCGGTCGTGCTCGGCGCCGCTGCCGCCGGGCCGCGACCCGTCGCCATGGGTTGCTCGCCGCCTGCAGGCCACATGGGTCTTCTGTTGCTTTATTAGTGTAGTCCAGTGACACGAGGCTCGGCGGGCTCTGTTGCTTGTGTTTCTGTTGTTTCAGAGAGGAGAGAGAGCGAGCTGGAGAGCGCGTGAGTGTTCGGCAGTATTCATACTCGCTTGTCTAGGTCGCCTATTTATAGAGTTTCAAAAACAACCAGAAAATATTTAAATTATAATTATTTACAACTGTAAAGCTTGAAAGAAGGAAAGAAAAGGGAACTAAAATGAGATTATTTTCATCCAGACCCATGGAAATGCAGCTATGAATATATTTCTTTGCCAACAGCGTAGCATGATTTCTATTCATCCCCTGGCAGAGATATGATTCCCTACCTGTCGATCAGTTAGAACACCACTGTTTAGCTTTTCCACGGCACTAAAGCATTTCTGGGCTTAGCACAGCGACTTGTTTATTAAATCCAAAATTAAAGTCGTGTTCTTATCAAACGGCAAGAAGAATGAATATTATCGCTCCATTATGTTGATTTTACATCACTGAGGAACTTTAGGGCACAAATTGTTCATTCTTTAAGTAGGGAAAACTCTAAAAGGACTGAATAGACTACTTCAATAACATATCTTTTATTTTTTGCTTCACGTAAGAACCAATTGTAAAATGCATTATGAAGAATATTATTGTTGTGTAATTCAGTTTTCTTGACGGCAGTCTGAATGTTGCACACCAACGAACCTCTCTGCCCAAATTTGAGCGACCTTAGCTCATTCTTTGGTGGACAACATAAAGTTCAGATCAAACAACAGTTAGAACATGAAAATGCAATGAGCTCGCTGCAAGAGAAATCAAACATTTTTATCAGAAATAAAAACATGGTTGCAAAAGACCTTACACTGGATCAGACGAGTCCACTCACTTTAGGACAAGCAATTGCACGCGTCGCCACAATAATTCAGCACTAGGCGACCCTTTTTAAAGTTTCAGTTTAACCCGTAAACGTCTGTGCCGCTCGAAAGATGAAAACTACGTATTGTACATGAAAGGTACTCCCTTCATTGTTTAATTGATATTATTGTCGATTTTTAAATTTAACTTTTATCATTCATTTTATTAAAAAAATTTGATAAATTTTATATATTTTGATATAATTTGATTTATCACTAGAGTTATTTAAATCTTAACTTAAAATTTTACACATTCGAACAAATTTTTTTGAATAAAATAAATGATAAAATTAAATTTAAAAATTAATGATGACATCCATTAAAAAACGGAAGGAGTAGTATTTACTGTGGATTCACATGCCAAACTCGGCCGAGCAGTAGAAACGCTTTAACAATCGTGCAGCTTCCTCTGCTCAATCTCTCCTGCTCCAGTGCTTTTCTTTTTTCCCCTCAAAGGCGGCGAGCTAGCTATCGTTTTTGAGAGAGGCAGCGCAATGTCATGGACGTTGGTGAGCTTTCAGATACCGTAACAGTTGGGGAGCCTACACACAAAATCACGGCGATGCGTGCAAGTTGAGTTTTGTTTGAACACTGTCGATTGCAACAAATTGAAGATAAATGCATGCAAATTTGAACATAATAAAATAAGCAAGAGAGTTTTTATTATTTTGTTATCCGTCAACTTGACAAAATCCGTTCGTAATCAAGGGAACACAAATTCACAGAATTTACGAATGTTATTACAACATGCATAACAAAAAAAAAGTTAATACGTACTTGATAACTGCTTTTGCGATCAGTTCAGTCTAGATTTATAATAATTCTAGCTTTTACATGATCTTTTTTACTCTCTCTATTCTAAAATATAAGCATTTTTAGATTTAAGTCAAAGTCAAACTTTTATCACTTTGACCACTAATAATGTATAACTAATAATATTTTGTCATATAAAAATTATATTTTTTTATTCATCATGAAATAAGTTTTTATAAAAAAAATATATTTTTACATTATAGATTATGTAATGTGCTAAATATTATTAGAAAAAGTTAAAATAATTTGACCTTATTCAGATTTAAAAATGCTTATATTTTAGAACGGAGAAAGTAGTTAGCAAAATGTAAGTAAGAATGGACAAACAAGTCGGTGGGGAAGAAGAATCTGCGTACCCACGCCAACTCGTCCGTCCATCCCCAGACGGACACGGCTGAACTGGAGATCCCAACTTGGTTGGGCGATCACAATCAGCCCCCATTGGCAACGTCCTTCCTTCCTGCTTGACTGGCTTTATCAGGGTCTGCTGATGCAGCTAGTAGCTAATGGCTTCTCCCAGCTTAACTAAGATAGACGGAAGGCACGATCGCCGCCTTCACCTTGTCAGGAGTTGAATGGATCACATGCAAGCCCTGTTTCTTCTTGCATCACATCCCTTCTCAAGCCTATTTCTGAAGCAGATGATTGGTACAGTAATTGATAAGTAATCAAACAACTGGCTGATGCCGGCAGACAAATCCCGCGTGCCTTCCAGTCCCACAGCCATGAGTGTGCCGGCCACCACCATCCACCGGCTTCTGATGAACCGACGGCGTGGCCCGTATCCAGTTCGGAGGGCCAGCTCGAACGAGGCCTTGGAAAGGCAGAGAGATACCAAAAGCGGGGGAGGGGACAGAGCCAAATGGAGCTGGCTTGCTCACCTTCACCTACTGATACCCCGTCGGCTTGCCGACGGTGCACGCGACTTACTCGCATCGATGTGACTGAACATGGCAATCACGCTGCTGATGAACACTGGATTGTAGGTATCTCAGGATTAATCTCAGGCATAAGATGAACCTGGGAAAGAGGTCCCTGAATTTACAACGTTCGATATAGGTGCATCACTGTTTGATCTGAAATCAAATATTCAGATACAGTGCTACAGTAACAGTAAACAGAACACGGTGCACAGTTTTACTTCTACAGTGACAATTTAAAATAACTTGCTGCTGTGTTAATTCAGGTTACTGTAACACCTCTCACGATGGAATTTTCTTCACCAATTCACCGGATCTGGATCCATGTACCTGAAGTTTAGGAGGCTGATGTTCAGAGACAGTTACCGAAACCATGTACAGTGAAAGAAGGAACCATCCAGTGCATGAGCACATATGTAAGTGGTTTTAGGAGTACTACTAGTGCAAGTCATTGTCGAACAGAGCTTGAGAGAGTGAGAGAACTGAATTTGAGTCCACTGTTCACATGTCCAGTCACCAGTTCACCACAGTAGGGAAGGAATTCCAGCTGCGGGCTGCAGCCTTTAGACCGCGGAATGTTGGACGACCTTTGGGTTGCATTCGGGTCTCAGGGCAGTGTCTGTACTTGAGCAGCGCATCTGTGCTCAGGTACCCCTAGAAAAATGCAACGTCTGAAGAAGGACAGGAGGAATCTGAACTGTTCATATGTTTCCCTGTTTGTTCTCACTTCTTTGTGTTCTTCTTGGCAACGTCTTGCCGGATAAAAATATACATTACTTTTGTTGAAAGCTTATTTCATCGTGGATTCAAAAATATAATTTTTATATGATAATATTAATTTTATATTATTAATAGTTAAATTGATAAAAATTTGATTAATGATAAAAATTTGACTTTAACTAAACTCAAAAATATTTATATTTTGTAACGGAAAAAGTAATGATCAACCGAGGTGTTAAAAAGGCTCGGCTCGCGTATCCTTTCACAAATTATTTTAGTTTTTATTAAATTTTAGTTTAAAAATAAATAGAATTTTGATTCGGTCTTAATTTGATCTGACCCTCGTAATTTTTAATTTATTTTCTTCGGCCCATTTTCACCGCTAAGTACGGGGAAAGCCTTGGTCATCTGCTAATCTCAGGCCGAGGACCAACATGCTTTGCATTACAGGGCCCATTTTTGAGCTCAATAAAACTAGTTCCAATTTTTTTAATTTTTTCTGTTTGAAACGGAAGAATTTTTTTAATTTTTTTCTGTGAAATTGAATTGATTGTTGTCTTAATGTGCTATCTACAAGGATATAGGAAATACCAGTCCGGCCCGTCTCTCTCATCCGTCCGCGTCCGATCCATAAATCACAGGACAGGGCGGGGACGCCGGGCAGGACCGTGAAGCACGCGCAAAGCCAACCGCACCGACTCGTCTCGTCAAGGCGAAGAAGAGGCCTCGAGATCTCGCTCGCCGCCGCCGCCGCCGCGAAGCCATGGACGCCGTGGACTCGATGGTCGACCCTCTCCGTCAGTTCTCCAAGGACAGCGCCCGCCTCGTCAAGCGCTGCCACAAGCCTGACCTCAAGGGTAAACCCCAGATCCCCATCCACCAGTGGCTCCGCCTCCGGTCCCGGCGTGTGTGTATGTGGTGATGTTTGGTTTCGCCGGATCTGATCTTGTCTTTACACAGAGTTCACCAAGGTAGCGACGCGGACGGCGATCGGGTTCGTCGTCATGGGCTTCGTCGGGTTCTTCGTCAAGCTCATCTTCATCCCCATCAACAACATCATCGTCGGCTCCGGCTGATTCGATCCGTTCAGGTGCACTTGTCTCCCTGATCTAGGTTCAGATACGTGTCTTTTGTGGATGGATGATGCGCGAAATTCGATGTCTCTTAGGTCGAACTG
Organism: Zoysia japonica; assembly: GCA_001602275.1. Taxonomy (NCBI): domain Eukaryota; kingdom Viridiplantae; phylum Streptophyta; class Magnoliopsida; order Poales; family Poaceae; genus Zoysia; species Zoysia japonica. Next base: position 1,268,524 of record BCLF01000086.1, on the reverse strand, counting down.
TCGCATTAGAACTTCGAATGATCACGTCCTACGTACCCATTATCCCAATAATTGGCCGTTCGTGGATCTTATATTATTGCACATTGCTATGGATGCCAATTCTCAGAAAATTGTTCTATTTCTCTTGAAGTTTTGGCTTGTTAGGTTTAGAGCCGTATTCTGCTATGTGTGACCCTGAAGACGGTGTAGATATTTTTTGGCCGGCACTAATGCTTGTGAGGATTTGTTTGGTCAAAAAACCTTCCACCGTATGGACTATGGAATAATGTGGACATGCTTATGCTAGTTGAAATTTCACCGTGCCTGTGTTAGGCTTAGATTGATTGCTGGTTTCATTTAGTTTACCATGTTCAATTAAGCTTGAATTTGGAAGGTTTAGCAGTTGTTTTGCTTTGGCATCATCAGGTGTCAGAAATATCTTCTGGTTTCCTTTTGTTTACCTAGTTCCAAAAGCTAATGTCTAAATGCTGAAACTGAAGGTCATGTCCTTAACCTGCTGTTTGTTGCCTCGGAATGTCACCTGATGTTCCTACAGTTTGATCAAACTTGTTGCTTACAAGAGCTATTACTAGAGGCTGATCAAACCTGTTGCCTGCAACTGTAAGAGCTAAAATCAAACCATCGGTGGCCCAATGGTGTCAATCTGAATATATTTATTAATTTTGCATAGTCATGTGTGCCCTTTGCCCGCTTGGATCCCTACTGGAGTACTACTTTTTTTGAGACTCACCAAATGAGAATCGGAAACATGAGATGTGTACTGTTTGATTGAGAGTTGGGAGTGTTGGAATTGTGTTTGATCAACAGATGCTGCATGTTGTTTCAATTTTTGTTTGGTTCTCTCTTTCTTCTTATCTTATATAATGAAGGATATCCTATAATGAAATCCATGGGTTCACTTTATATATAGTATATTTTTTGTTTCTGCTCTAAGTTATCGTAAAATAGTAGTGTGCTGTTCTGAATTTCTCTTTGTTTTCGCTGATGCAGGTGAGGGCTAAGCCGGACTTGATGATGGCGTCAACATCTTGGAGGCGGCACCAGTTTTCTAGTATCGTAAAAAGCAAATGTTTATAGGCACCAGCTCCCATCTGTTTTTTGTCTCAGAAATATTAGTGTTGGTAGACCTGGGACGGCTTCCCACCTGGTACCATGAATTAAAAAAAAAATCTAATTACAACTGCTTCGATTTTCTTTTCTTTTTGTCCAGCTACGTACTCCTACCACAAGACCGCAATATGGTGTGGCAGCGTTCCTAGATTTTTTCTATTTGTATACTTTTAGTTATTAATTAAAAATGAGTAAAGTTCCCGTTCCTAGCTAACTATGCCTGTGTTTGCATCAACGCTATCAAAAGCTGCTCTCTGAAATCATCCATATGTACAGTATATCATCAAATGGCGGACAGAAAAAGGTTAGGGGCGCAATACATCAACATGTAAGCAGAATTGCCATCCATTAACAAAGTAGCGCATCAACAAAATACGAAGTCAGATACGAAGCAGCAGAATATAGAACAGATTCTGCTCCACAGGCATTTTAGGTATTATAATGAATAATACAACAATCATCACGGAAGGGAAAAAAAGAGAAAATCCAGAAGACAGATCATCTGTAAATATGAGTTACATGACAACATGGGTCTCAACACCAAACCTCAAGAGGCGACAGAGCCAGACGCACGGAGCTAGTGCCTGCTGGAAATGCTGAAGGAGGTGACCTTCATGGGCGTGGCCACCACAAGCGGCGCCTCTGGGGAGTCGGTGACGGCATATTTGTCGTGCATAAAACGACTGGCAACGATGGACTCGTCCTTGGGGATCACCTTGTAACAGTAACAGCTCTTCAGCCCTTCCTGGTACTGATAGCATTCGTGGTGGCTGTTCTTCACCTGCAGGAAGTTCCACACCACGCTGTATTTCCCCACGGTAGCCACCAAGTGCCGCTCCTGCTTCCCGTTCTCTGTGACCTGCACAATCAGATAACAGTAGAGAATGGATTACAGTTAAAACCAATGGTCAACTACATTTGTAGGGAACAAATAATTGCAATTTGCCTATAGGGTTAGGAAGCCAATCAAGCCATTAACATCAAAATTGTTGTGCCGGTCCATTCAATATGTAACAGATGGAAATGCAATGCTCAGCATTTCTTATGCCAAGCTCAAACTGAATTGCAGGTGTTTAACAGTAAGTTGAAAAAACTCATGTCGTCCTAGTAGCCACCATACTTCATTTCATTGGTTAAAAAAAGTCCAGCCCAGTGCACACATAGCTTCCACTTGCCTAGCTCCCACGGATCATTTTGGGTATTTTGTAGCCTTTCACTACATTTATGCAAAAGGTTGTTTTCAGGACTCGAATCCGTGATCTGGTGACAAGGCAACAGCTTTACCGCTGCGCTAAGGCTCTCCTTCTTACCATACTGCACAGGTAACAGTCAATTTTTCAAGCAGTAGCTAATACTCTCTACTGATATTCATATATGATGTCAGAACATTTAAATGGGTTCAATTTCATGTCCACATGAATAGGGCACTCATTTATATGAGTGTCAATCCTACCGTAAAATCATGGAAAATATCATTTTCAAGTGAAAAGTGTAATTAAATAGGAAAATCCAAGCTTTGGCAAGCAAAAGCTGCATACAATGAATCAAATAGCGAATGATCTGAGATACTACATAACCAAAACCATTGTTCTATATAATGATCACTACCCAGCACGTGCAATATTAGTATGCATAGTTCAAACAGAATTTTGGTAGAGACAGAGATGGAAACATATACTGACCCATGAGAACCTGCCTTCTCGGAACTTGTTGTTTGCCCCAGCTAGATGAGAGTCCAATGGGTTGAGCTTCAGTAACCTCGGAGCAGCAATTCTGTTCCCCATTCGCCCAGTAAATCCGGTCTTCTCTTTCCCATCCTTGTCGATGAAAATGGTGCATATAAGAATCAGGTAAGTATCAGTTGTCCCCAAAATCCATTTTCCATCATAAGTCACATCCACATGAGTAATGGGCGAACCCAGCCCTGGGAAGGCCGTCTTTGCCATCCTCATTGAGCTAGTGGAATACAAGCGGATTTTCCCATCCAATGACCCAACTACAATTGAGCCATCACCAGTAGATGCAAAGCACTGAAAGTTGGTACCCCTGGAGAACTGATGTCCCTGTGTCCATTGCAATACTGGTGACTCAGCTTCACTGGCTAAGTTCTGCACAATACCCCTCCGGTCCCTCATATCCCACCGACATAAGCGGTTGTCATCCAGACCCAAGAAAGTGGACTCCGACGGATCCAATTGTGCACCTTTGCTGTCATTGGTGATATCTCTCATGCTGATATCAGCACCGTCCTTCTCGAATTTCCATTCTGAGACTACCTTCCCGGTCTCAATATCCATTTGATGCACCCCCTTGGCATGTGGCTTCCCGTCGGTTGCTGGGCTCATCAGGAGCATGTTAGTCTCAGCGCGCATCAGAAGCGCCTTCTTAGGCGTTGAGAACTTTGAGCTGCCTCCAGAGAACTTCACCGACACGCCCTTCCCATGTATCCCATGCTCGAAATTTCTCACCACCTGGATACCTGAATCCCCAACAAGGAAGCTGTTATCCAGCGCACCAAGCGCGAGACTCTGTATTCCACTGCCTTCCTCCACCGGCTCCTCAAATTCCCTCAGATCCTCCATGAGGGGCTTCAGCATCGGGCTCCGTGACGGCAAAGGAGTGCCCTTGGGGCCTGGAGAGAACCCGTCGGTGGCATCCTCCCAAATGGACTCGTCACCGTCCTCGGGGCGCGCCCAGGCCTGGAAGTCCTTCCCGAAGACCTTGGCGCGGCCCTCGTCCGTGGCCAGGACGCCGTAGCTGTTCTCGAACAGACAGCTGTGGTACCTGGAGCAGAAATCGCCGAACCCATCAGCGTGGAGGAACTTGAGGGCCCAGACGCCGTCGGCGACGAAGTCCACTCGGCGCTGCGCGGGGAACGTCTTGAGCTGGAGCTCCGGCCCAACCCTGGCCCGGATCTTCGAGCCCACGACGAGGCACCAGGGCCCGGAGGCGGGCTCCTCGTCGTCCTCGTCGTCGCCCGTGCGGACGAAGGAGGCCGTGGCGAGGCGTTCGGCGACGATCCATTTGGCGGAGGGCGAGGAGCCGCCGATGTGGAGGTACAGCTTGACGGCGTTGAGCGCGGCGGGGTTGGCGCTGGGCGTGGGCCCGGGGCTAGGGTTCGGCGAGATGGGCTCGTTGTACTTGAGGTGGAGGTTGCGGAGGTGGCGGTCGACGGCGTCGACCGAGGCGGGGGTCGCCCCGCGCGGCCTCGAGTTGGCGGCGGCGGGGGAAGGCGTGCCGTAGTCGGAGGAGTTGTCGGAGGCGCGGGACTCCGCGTCGTCGTCGGAGTCGGAGAGGTCCAGGTCCTCGCGGCTGTGCGAGCCCCCCATTGCGGCGGCGGTTTGGGTTTCGGCGAGGCGGCAAGGAAGGCGAAGGGGCAGGGGAGGGGAGCGTGCGCGAATTTGAAATCTGGGTGATGAGGGCAAGGGAGCGGCGGTGGCCGGTGGGTAGCCGTTTGCCCTGCAAGTGGAGAGCTCCGGGAGACGAATGCAATTTGCAGCATGAAGTGATGGACTCAGGATTTAAATTTGATTAACCAAACGGTACGCAGCAGAGGAAGAGCCGTTCAGATATTTCAAGCCGAGATCTGGAGGACCGTAAACACATCAAGCGGCTCGTTCTGAGCTGAAACATCGTATCATCAGATCATCACGCATCTCAAATTCATACTTCGGGCGTGATGCAGGTCGAAGTCGAACAGAGACCAGAAGGAGCAAAACTCGCAACTGACGCTGAGTTTCAGTGTTTTGAGGTCGTCTGCTAACCATAAAAAATTTAACCAAAAAATTAGGCGTCAGAGTGTATTGAGGCTCCATTTGAAATTGAGAAAAAAAATTTCTGTTTTTTATTTTTTTTTCTGTGAAATTCAATTGATTTCTGTGAAATTTCTACGAAATTCCCGTAAAATTGCTACGTTCCCAAACGGAGCCTGACTTTGGAACTAGAAAAATTAACAAAGCAGAGATGACGCATTTCTACACTCCACAGGAAACAATCGACCATTATAAAAAGATATATGTTAACCTTAATGTTTACCTCAAGTTGCACCATCACAGGCAGAGGTCACGTCACCTCTATAGCGAAATCGGAGGAGCACCACTGCCGGCACGGCATCACACATAATTCATGACAGCTTAAATGGTGAGAGAGTACAAATCGGTTTAAAATTGGAGATAGGAACAGCAAGATTCATAAATACAAATAACCAATCGGCTAAATGGTGAGAGTGTTACGGGAAACATTAGCATCCTGCATGATTGCATCACCATTACGGCATTACCCATCCAAGGAAGTTGGGAGCTAGGAGTAGTACTTTCATAACATTGCAACATCATTCGGCACAAAATAACCAAAATGGTATAAAAAAGCAGAATAAAATATGTTCTGAAGCAATAAGAAACTCTTTGAAAATTGGTAATCTAGATTAGTGTTGGAGAGAGACTTTATCATACAGAATAACTGGTAGTCAGCTCCAATAATCTCATCCCAGACCGCAAGTGTCTGATCAAAGATTTCAGAAAAGGAGTAGCTGCAATACGAGAGATTGCTCCATCTGCACTGGTTTAAAGGTGCAACAAAATGAAACCATTTTGACATATCCATTACTGCCAGGACAAGATTGGATGCAATAAGGACCTAAAATGATAGCAAGTTTCAAGTTCTCATCAATACTCAGAAGTCAGAACAAGTGCTGTGTAGCCATGACTGAATTTTTTTTTGGGGTCTCGGAAAGTAGAAAACATGCAATCTATAAAAACATTCAAAGGGGGATTCGGAAATTTCTTCTATATTCCTGGAAAACACCAGTCTTGTTACAGCATTGAAAAAAATGATTCTTAACACACGATCCTCATATTCCTGGAGAAGCTGAAAAATCCCCAAGAGCCAAAACACCAAGAACAAAAGCACCAGGTACTAAAAGGGATCAAGTGCTATGTGAATTGCTCATATGTGTGATTTTCTTGTACAGCCAAAGTACCATATCAATGTTGATGATGTCATTACGTATTAGTGTTTTTCATCGATTCTTTGTTCATAAATTCCTTATATGAGTACCTGGAAGACTGGACAACAGGTTACACTTCAACAACAAATCATCAGCTATACAACACTGCAAAGTTGCCATCGAAAAAAGTATCCAATAAGAGACAAATTTTTTACAGTTTCCTAGTGTTTTTCATCAACTACACATGAATATTTATTTCTTGGGCATTCCAATCCTTCAACAATTAAGTATCCAAAACGTTAAAATAAAAATGTTCAAAGACAAGACCCTTCGACAGTTAGTGTCACCACCACAAGAACAAAATTTTGGGCTCCTTTGTAACACAGGACTTCTATAAAAATCGTACAGGACTTTCAAAGAAATCATCAGCTCAATTTTAAAGAAAAAAAACAAAACAGAAAAGCTTCCTCCGTTCCAAAGGAGGAAATGACCCCTAAAAACAAATCACTATACTCAAAAGCAGTCTCCAGTGGGAACTATAAATGGGTCAAGGACATAAATGCTGGGCCTGAGTAGCTCACGGTGCAATCAAAGTTTGGATGGAGAAATGACCCCTAGGTTGTTACCCGGAACTTCCAATAAATAAATTGCTCCCTTCCAACTTTCAACACCACTAGTTCTTGTAGAGCAACAGAATAGCATGATTAGCATCAAATACTTTATAATCATCTATAGTAGTTAGCTACTAGTATACTACATCAGTCATGATCCCTCGTACCGAAATTTTGCATAGAGAAATGAAATAGCCATGCATCGCAACCCACAAGTTGCACTGCAACTACAACAACATGCACCATTCAGAGAGTACACAATACTGCAAAGTTACCATAGATTAATTCTTTGAAAGGATAAAGTTTTGGGTATCCTTTTCTATTTTGCTTCTCTCTACACACATCGCGACAGCAGAATAATACATACAGAGTGTACAAGAATTATCACTACATAGTACTAGGAGAGGAGAGTGATCGAAGTCGAAGGCGTTGGTTTGTTAAGCACCTACTGGGAACCAAACCTTGCAGATGTCGCGGGGCAGAAGCGCACCAAAAGCTTACGGTGCCATGCCATGCCGCCAGGAGCTTGCACACCACCTTACCGAGGCACCTTGACGGCGACGAGGGTGCGGCAGACGGGGCAGGTGGGAGACTTGGCGAGCCACCGGTCTACGCAGGCGGCGTGGAACGCGTGCCCGCAGGAAGGCAGCGCGCGCCACCGCTCCCCGGCGCGGCCGGCCTCGATGCACACCGAGCAGAGCTTCAGAGCAACGGAGGCGTTGCCGTCGCTGCCACTCCTCTGGGATGAGAACGCGAAGCAAGGGAGGAGGCGGATCTCGGCGGGCGCTAGGCCCACGCCAGGAGGCGGCGCCGGCATCGGCGGCGCGGCCAGCGAGGGGACGCGGTAGCGGCTGCGCCGGTGGTGGCGGAACGCGCGCGCGGCGACGAACAGGTGGAGGAGGAGCACCGCGGCGGCCGCGGCGAAGAGGAGGAAGAGCGCCAGCGCGGCGGCCATCACGGCCGCCTTCACGCACAGGGACAGGAGTCGCGCGCCG
>BCLF01000086.1:1231581-1253264 GCA_001602275.1 Zoysia japonica | reverse complement strand
ACCCCCCCCCCCCCCCCCCCACCACACACACACACACAATGTTCCATTGGCCAGGAAAATCTAACGTTTCATTCTCATGACAATTTTCAGAAGCCTCGTCGACCCTGAGTCGCACATCAAATTAATTCAGCAAGAATGGAGTGCTACAAGAATAGCCGTCGTGGACCACGGGATTGCGGCGTCGATCGCGTTGTTGGCTGCGCATTCCGCAACCAAAGAGGCGCGTTACCCCACCGCCGCCCCGCGCGCCGAACGCCCGAGAGCGCTCACACCGGCGTGAGGCCGTGCTTGAGCGCCGCCTTCCAGACGACGTCGATCCGGTCGACGTCGATGGTGCCGACCTCGTGGTGGTCCCACCCCTCGAGGAAGTGCACGACGCCGCCGGCGTGGCACGCGTGCACGACCCCGCGCTCCATGGTGTACTCGCACGAGCTGAGCCCCCTGACGTCCTTGGGCAGCCTCATCGCCGCGAGCTTGCCGTACGTGCAGTCCCGGCGGAAGCCGATGATGGGCGGCACGACGAACTGGTGGAAGTGCGTGTCCGGCGGCGCCCACCGCTGCTCCCGCGGCGACAGCCACTTGCCCACCACCCACGTCTTGCAGCCCTGAGCCGCCTGGTACTTGGTCACCTGCACCAGGTACTGCTGGAACTCCGGTGGCGCCTCCCGCTGGATCGCGAGGAACCGCTCCGACGACATCGTCAGCATCTGTGTATATGTTGGGATAAACGTCAAACTCTTGCATCGGACGCAACACGTCTAGTACTATAACTGAAGCCATGGTGTGAAAGATGTAGGTGAAGGGTTTTAGTACGGACCAAGACCCTGATCTTCTTCCTGCAGAGGTAGAGCGCGATGGCCCTGCCGAGCTTGGACGTGGCGCCGGTGAGGAAGACGTCCTTGACGTTGCTGGGGATCTCGTTCAGGATCACCGCCGCCGTCAGCGTGTTGCCGTGCACCACCCTCACCCGCAGGTCCGGATGCTTGTTGACGAAGAGGGTGCCGCCGCCATTGAGCGCCTCGTTCTGGATATTAAAAAAAAAGGTAAAAATCTGTAACAGTGGAGTACAGAACTGAAACATTGGCACGTTTGAATAGTTACTGATTCAAGAACAAAGTTTTCGACACAGGTGAAATTCGGTAAAGTCCATGCGGTAAGAGCCATCAGTGAAACCGAGTACAGTTACTCCTGTAAAATCTGCTGCTTTTGTCACTCCTATTCAGATTTGAAAGAGGACGGACGGCACTGAAGATTGCAGGCGCAGAAAGCTGCCAGGACACGGACGAGTGCGTGCAGCGGTGCAGGTCGTAGCGGCCCAGCAGGACAAAGCACTGTATCATCTCGCTCTCAGCCTACAGTTCTCCTCGGTGTCGCCGGTGCCCATACTGGTACGCGCATGCCCAGCCGCCCGGGCCCCCGATCCACTACAGTCGTGCTCTGCCGGCAGCCGGACACGGGCACCGCCCACCGGTTGATTGGAGGATCCCATTCCCATCAGCCCCATGCTGTCCACCACTCACCGGCACGCCCGGAACCTGCTGGCGCCGGAGGCACATGGCCGGCGTCGTGGTGATCACGCACGCTGTACCGGCGACCACGACGAGACACGCTCGTGATGACTCCCACGCGTTTCGTCGTCACGGCTTAGCGTTGCGTGGCCGGCTACGCCATTCGCCGCCGCTGCTCCTTCAATGCGGCCACACGCTTCCTCTCGTCATGTGGCTCTGATAGCGAAGGAAGGACTGTGCTGTACTCGACCACCAATCGGTACTGCCCACCGACGTCTACGTGCTACGGACACACGTGCCAAAAGGAAAAATCGGAGTGCTCCTACATGCTACGGAGTACTACTACGTTCATTCAACCGTTCGTTTACGGAGAAAAGCTGAAGGTTGATGATGTGGAAGAGGGATTAGAGTGGCTAATCGCTAACCTTGTTGAGCGCGGCGAGGCTGAGCACCTTGACGCCCATCCTGTCGGCCCGCAGGATCGCCAGCTCGATCTGATGGTTGATGCCCTTCTGCGCCGCCGGCAGAAAGTACTGCAACCAAAGTTGCCAGCCCGACCAAAGGCAGTTGGTTAGATGACTGTCAAATCCTGTCCATCGTCGCCACGAAACCCTGTGGGCTGTGGCAATCACATTACTCCCTAGTACTCTAGTACCACACTAATACTGGTGCTACGTGACAGAGGGACAATCCGTTCCCTGTCATGTCAATCCAGTCGCCGCCATTGCCCACTGTTAATCTTACTCATCACCACATTTCTTTCTCCGTCTCAAAATAAATATATTTTTTAAAAATAAAAAAAACAAATCAAATTTAAAATACCTTTAATAATAAATCGATTCATAATAAAATAAAATATTTTTTAAAATTATTTTTAATAAAACAAATATTCAAAGATAGAAATTTAAAAATTTAAATAACATTTATTTTAAGACGGAGAAAGTAATATTTTTGGTTCTGTATCGAGTTGGATCGCTCCACGTACCTGGAACCCGTAGCGCGGCACGGTCCAGGTCTGGTGCAGTTGGCCGCGGAGGTAGTAGAAGCTGACGACGAAGGTCTTGGAGCAGCACCACATGAGCAGCATGAACCCGAAGGCGACGGGCCAGAACGGCAGGAGGATGAAGTGGTTGGCGAAGGGCGTGGAGCTGAGCGACCGGAGCACGAACGGCACGTGCATGGACGACATGATGTCCACCACGTGCGCCAGGAACACGAACTCCGGCGCCGGCATCGCGCGCTCGCCGGCGTGCGTCGCCCGCTGCAGCTCCCACGCCCGCGCGTCCAGCGTCCCGCCCGCCGCGTCCAGCAGCGGCATGAACAGGCAGAAGTTCGCGCGCCGCTCGCGGTGGTGCAGGCTCAGGTACGACGGCGTGTACAGCAGGTACCGCAGCGCCGGGAACGCGGCGAAGGCACGCGGGGAGACGACCTCCACGTTGCTGTACGCCATGGCCCGAAGGTGGTCGAACGCGAGGGCGTGCAAGTAGACCAGGCCCACGGAGCCCGCGCCCAGCAGGAACGCGCCTGCCAGTGGGGCACCCAGCGCCAGCGTCAGGAGTAGCGTCTCCAACGGCGTTCCGAATCCGGCTGCAAAACAAGGTCCCGTTTGAATCTCGATTCTAAGATTATGAATTTTAAGATAATCCAAATTTTAAGATTATAAAATCTTGTCATTTGAATTAAGAGATTTTATCTAAATTTTAAAATTTTAATTTTAATATTTTAAAATCTCAAACATTTAGATTACGAAATTTTATTATTTTAGTTATGTTGATGTGTATTATAATATAAAATATTAAATAATAAGTAGACTCATGAGATTTTATAATCTTTTTAAAACTCTGTCATTTAAATACTAGTATTAGATTTTTTTATTTAAATTCTCAAAATCTAGCTTTTTTTGAAACGCAAAAATTTCACAGAAATTTCATAAAAATTTCACAGAAAACGCAGAAAAGAAAAAAAATTTCTGTGTTCCAAATGAGGCCTAAGGATTCGAACGACATCCAAGTCAGGGGGAAAAACATTTTTATTCACTCGAACAGTAAAAACGCAGTAGATAATGATACGGCGATCATTGCAGATGCTGCGTGAACCGCTGCACCCAGTCATCCATGAATGGCTGGCATGGCTGCTCGACGCCGCAGCTGCAGCGATCTGCAGGAGCACAGATGGGTTTGGTCGCTCCATTTCTGGGGTCCGGGTTTGGACGGGTCCGGCTCGGCTCGGCTTGGCCGGCAGACGCACAGAGGAGAGGGACGATGGGCCCGTAGTACTCCGTACCTGTCAATGGGTTGGTGACCCCGGAGGAGTGGTGCGCGGCGTGGTACTGGCTGAAGAGCGGGGCACGGTGGAGGGCCCGGTGGGCCAGGTAGAAGACCGGCTCTGAGAAGCCCACATGCAGCAGCAGGGCGATAGCCCACCCACGTGGGTCCCACAGGCAGAGCTGCCGCAGGCCCGGGAGCAGTGGGCTGTTCATCACCGTGGCCCCGATCAGCGTTTGCAGCAGCAGAAAGTTGTCCCTGCAGCACGGGGTCCACGCAGTGCATGGTCAGAGATGAACGAGAAGTTACGGTACAAAGTTAAAGCACGAGACAAGTTTTTACGCGAGACAAAATCTACTCCTACTTGTACGAGTATGTGATGGTTAAAAATCGAAAGATCTGGGAGTACGTAGAGGCCTAGAGCATGAATTGAAGAAAAAGTTGTCGTAGTACTAGTAGGAGTAGGAGCCAGCGCAACTACACAAGCTAGGAGTAGTTGCCTTCAATACCACCCTACCAATCCACGCAGTTTGGATGAGTTCCAACCAAAGCTGTCTGCCATGGCGCAAATACAGCAACAAACAGATCGCGGAGAAGAAGGAACTCACCAGTCCCACTCGGCGTCGACCTGTCGGAAATCGACGCCGTCGGCGACGACGCGGCGGCGGCGGGTGAAGAAGAGCATGTTGCCGTAGGAGAACCAGAACTGGTAGGTCAGGCCGCGGACCGCGAACAGCACGACCAGGTGCAGGCACCATGAGGAGCCCAGCGTCATCAGGGCCCCCTGCTCCCGCCATTCTTGCGCCACCTTCCACACCAGAGGGCCGAACAGCAGATACTGCACACAAACATGGCGAGGAATGTCAAGTAACGACTACGCTGTGAATAAACAGAAGCTTCGTCTTCACGATGAGGAGCGAAAGATGGATGGATAGATGCCTTGTATTGGCCGAGGCTTGCCGACGGCCAGGACGAGAGTGGAGGAGCCATGGACTGGGTCGACGACGCCGGCCTTCGGAGGTCAGAGCTGAAGAGGTCGGCAACGAACGGTGCTCTGTTTTCCTTCTGATGTACGAGTGCTCAGCTTGAGAGGGAGAGAGAAGCAGAGTGCAAGATGCACGTTTGTGTGGCTTGTCTACTGCCTCTCCTCACTCCAGTTCCGGACGCCACTCAAGCCTTCTTTATAAGCCTGTAGGAGAGGAGCAGGCGAGACAAAAACAGTGATCTCGTTCCGGTGCACCCCCATCCCATCCCTGCGAGTTATTTTGTGCAGTGCTGATAATAATGTGCGAAAGAAACATGTCCCTTGAGAAACCCGTAATCGCCAGCGAATTCCAATCGATCGAAGCCAGCCCAGCCCGGAGCCCGCCATGACGATGACTCGATCGGTTGGATGCTGCTACTTGCTACTCCTACCATACCATGGATCGGTGCCGTCGTTGTCCGGCCACGGCACATGCAGCGCGCGCGCTCGCTCTCCGCCCGTGGTGGTGGTTGCTCCGTCGACGAAAGCATTCGAAGGCAAAGCGATTACTTCATTAAGCAAGCCACGCGGAAGGACCGTGCCGAAGCAAAAACCGTGCACGTGAACTCGTCCAAAAGTTAGTTGCGCCGGCGTTCCGGCAAGGCGCGGGCATGCCGTTTTCGCCCAAGGCCGCGGCACGAGGCCACCGGCCGCCCGGGATCCAGTTCCACGGCTCGGTGTCACGGGGGTTGCGCGTTGGACGACGCCGATTGATCGGTCGTAAGCGGATTTTTTACTAGCTTTCTCACATACTCGCTATATGTATCAACAAGGCCGATCGATACGCCGGTGCGACGGAGCAAGTAGAGGCAGCGCGCTGTGCTGTGCACCATACCGCTCGTCGGCAGATCGATCCGTCGCGCCAGCGGGTGCCGTGCTGCACGTGCAGTTAATGCGACGCGATGCAATTCTGCCGACCAACGGGTGGGTGCTACAGTCACGGACAGTTTGACGCAACCGTGCCGGTGCAGCTTAGAATACTTTTTTTTTTTTTTGAGGGGTTCGTCGCTGTCGCTCTGGCATGGCGGTGTTCACAGTTCTTTTTTTTTTCTTCAAAAACCCGGCAGATTCCGAGAAAAATATATATAAGGAGAAAAAGAGTTTTACAAGCGCAAGAAACACTTTACAACACACGGTTTAGGAGCAAGAGCTAAACCGGCCAAAAGAAAAGCAGAAACGGACTACTCACCATTATGGGGAACAAGCTCTAACAGCCTCTTCGCGCCAGCCAAACACCAAAGACGAACATCATCGTTGATCTCAGCGATTACGCGGTCCGCTGTCTTGAAATTGTTGTTGAAAACACGTGCATTGCGCTCCGACCAAATTCGCCAGATGACAACAAGGCCCAGGGAGTAGATGCCCTGCATCGCCGCCGCGGAGTGCCCCGCCGCCAACGCCACATACCAATCTGTGATGGCATGGTTTGCAAGCCAATTTGCAGGTTGGAGACGGGGAATACCTACCCAACGGCCAATCTCCGACTAGATATGCCGAACTGCTGGACGCTCAGTGAAGAGATGCACCAATGTTTACAGGTTACGGAAACACAGGGGACAAAAGTACTGGTTCGGCCATTCTCTGGATTGGAGTCTATCAGCAGTCCAAATCCTATTCTGGAGAAGCAGCCAAAGGAAGAATTTGCAGCGGGAAGGAGCCCAAATCCTCCAAACACGGTCGAGGAAGAAAGTGTGCGTGCTACCTTCAAACTGGAGCTCATAGGCGGACTTGGCCGTCTAGCAGCCGTTGGCTGTACGAGTCCAAGTTATGCAGTCTTCAAGCGGCGACGAGAGATGAACATCCATGGTGCTTATCAGCGTCCAGAGGTGCGCGTACTCCTCCAGAAGGCGAAGAGTAAAGTTGTGGCTGATATCACGGACCAGGAGTCACGCCGAAGAGCTTCGGCTACTATCTTGTTCTTCCTGTTGCAGTGGCGGAGGAGAGCAGGGAACAAAGCCGCCGGTGAAAGGCCATTTAACCAGCTAGACTTCCAGAAACAGGCTCGGCGTCCATTATTGACTGTTACACTAGTGGCCGCCGCAAAGAGTGCCTCATCAGTGTCGTCGACCGGTAAGGGCATACCGTTCCACGGTCTGTTAAGCGTCTTCCACTGGAACCACAACCACCGGAGGCGAGGCGCGCGCCCGAACCGCTCTAGATCAAGGATTCCAAGGCCGCCACGCTCCAGCGGCCGACAAGTCCGAGCCCAACTCACCCTACATTTCCCTCCCTGCAAATGTTGCGTACCAGCCCACAAGAAGCGCCTTCTGATCTTGTCTAGGTCAGAGATGAACTTCTTCGGGGGTTTCAAAGCTGTGAGCAAATACGTTGGCAGAGAAGATAGGACAGAGCGCACCAAAACCCGGCGGCCGCCGAGACTCAGAAGCTTGCCGTGCCAGCCGGACAATCTAGACTGAGCCCTGTCCTGGATCGGTTGAAGATGAGCGAGACGCAGGCGGCCCAGAGACAAAGGAAGACCCAGGTATGTCAGTGGAAAGCTCACGCGCAGGCCGCTGAAATTGTGGAGGACAGTATCCAAACTCACATCCGCACAACTGATAGGGGCCACTGAACTTTTGCAAACGTTGATCTTTAAACCAGTTGCCTCTCCAAAACAGTGCATGATTGCCATGGTGTTCACAGTTCTCGCCACACCTCAGGAGCAGCCGACCGAGTCACCGAGACAAAGGGGCCGTTGAGCAATCAAGAACGTACGCGTAACATGCTCACGGCGAGATTTTTCTGCTTATGCAAGTGCACCATACCGAATCCAACTGACTCGACTCACGCCGCTTTGTTCCGTTCCAAGACCTGTTGGTCGGCTGGTCCACGCGCAGACCGCTGGGCATGGTTTGTCCCTTACCGCCGTGCGATTTTGCATGCCTTCGCGCTTACGCCGCCGCCGCACGACCCCGCTCATCTTGCAACAGCTCATTATAAGTACGTTAAGTTAACGCCGCTCGGTCAGCCGTCGCTATGCTCGTCCTGCCGACGACCGAACCACAGTGGTCACGCGGCACTTTGTTGCCTTGTTGGTCCGTGCATGCAGGAGCTGGCTCGCCACGGGAACTTTCCGGTACGTTTGGTCGTAGTTGCACGGTGCTGTTTCATGGATGCAAAAGTGCACCGGCCCTGCCAAAAGTGGCAATGAATGTTTCTGCCTTCCAGGAGTGCAATTTGTTGGGGTCAAAACGTAGGATGGACTGTGTATCTCAATGACCTAACAAAATTCTGCGGCGATGAGTCCGGGTCCGCCGCCGCCTCACGCTGCCGCCGGTGGCTAGGCCGGAGGACCCAAGCGGTAACAGTTGATCCGATCGGATCCTAGACTAGGAGAGACAGGCGAAAGCGACGGAAATCACGGTCGTCACGGTCTCGCGGCCCAGCAGGCCTCACGTCCGATCCATAGCGATAGCGTCGAAGAGTTCAGAGGCTCTCGCTTCTGGAGTCTGGTCACGCAATGGGGAAGTGTCCAGCAGCGACGAGGAGGACATGGGCCATGAGTCTGTCCGTCGACAACGAAATTCTTTCGCATAGCCGGTGAGCTGGTTAGTAGGATTCTTGGTCCATGTCCAGATGTCCTGGCATCTTCGTGCCATCGAACAACCCAGGTCGAGCTCCCCGTACAGTGGAGACGTCACGGGATGGCCGGTGCAACGGTTCGTCGATCGCGGCGCCGTGTTAAAGAACACAAAAAGGAGGGCAAAACCCGTGCAGCACACACCGTCTGATTAGAGACGGACGCTCGCATGCATGTGACCACTGACCGGCCGGACGGAACGTTCCCGTCGCCCGCGGCGCCGCGCGTCGAGCTCGCTCCATCCGTCGCGATCCCTGCGGAAAGCGCCGGAGGAGAGTGACGCGACGAAAGTCACGAAGGTAATCGACCGGTCCGTTCCCAACTCCGTCGCGTCCGGTATAAATATCTCGCCATCTCGGCCTCCACCACCACCGGTATAAATCAATTGAGCAAGCCATGGAAAACTGGTCTCGCTTGTTTTCTTCTACAGCTCAACGCGTCAGAGGAAGTCAAGACGATGATCATGACTGACCACCCGAACCTCCTCAGCGCGTACTGCTCGTTCGCCGAGGGTGAAGCCTTGTGGATTGTGATGCCCTACATGGCTGGTGGTTCATGCTACCACCTGATGAAATCTTCGTACCCAAAAGGGTTCAAGGAGGAAAGCTTCATAGCGTCTGTTTTGCGTGAGGCACTGAAAGGCTTGGAGTATCTCCATGAAAATGGGCACATACATCGGGACGTAAAGGTATGTAAACAGGGTGAACTTTTCTCCAGTTTGCTCTATTGGAATCTATTTCGTTCATTTGGATTTGTGCATGAGCACAGGCTGGAAACATACTTCTTGATCAAGACAAAGGAGTGAAATTATCAGATTTTGGAGTTACAGCCAGCCTTTACGATTCAATTATCAACAGACATGGCAAAAGAAAAACACTCGTTGGGACGCCTTGTTGGTAAAGAAACAAAAGCAATTCATTATTGTTTTTAAATTATTCTGTAATGTATTTTATTTACTCATGCACACTAAATGTTTACATTTGCTCCTTTTTTCAAGGATGGCACCTGAAGTTATGGAGCAGAAGGATTATGATTTTAAGTATATTTCTACTTTCTCCTTTTTTTTAATATATATCGGATTAGCATATATGTTTATATTATTCATCAGAAAACAATATTTTACAGGGCAGATATATGGTCCTTTGGCATAACTGCAGTTGAGCTTGCTATTGGCCATGCTCCATTTTCCACTCAACCTCTCCAGCAAAGGTTTTACCTTAATTTAACCTATTTTGTCTTATCATCATGCTATGACTAAACCAGTTATTGAAATGTTGTGTAGGTCTTTCTCATGACGTTGACACATGCTCCTCCATCCCTTAATAACACAAAGGAGAGGAAGTTTACAGAAGTACGTGTTCTAAGTATAATTTCCTACGCATTTGTTTAAGTCTCTACTGAATCTGTTCATTTCTCTACCTGTCTTGCAATCTTTTAAGAGTATGATTGCAGCTTGTCTAATAAAAGATCCAACAAAAAGGCCATCCGCAACAAATTTATTAAAACATCCATTTTTCAAAAAAGCAAAGTCTGAACATAATGCCATCAAACGTATGATAAATAAATTGCCATTATTGGGTGAGAGGATGCAATTGATAAAGATACGAACAAAATTTTCTTGTTTATTTAGGTTTCATTTATAGTATTATAGTGGCCAACTGGTAACTGTTATTTTTATATAGGAGAATGAAACAAAGTTGGAAGCGGAGAGAAAACCTGATGACAAACTCAAAGAGAAGGCATCACAGGTTTGACATAAGATACGATTTGTTTTCCCATATATATCTTAACATATATGAATAATTAATATATTGCACTTAAATTTTGCTAAAAATATTCAATTGAAGATTCTATATACTATGAGCTAATTCATTCTTAATGTTTCAATCCATCTTGAAATATACATCATATCTTTTTTAAATGTAACATTTTAAATGGAGTGCATTGAATAAAATATTAATTAACAGGAGGAGTATATAAGAGGTGTGAGTGAGTGGAACTTCGATATTGAAGACTTAAGAGCACAAGCTGCATCGGGACACATCTAATCAAATAATGAACTTTCATCAAGACCATTACATTGCTTACTAGTATGACCAGTCTTCTATTTATTGTAGTACCCCGATGAGGATGAAGCAGAAGCTGTTTTGCGCTTTCTATTTGATCTTGGTACTGCTGATGAAAGTACTTCATCTCAAGAGTTACAATCACAAAATTCCACTAAGAGTGATGAGAAAAGGGTAACTCTAAATTTTTAATGTCATAAATATATTTTTTGTAACTAAGATATGTAATTGGCAACTCAATCGTGTTGACAGAATATATGCGATGAAGGCTCAGGAAAATCTGATTCAACAAGTCCAATGTCATTGTCTCAAAGGTTGTACAATTTGATTTTATCAAAATCTAATTATTATACTCTTTAATGCTTTTGTGTGTGCATCTACTAACACAAAACACATTTAGTGATACTTATAAATATCTCTTAATTTGATGTATTAGTATAAATTTATAATGGTTCATTTTTATCAATGTGTAAACCAGTATACTTATATCTTTCCCTAATCTATTTGCTTTTATTAGTGCGAACCATCTCAAGAAAGGAAGCCCTAATGGTTTTATTCACAATGAGCCATTTGAACTTCATTCCATGACACCAGCTAAGCAACTTACAAGAGCAGGTATGTTTTGAAGTTCTTTATCACAAAGTAAAGTTTTATTTGGCATTCCTTGAAAACAAAATTATAATGAGTCATAATACGAACCTTGCGAAACTTCATGTTATTCATATACTTTGTTGCCCTTTGTCATTTATATATGTTTCTATTTTTGTATAGAAGTATAAGATTCATTGTGTTTTATGCAGTTTCCAATTGTAAAGATGTAGACGAATATCTAGAGAAAATTGCCTTTCAAAAGGGATGCTTTAAAGTGATACATGATTATAACAAGTTGTGATAGCAAATATTTTGTTTATATTACATTTGGGTGTAATATTTTTTATATATTGTATTATGAAATGCATGTCATAGCCTCATAATTCAATTAAAATATATGTCTTTTTTGACAGCTTGAAGGATCAACACAAAGAGAGAAGGAGCTATTAGAATGCATTAGTAGCTTAGAAAAAATGTAAGTATATGATTTTAAAATAGTTCTTTTTAGTCTATCCACTGAACTTGTGGTTTCTGAGTCATGTTTTGATCTATATATATGTACCATTATAGGCTTCTTGCTAAAGATGACGAGATTGTGCGTCTAAAAGCAAAGGGTCAATACACTTTAGCTTGTTATATTATATTTCCACTAACTTTGATGCTAATATTTATGTTGAATGTGTTTTTGTTGATAGAAGAAAATGGAACACAGACATGCCTATAACAAGTATGATGCAAGCGAAATGGAAGTTACATGTGTGGTGTTTGTTACCATAGAACTAGTTGAGATATGTACATTAGTGTAGTTCTCAAGGTGCACTTTCCCATTTCTTAGCTTTCTCCATCAGTGTGATGTATTTATCCTTAGAAGTATATATGCAACATGTTAGACTTCTTAAGTTCATCAATGCAGTTAAGTAATACAACATCAAAGTTGGAGGTCTCCAGTTGAAATCCTAATACCATAGCCTACTTTGTTTCCTACTGGTACACGGTTTCCTTTTCTTCTTGGTAGGATAATTCAGCTAGTTAAATTTTAACTAGTTTTTTATAATCACAACAAAAGTACTCTCTTCGTTTTTTAATTGATGTCACCGTTAATTTTTAAATTCAACTTTGACCATTCGTCTTATTCAAAAAGTTTTGATAAATTTAATATATTTTGATATAATTTGATTTATCATTAGAGTTATTTAAATCAAAACTTAAAATTTTACACATTTTAACAAATTTTTTAAATAAGATGAATGATAAAAGTTGATTGTAAAAGTTAAAGGTAATAAATTTAAGAATAGAGGGAGTAATTCGGAGAGACCGTTTTGGAGGAAGCCTGCACATAAACTTTTACCAGGAGGACGCCACCGGCAGGCTCCGTAGGTGGACGTACTCGCGCACAACGTAATCCAACACACACGGGCTTCGGCAGTTGGGCCGCAATGTCGGTGGACTTCTGCGCGAAACTCCATGCATCGGGTCCCAACCGCCCATAAACCAGGGATTCAGCCGTGACCCGCGCGCGGGCGCCGCCGAAAGCTGGTGGGCCGGAGCGCGCAAGCTGCTGGGCCATCCGGTGGCAGACGGGCAGGCGTTGGTTTCGCGGCCCTTGGCACGTGCTTGCTGGTTTCACGGCATCCGCAAAGGCCGCCGAGCCAGCAACCCACCGCTCCTCCCCGTCCACCGCGTCTCCCCGCACCGGCACCGCATCAGCTAATAGCATGGGTGGTGGGAGCCGAGCCCTTTCCCTCTCCTCCATCTGCGCCACCGCCCTCGCCGCCGCGAAACCCCCGCTCCCCTTCCTCGCGCCTGCGCACCGCATCCTCCCGCTCCGTCTCGCGGCCGCCATGTCGTCCTCCTCCTCGGCGTCCCCGACCCCCGCCGTCCCTGCCACCTCTGGTGATGCCGGCGCCACGGCGCCCTCGGCGTCCTCCGCCATCGACTTCCTTACGCTCTGCTACCGCCTCAAGGTGAGTGGTACACTGGTAGGATTTCGCATTTCGGCGGTTCCGTTTGTCGTGGCGTGGTTTGACGGGATGGGGCTGTGGCGGGGCGCAGACGACCAAGAGGGAGGGGTGGGTGAGGCGTGGGGTGCAGGGGCCCGAGTCCATTGCGGACCACATGTACCGGATGGGCGTCATGGCCCTCATCGCGGCGGATCTCCCCGGCGTCGACCGTGACAGGTGACGCCTCTCGGTTCGTTTACCAGCGCCACCCTGTTGCTGTTCTATGTTGACATTTTTCTTTCCTACATTTGCAGGTGTGTCAAGATGGCCATCGTGCACGACATAGCAGAAGGTATTGCTGAAAGCCTTTGTTTACCCAAATTTTACTAGATTTTCGGCTGTTTATGAGTGCCATATAAATGTAGACTGCAAAACAGGGGATGCAAATTGTGAATGTGATAGTGTAAAAATCTCGGTTCTTTCATTGTGGTGTAGAAGATAATGTGGCTGATAAATTAACTTCTCATCCGATACTCATGTTTCTGTTTGATGAGAATAGAACAGTTCATGCGTATTAATGATCTGCCCTATGGTGATGACAGTGTTGCTCAGAGGTCATCAATAACTTGTACTAGGAAAATGTTATAGGTTGAAACTACTATTTGAACTTTGACACTTCATATGGGAGTATCAAGCTTTGGAAATTTGCCATCGAGAAATGAACATGGTTGTGTATCTGCGCGGACTCTTTCTGTTGTTCAAAAATCTATTCCTGGTACTAATTGCATTGCTTCTTTTGTTGACTTGTTTCAACATCTTTTTTCGGTGCACTAGCAATCGTTGGTGACATTACCCCTTCTGATAATGTGCCAAAGGAGGAGAAGAGCCGCAGGGAGAAAGAAGCATTGGACCACATGTGTGAATTGCTTGGTGCAGGCCCAAGAGGTAAATATCAAAACATAAAAAAGTAAACGCTAACACTGTGCCTTATGTTTATTCCATTTTTTACATAAGTTCGTCTGTTACACTAATACTACAGTAATTAATTATTTGAAGTGAATGTGTTGCTATTGCAAACCGTTGACAGCTTTTCTAAATGGCACAATAGTTCCAGTGTATCACCTTAGGAAATGTGGATACCTGTGGATTTTGTGAACACCATACTGTAGTAAAAAAATTGCTAATATTTTTTGTGAAACTGTAAATGCTGCTAATATTATCTCAATCTCTTATTCGTAAAGCACATTGGATCCTATTTTTGGTGTTGCTTAAATGTGCATTTTACCTTGCAACTTTTTTCTAGCATCAGTACCAAGGAAATATTTTAAAATTCAAAACCACTCAAACTATGCCCTTTTGGAGATATTTTCATAGATGGGAAAGAATCCCTTCTTTACAGGCATATTCCATAAATTTTGTGTCCTTATACTTTTCTTAATTCATCATCTACTTGCTAACTTACTTCAGCCCAAGAAATTCGTGAACTCTGGATGGAGTATGAGGAGAATAACTCGTTGGAAGCAAAAGTTGTCAAAGATTTTGACAAGGTACAAACTGGTCTAGCATTTTACTAGCAAAATTACATATTTTCTACTAGTATGCTACTATGCTTATGGTTTAACTCGGTCTGGAGCCAGCGTAGACAATCATAGGACCCTTTATAGACATTGATATTTGGCTGATTCTTTTTTCTTTTCCTTTACATGTAGTGACATTTTTATTCTTGCGTTTTCAGGTCGAGATGATACTTCAAGCATTAGAATATGAAAAAGGTAAGTTCATACCTGTTGTTGGACATTTTAATATACTCAACACCATTACCAATTTTCTCATGTGCCATAGCTGTGAACTGTTGTAGTGTTAAAAAAATATATATAGATTATAGGGGATAAATCAGCTAAGTGAGTATAGGCGAATCTTTTAAATCATCTTGTGCTTATAACACTATTAAACATGCATGGCATAGTGTGAGAGAGAAATAATGCACAGAAATACTGAATGCATGTCTTGATGCCTGATTTACCCCGTATTGATCATAAGGTCGCCTCTATAGTAACTCATTTGCACTTATGTACCTGAAACTTTCCAGAGCAAGGGCGGGACCTAGAAGAGTTCTTCCAGTCAACAGCAGGTGTGATTATCATCCTTTTTGCCTCTCCCGCCACCATATGATTCTGCTACTCAGTTGTCAGGACCATCTGGCACATTCAATCCAACACTAACCGCAGTCTGATCACTCTTCTCTTATTGTCATACATTAAGTTTATTTCCATAGATGAATACAACGATTCATAGAAATGTAGAACATATCCACGTCTGAATGATTTGTGTCGATATAAAAATGATATGTGTTTTCTTTGGTTCATTCCCTTGCAGGCAAATTTCAGACAGACATTGGAAAAGCATGGGCAGCAGAGATAGCATCAAGAAGGAAGTAGAAGCATACTGATCAAGGGCATCACTTTGGTCATTTCTTTTTTCAAGATGGCGCACATTCCTGTTGTATTTAACATTCACGAGATGATGCTTCATGGCTGAGCATTGAGACACATAGCACATACCTATGGGGAGTTGACTTAATTTTACCATAGATAGTTCTTGGCCCTGAGACGCATTGGGCTTGCAGCACAAAAGCTCCAGATGAGTCACTGGGTGTTAAGGTGTGTCATTTGGCTGAAACTCTCCCTTTCAAGAGCACTTAGCCGGATCCAAGAGGCAGTGTTAGCACCAGCATCGTGGTGATATAAAATCAGCTGACTCTTGAAATCACTGTAACATGGTAATCAGTTTCATCGTTTCAGACTTTCTTTCTTTTTCTCAAGTGTCCCTTTGTTTAAAGCAAGATGAGCTTAATATTACTATCCATTTGTGTCATGATGATTCATGGTGATATAAAATCAGATGACTCTTGAATTCTCTGTAACATGTCAGTTTCATCGTTTCAGACTTTCTTTCTTTTTCTCAAGTGTCCCTTTGTTTAAAGCAAGATGAACTTAATATTACTATCGATTTGTGTCATGATGATGTTTCAATAGACGATTCATACACACTACTCCCTCCGGTTTTTAATTGTTGTTTCTGCTGACTTAACGTTATCTTTGATTATCCAGTTTGTTCAAAAAGTATAATAAGCATCATACTCTACATTCTGTTAAAATTTGCTTTATTGTTAAAGGTATTTGATCAGCTATAATTTTAAATTTTTGAATAAGATGAATGGTTAAAAATGAAGTTAAAAGTTAAGAGGTAATAATTAAAGAATAGAGGGAGTAGCCTGGATTAAATTTATAACCCTCCAAACTTTGTTCTTAAGTTTGGACAGCATCGCACAATTACCCCTGGAAATGGCCTTCTTCCAATCCTCCAGGCGGTACCAAACAGATGCTGATGCCACCTCGTCTGTGTCTTTCTTCCTCGCCGCCGGTCACTATGGCCATCGAGGGCCTCTAATTCTCCGTCGCCGTCGCCGAACGCGACCGTTCCCAGATGACGGTCGTCTCATCCGCAAAGCCAACCCTTCGTTTGCACCACGGCCCAGTTGGGGATCCACAACACCGACGACTCCCCTTTGGAGGCCTGGCCTGGTTCGGCTGACAGCCCAGTATCCTTAGATGGGTCAAAACGCCCATTCACACCAACGTCCATCTACCCGCGTGTCTAGCTCCGATTCGCCGCTCGACGCCACCGCGCCTCCCTCGTTTCTCTTCGCCAGCCCCATCCAAGCTCCGGAATCCATTTCCGCGCGGCGCTCTGCCCCTAATAAAACCCTAGCCCCACACCGCGGGAGCGGAGGAGCGGAGCGTCTGCACCGGCGCCGGCACTGCTAGTTTCCATGAAGCTCACGGTGAAGACCCTCAAGGGCACGCACTTCCAGATCCGGGTGCAGCCCAACGACACCGTGAGTCCCGCACCGCTCCTTGTTTTTTCTCCTCGTGTTTCTGGCGTTACGGATCGACGTTTTGCGTGCCTGACTTTGTGACAACTGCGCTGGTATCTTCCGGTGCGAGCGTCGAGGCAATGTTGTGAGTGATTCGAGTAGGGTGATTTCTGTGTTATGAGGGGGAGGATTTCGAGAGGAGCTGGCAATTTTGCTGGACACGTTGATTCCTGTCTGTATACTATGTTTTACGACGAGCTGCTGACTAACTGCAGCTGGTGTTGCCGTTTAGTTACGATAGGTGGTGGATTGGTACTGGTGAGTGGTGAACGGGTCTTATTCCTGATTTAGAATTTGAAATTTTGGTGTCGCAAGGTGGCCATTTCAGGGCTCTCTGCCGCTAGTTTTCTCAATGGAATGGTTAGATTAGGGGCACGTGGTCATTCTACGGTGCAAGCACATGGTTATCCATTTTCTGTGCTTGTTTCTAATATAGTTATGGACCGTTGGCAAGTTCCAGGTCATAGCCAGTGCCTTGCTCGTTGTAATTTGATAGATCCTCTGATCAGATGCAATTGTTTCTGGTTGCAGTTAGTATTCCTGAATTTACGCCTGTCCAGCATAGGCAGTCTCATAATTCAGTCCTGCTTGTCGCACTAGCCATTTGCATCCATCTTCTCATAATTCATGCCTCCATCTCTTTTCCTTCCCTCTGCCATCAGCAGTACAGGCACAACAAGGGCTTAGATGTATCATGATTGGATTTTTTTTTTGCCGTTTCAAATAGTTGTTTCTGTGTTTTACTAATTTTTACAATTTCTATCAGATTATGCATGTGAAAAAGAATATTGAAGAGATACAAGGAAAGGATAGCTATCCTTGGGGCCAACAACTGCTGATTTTCAATGGGAAGGTTTTGAAAGATGAAAGTACCTTGGAAGAGAATAAAGTTAAGGAAGATGGGTTTTTGGTTGTCATGCTTAGCAAGGTTGGCTGCTTATACCATCCCTATTCTGTATGCTCTAGTAAACTTTTCAGAAATATATCGTGTTTCATTGAAGGAATGATGAAAGTTTTAGTCTGATTTGGTAAGGTACATTTGACGTAAAATTTACTCATGCAAATAGCCTGAACTATGAACCAGCGTGAAACATTATTTTTTCTTAGTTGATGCTTTGTGGTTTTCCTGACCATGTGGCATAGTTTAATACTATTCACAATAATACATGATATTTGAAAATATGCATTTTCTGCTGGTTGTTCCTTGATGTGTCATGGAGAATGGTAAACAGTAGTACCTTACCATATTATTCAACATTTTATCTCAATGTTTGTAGTCATGTTCTGTTTCTTATAAATATAAAAGGGCTAAACATGTACTACTCGGTCTCTGCAGAGTAAAACATCTGGATCAAGTGGAGCTTCATCTGGTCAGGTAAAGTTATTCCCCTTGTGGGGTGGAATCACAACCAAACAGTTTATACTGACTGCATTGACCCATTACTAGCCCTCAAGCACTCCTTCAACAAAGCAGACACCTCTGGATGCTCCGCGACAGGCTATTCAACCCCCGTGAGTCTCTGGTCAACATTTTTTCCCTGCCTCTTCATTCACTCAGTTTCAAATAGAGGTCATCTTGAACTCATGAGATGCATCTTTTTTGAAGGGTGGCACCAACCACGACTTCACAGGCTGAAGGACCTCCTGCACAGTATGTTTTAAGTCTGCCAATCATACTCTGTACTAGTAGGCTCTTTTTAGTTTTTACCACTCGAAGCGCAATTTCAAGTGTCTATTTGCAACCTATTAAGGAAACATGTCAGTGAAAAGCCCTAATAAAGTTAACTTGCAGTATTAGATATGCAACCTAGTATAAATTCCACAGAGACAAAGGTGTGATGTAGAGTGTTATGAACACATAAACTATGAGATGAGCTAATAGATTACGGGTTTTGATAGGATAGGGAAAAAAAAGAGAACTTTCAACTTCTAGATGAACATGTAATATGCCAAGAGTCAAAAAATCTGCACATTAAATTGTATTATCGAAACACATAATTAGTTGAAATGTTGGAATGGACGCAAACTAGAAGTCATTAAGACAGCAAACCTGTTTGTCTAGTATGAATTTAGGTCCTAACACCCACCAGAATTCAGGAACACAGTAAAAATATGGAAGATTTGCACATATATTGTGCATGTGGAAGATAATTTGAAGATACAGTAACTATATGGAAGATAATTTGGTGATAATCATGCTACAGTAACTATGTGGGAGATAATATAAAGAATCTTGACTCTGCCATTTCTTTTTATCTTTTTTTGCATTTTGCTATTCTGATAAGAGAAACTTACTTTGCACCTTTTTTTTTCAATCAGAGCCCCTTCGAATGCACATGATAATTTTGCATCAAATCTGGTATCAGCAGGCAATGAGTCAGCAGGCAATCTTGACTCAATGATTAACCAGCTAATGGAAATGGGTGGGGGCAGTTGGGACAGAGATAAAGTTCAAAGGGCCCTCCGTGCTGCTTATAACAACCCAGAACGTGCTGTTGAATATCTGTACTCGGTGTGTATTGGATCCGATTTTTTCCAATCTGTACTTGTTGATTTTTTTTGAAAGTATGTACTTCTTGAATTGGATCCAATTTTTTTCCTGCTAATGGAAGAATTTTGCTTCTTAGGGTATTCCAGTAACAGCTGAAGTTCCTGTTCCAGTTAGTGGTCAGGCAGCTACTGGTGAAGACGGTCTCTCTGGAATTCCAAACACCGTTCCATTTGATCTTTTCCCTCAGGTTTATTTCTGTCTTGGTTCTCTATCATTGCTATTGAAGCATGTGTTGACCAATTAAACAATTCAGCAGGGAGTTCCCAGTGGTGGAGGTGGTGCTGGTGGTGGACCGCTTGATTTTCTCAGAAACAATCAACAGGTTTTCGTACATGAAGATTTGTTACTTGATTTTCTGTTACTTCTTTACTAATTTCTCTAGGAATAATATAAGAGAGAATTCCCTGTGAGCCATTGAAAAAACTCTTAATTGCTTCTCAGCCATTGGAAAATTCGTTTTCCTTCTATGCCACTGGTTTAGATTTTCTTTTCCCCTATATGCCATTCCTAAGCAATTTTCTTTTATTTTTTAGGATTTGTTTTTTTTTTTCAACTTTGGTATAGCTCAATGAAACATAACTTCTATTGCTTCAATATCTGTGCCAATTTTTATGGTGACAGAACATATAGCGATGAATAACTTTTGTAATTAGGTCCACTGCAGATTCAACATATTTTGTTAATTAAAATTTTCACATGAATTTAACTTACCTTAATTTTTAGATGTGTTAAAGAACTTGATAAAATTCTGAAAAAATCTCAGTAATTCTCTTTTGTAATCTAATATTTTATAAAAATTAGTTTCATGTTACATCTTTGATAGAAAAATGTTTCAGAGTATTTTTTTTTAACTCGAGAGTGTGGCATATAGGGGAAAGAAAATCTCAACCAAGGGCACAGAAGGGAAACTAAATATTCTAGTGGCTGAGAAGGAATTAGAAGTTTTTTCAATGGTTCACAGGGAATTCTCTCATAATATAATGTCGGACAATTTATCCAGGGGCACGGGTTCCTCTTGGCCAGTGTTTATCGATATGGATGACTAACCAACATAGTAGTAAATTGTCACCATGCTGTCTTGTTGCTTATGCGCGCATAGTCATTTTTCCCTTTCTTGCGCTGGAGTGGACTTAACTTAGTATCGTGTGGACTTGAGCTTTGTAAAACTTCTCGTTAGCCCTTCTTTTTAGAACATAATGTGGCTATTTCCTTTTAAGCAAGCCAAAGCCCTCTTTGTTCTTATTATAAATTAATAGCATATTAATTATTTGCAGTTTCAAGCACTTCGGGAAATGGTCCATACAAACCCACAAATATTGCAGGTTTTATATATGATTTTTTTTAATTATTGTTATATGATTTCTTGTCTAGCTTCCGCCTAAACTTACTGCTGGTATCATGTTATAGCCCATGCTCCAGGAATTGAGCAAGCACAATCCTCAAATTCTAAGGTTGATTCAAGAGAATCATGATGAGTTCCTTCAGTTATTAAATGAGCCCTTTGAGGGTGGTGCTGGGTGAGCTTTCTTTTATATTATATAATTCCGCTTCCCCATTTTGTTTGCTTGGTCCATTAGATACTTTTTGTGTTCAATTTGCATTTTTAACTCTCTGAATGCGCATCATCAAATTAGTTCTTTGTCTGCTTCATCGCCACTTGTTTCAATTTATTTGTCTCCATGAAGTATGTATAAAAGGCACATTGAAAACATAATATCTTACTATCTTATATGACCTGTATGGCGCACTATTTAGTGTATTTCTATCGATGAATTCTTTTCAATTGCTACCCCCACCTGTTACTATCATATTCTTGATTTCATGGAAAGCCAGTCTTGCCATTTTGCTATAAATTCTTTTTTCCCTCTTTTTCCATGAATGCACACAGTAATATCTTATTCTTGCTCACTTTCTCAAAACTCCAGGGACTTCTTAGGGCAAGATGAACAGGATGAAATGCCTCATTCTATTAATGTGACAGCAGAAGAGCAGGAGGCCATTGGGCGGGTATGCACAACATTGTTAATGACATTACCTCTTGATGGAAATTGAGTTATCATCACTTTTTTGTTTCATATTTTTCAGCTTGAAGCCATGGGCTTTGATAGAGCACGTGTCATAGAGGCATTCTTTGCCTGCGACAGGAATGAGCAGCTAGCTGCAAACTATCTTCTTGAGCATGCTCCAGAGGATTAGGAGGGAGGGGGGGGGGGGGGGGGGGG
>BCLF01000086.1:1197384-1223522 GCA_001602275.1 Zoysia japonica | reverse complement strand
TATATATATATATATATATATATATATATATATATATATATATATATATGTGATTGTTGATTGTTGCTGGTTATAGTAGAGATAACAAGAAATATGCTGTCAATTTTTTTTTAAATTAAGTTAGATTTTATTCAATAAAAAGTATATTTTAAATCATTTACATTGTGCTACAAAATATTCATGTATTCACATTTTTGCAATACTCATTAAAGGTACAGTTTTATTTGTTTGATATAAAAGATGTCTATTTTTTCAAAAGGCAAAAATGTCTTTTTATTTAAGATTTAACACCTTTAAGTGCTTCAAACGGAATAGAGGTAAATGGTTGCTTCAGATTTGAAAAGGAGTTAGTGTGAAAAAGAAGTTTATTTTCATAGTTTTTGCCCGAGTCTTTTTCCACGGCCAATACGTTTCTCTTGTCCAAATGTCTGGTGACACTTGTTACGCGACCACGACGGGTCGTGTTGCCCACTTGAGTACGATAAAATTGGAAACTAACCTTCCAACCAAGCGTTTTTAGAGGAGGTCGGTAAATGTGACGGTAGAGCGCGTCAGTGACATAATCAATGATTAGGTGAGGAAAACGTGCAAATCTTGTTTTTGTATTTTTGTTTCTTTCACGTCTCAGGTTCAGGTGGCGCAACTGATACCAACAATATGTGGGTCTCTTAATCGCACAGAAATCCTCAAACACAAATAGTCGATAGGTACTACTACTTTTCATGCATAGCTCAGAATAATAAAGAACGGTAGCATGAAAGTAAGTTCGTTTCATGCTACTATTTTTCATAGACACATATCTATTCGAATCATACATACAATGCTCATGCGTATTGCTTGTCACTATTTGTAGAGATGAACTAATTAGAAGAATTTTGAACTTGAAACGCTATATAATAACACATCAGGTAACACACGAATAATTTTATTTTTGAAAACAAAAAAATCACGAGAAACATCTTAAATAGAAGTGCTCTATACTCTTTCGGTTCTAAAAATATTGGGCATGTTCGGTTCACGAGGCTGCAGCTGTACTGTGCGTTATTTATTGTAGCTGACAATAGAAATTGCATTACGCTACAATGCTTATAGCTGCAGCTGCCGCGGAAAGAATCTGAAGCAAACGGAGCCATTTCAGAATGTATGGAGTAACTGCTCCATCCGTTTTATAATATAAACATTTTTAATTTAGTTAAACTCAAACTTTTATCATTTTGACTATTCATAATATATAATTAATAATATTTTATCACATAAAAATTATACTTTTTTAATTCATCATTAAATAAATTTTTATAAAAATTATATTTTTATATTAAAAAATATGTAATTTTTTAGATATTATTAAGTAGAAGTTAAAAGATTTTAACTTTATTTAAACCTAAAAATACTTATTTTAAAATGAAGGTAGTATAACCTGTCCGATCGTAAAAGGAATTTTCAGTAAACATGGCAAATCTTAGCCATCCGATCCTAAAATTCACAGCAACACAACGGCTGTGATCACGATGGCTGCTGTGCCTCACGCTGCGCAGCGCCTGCAACCGACAAGGGGCAACACGTGAACACACACCACTTCCCTCTCTGCCTTTACAAGTTCGAAGAGGATTAAACTGATAAGAAAGAAAAAAACGCAAACAAAAGTGTGTGCGCGACAGAAGAAATCCATGTGCCGGGGCCCCCACGGGCGCGCGCTCCCCGCCAAGATTTGCCACCTATAACCCCTGTCCTCCGCCCCTGCCGCGCGCTCCGGCCCACTCCCCCGCGAACGCCGGGCGCAGCCAGAGACACTCGCACCGCCGCGCGCGTCGCATATGGGGGCCCCGACGACGACAACGACCACCACCAAGCGGGGTCGCGCCACCGGGAAGCAGAGGCAGGACGAGGCGATGGCACCTTCGTCAACGACGGCCGTGGAGGCCACCGCCACCGCCGCGCGGCGGCGCCGGCCGCGTCCGCGGCTGGTGGAGTACGACGACCTGCCGGACTACCTCCAGGACAACGAGTACATCCGCGGCTACTACCGCGTCGAGTGGCCGCTCCGCGACGCGCTGCTCAGCGCCTTCGCCTGGCACAACGAGACCCTCAACGTCTGGACGTGCGTTCTCCTCCCCCCGATTCACCGCGCGATCCCCCTCCCTCGTCCCCACGTACGTGCGTGCCTGGCGTCCGCGGGTGGAGGTTGATTGATCGATTGGTTCTTGTTGGTTTCCGCAGGCATCTGGGAGGGTTCCTGCTGTTCTTCGCGCTCGCCGTCGCCGGAGCGACCCCGGAGGCCGCCGACAAGGTCGTGCCGGAGATCATGAGGTGCGTGACACGCCGCACACGACTCTCGCCCTACCTTCCGGCATTATTTTTTTCTGAGATGTTCTAGTTTAATCTCGAGAATGGTCTGTTGTTCTGAATCCGTTCTCGCGTGATTAGCGGGCGCTAGAAGATTGAAAGGGTCTCTCGATTGCCCCGTGAGGAATTTGGCGTACTGGCCCTTGATGTTTATTTGTATTTACCATCGCTTTGTCTTATCTTACACGAAAAACTTTCCCGAGCGGATAAATTTGTTCACGGATAAGCGTTGCCAGTATATGCCTTGGAGCAGATGTTAAAATTCAATATGCTTGATGTCTTTTGCATAACCACCACAAATTTAAACCTCAAAAAGGCGTGGACTGTTTTTAAGGAGTCTATTACGAGTACTTAGTAGTAGTTGAATTGATGATAACGACTCATGTACGTTCGTCACATAGTTGGTGAGTGGCGATTTGATGAGTCCCAGGAGACCCAAATGTTCATGTTTTTCTAAAATTAAATTTCTTTCTTTTTCTTTCATTGTAGCATGGATAAAGTCAAGCTTAGATTTCGATAACAAGCCCATATACCATATTATTATGTGTTATCATTTATCATAGTTCATAAAGTAAATAAAATGTTGATATGGCACTTATGTACATATGCCACGATGCCAAGGAATTGACACTGACAAATGTCACAGTGGAAACTCTCAACAGTGAGATCGGATAAACTGTTGTGTACTACTGTACGAGTAACCCGTAGAATAAGGTCCAAGAAGCAAAGTCTGGCGTGGTTAGATCCACTCCGTTTTTCTTGCACATGCCACGGCCGTTGTTGGTGCAAATTCCAAGTTTGGCGGGGGCGCCCAAGAACATGATATCCTTCACTTTTTTCGTGTATGCTGGTCTGGGATTCGGTGTTCCAGCAAAGCGCCGACCTAGTACTACTGCCTTTCATGCTGCCGTTTCCCTTTGATTCTGAGCCGTCCTTTTTTCTTACAGGTTCGTGGTGAGATCGGCTAATGCCTCGTCTGACGGCGACCATTCGGTAAGCAACTCACTTCTCCATTATCTCTTGGGATTTTGTTGAGTGCTGATTCCGCTGAATCAAAAAAAAAACAATCAAGAACTCAAGTCTTACTCAATCAAGTGCCTTAGTTGACTGGATTCTAGCAACGATTAATCTGAGTTCTATAGGTAAGATTAGTTTCGAAAGATTGCACCGGGGGTGACTGGGGTAAGTGCGTCACCAGATTACTTGTTCAGACTTAATTAGTTGACGCTAGCGATTGACTAATCTCATCGAGCTGGCATGGATTACTTGTTCAGAATTAGTTTAGGCTAGTGATTGAGTAATCTAATCGAGCTGGCATCATCACGGTAGAGGGAGACATGGACAGCCGTAGCGGCTGTTCATGTGCAGTAGCAGTAAAATTGTACTGTAAAACCTAGGGGGCACGCCCACTTGGTCGTCCTTGTCCTTGCACCCTCTGCATTCTGCACTTTTCTGCATTTCTTCACGAGCCCAAACAAGGCCAGTGCAGAGATGGAGATGCTCTCTGCAGTTGGATTTTGCTGCAATTTACAAATGGTAAAAGTGTTTGCCGCAAGTGGTTATCAGAATTGTTCTTGACTTCTAGACATGATTCGTTTCCCTCAATGGCGATGGGTCACTCATGCACTGCCACGCAGACTTCGGGGTCGATCGCAAGTCTGCAGCCAGCTGGATCCATATTCTCTCGCGCAGAGGAGAGAAAGGATTCATGAATGCAGTAACACTTGATGAGTTGAGCATGTACTGATTTCTGCAGTAACACTGTAGAATTTACTGTTACTCTTTTACTGTATCGAAAATATGGTTCCGATCTACCGTTCATGTGTAACTGTGACACCGAATCTTGATCATCCAATTTGGATCGAAGGGCTCAAATCACATCCAAATTCCTGAGCTACAGTAGCCTCTGCA
Organism: Zoysia japonica; assembly: GCA_001602275.1. NCBI lineage: Eukaryota > Viridiplantae > Streptophyta > Magnoliopsida > Poales > Poaceae > Zoysia > Zoysia japonica. The sequence goes on along the minus strand of BCLF01000086.1, from coordinate 1,219,268 downwards.
TTTTACTCTCCACTGGAGAGGATGTGAATCCAGCCAAACTTTGGTTCTGGCTTTGTTCGTTTCCCATTTTGCGAATCAGAGAAGAAGGGATAAATGAGGAGTAGATGCTTTTGCCACATGTTTACGTTTCCTTGGATTGATGCCACGACAGTGTAGACAGTGACCCCTGTAAAAACGCAGGTGGCGTTTGACAATGGGGATATAGGAGTTGGGTTTGGGATATGGAATTATGTTCAGTCAGTCATTTCTCTTGATTTGATATTTGTTTTCGTTAGACCTTGTATAGGAGCACTGCAACATTTGACGATTTGACGCGGGAGCTCCTAATAATTTTGCAGATATTTTATATGAACATTTCAGTTCCAGCAAGAATCTGGAAACAAACAAACAAAAAAAAAAACTTTGCCTTTGATGAGTTGAGCATCAGCAGTGCTACGATCATGAGCTGACGCCGCTTGCATTTCCTCTTGGCAGGGCCTGCCGATCCATGACGCGGAGATGGTGTTATCCAGCGTGCCGCGGTGGCCGCGGATGGTGTTCCTGGTGGGCGCCATGTCGTGCCTGGCCATCAGCGCGACGGCGCACCTGCTGGCGTGCCACTCGCGCCGCGCCAGCGTCGTCTTCTGGCAGCTCGACTACGCCGGCATCTCCGTGATGATCGTCGCCTCCTTCGTGCCGCCCGTCTACTACGCCTTCCTCTGCCACCCGCCGGCGCGCGTCGCCTACCTCTCCGCCATCTCCGTGCTGGGCGCGCTCGTCGTCAGCGCGCTGCTCTCCCCGTCCTGCTCGTCCCCGCGGTTCCGTCGCCTCCGCGCCGCGCTCTTCCTCGCCATGGGCCTGTCCGGCGTCGTCCCCGCGCTGCACGCGCTGTGGCTCAACTGGGGCCACGCCGCGTGCTACCTGGCGCTCGCGCTCGAGGTGGCCATGGGGCTCGCCTACGCCGCCGGCTCCTGGTTCTACGTCAGCCGCGTGCCGGAGAAGTGGCGCCCCGGCGTGTTCGACGTCGTGGGACACAGCCACCAGATCTTCCACGTGCTCGTGCTCGTCGGTGCCATCACGCATTACATCGCCGTCGCCGTGCTGATCGACTGGCGAGAGAAGGTGGCCGTCGCCTGCAGCGCCACGTCGTAGGCCAGCTTGTTGCTGCTACGAAGAAAGACATCCAGAGTAATGTTCCGTTGGATGATTGAACAACTATTCAAATGGATTGATGAGTACTACTAGTACTATAGTAGTATAGCAGTGTAGATGAGTTATGGAGTATGTGCGAGATTGTGACTCGATTCGATGAGTAATTGGTGGATACTAATAATGGAGTTTCATATATGAGTTCGTCTGTTTAGCGACTTGAATTTGCAGATTTGCAGTTGCAGGGTGATGCATGGCAGCCAAACTCAGAGAGTGAAAACATATCAAACGCCTCTTGGTTTATTTCTTTACGAACTTCGCCAGAAACTAGAGCTACCGATCAAGCAAAAAAAAAAAAAAGTATTCCTAGAGAGCAAACCCATGCCGGAAATGCTTGATCAGCAACTCTATCCTCATCTCTCAATCTAGTCGCGACACAGACGTCTCGATTCTGTGATCTTTGGTTTCAGTCGAAGACGACGAGCTTATCGTACTCCGGCCCGGCGATTGCCTTCTCCATGACGGCCCTCGGGGTGACGATGCCGCCGCCGTTGAGGAACAGCTTAAGCAGGTTCTTGGAGAAACCACTGACGAGCGCCACCCCCTTCTGCCCGGCCTCCACCGGCACAGCGCTGGAATCCCTCAAGTTCCAGAACACCACCTCCGGCACGGCGTCGCCGTACCCGGCCTCCGTGAACTTGCGCACGATCACCTCGTAGTCCGTCTCCCACGGGTGCGCCGACGCCACGTCGAATTCCATGTCGCTGAACACGAACACGCGCCGCACCATCCGTTCCGGGGCCAGATTGGCACCCACGGCCACCTCGAGGATCTTGTCGAACACCGCCTGGAAGTTGGTGTTCATGCCCCAGTCCATGGTGCGGACGAACTCGACCTTCTCGGAGAGCGTGTCGCCGGTGATCCGGTGGAGCTCGGGGTACTCGCTGAAGGTGATCACACGGCCGCGCCACGGGTCCTCGCTGAGCTCGGACACGAGGAGGCCGAGCGCCACGCACACGTCCATGGGGATGCCGGACATGCTGCCCGAAACGTCGCACACGGCGACGCAGTTAGTTAACGTGCCGAGCGCGCGCATGTCGTCGACCATCCGCTGCCACTGCAGGTCAGCCACGCCGCCGTCGTTGTTTTCGCCGTCAAGAGAGGCGATGATCTCGTGTGGGAGCAGCGCGCCCGCGGCGATCTTCTTCTTGCCGGACTTGACGTCGGCGAGGTACGCGTTGAAGCGTTCAGCGTCGTGCATGAGGAAGAGCTCCTTGTAGTTCTTCATGGCCACGGACGCCACGCGCGTGTACACCACCGATTCCCACGCCCGCGCCGAGATGAAAACCTCGGGGAGCTTGAGCGCCCGGCGGAGCGGCACAAGCGCGGACTTGCGGAGGCGTTCGCGAGCGCGGTAGGCGTAGTGATCGTCAGGGAGGTCGGCGCACAGCTCAGGCGAGGAGCCCTTGGGGAAGAGGCGCCGGGCGACGGCCTCGCAGAGCAGGGTCGAGCGGTCGTAGGAGGAGTCCAGCGATGGGCACCATTTCGCCGCGAGCGAGAACTCCCGGAGCTTGCCGTCGGCAAGCTTGCGCATGTCCTCCGCGAGGAGTTCAGCGAACAGGTCGGCCGTGCGGTCGTGCAGGAAGTGGTAGGTGGGATCGCGGCTGTACATCTCCACCGCTCTCGCAGCAGTCTCCGCCCTCTTGGTCCGGCGCGCCTCCGCTGCTGCAGCGGCGAGCCCCCGGTCGCGCTCCAGGCTGGCCGCGACGCACTCCTCCGTCGTGCCGGTGCGCGTGGCGCGCCCTGCGGCGCGGCTCTTCCTACGGCTGGTGAAGCGGCCACGGCGGCGGCGGCCGAAACCGCCCTCGGCGGCGAGGCGGGCCTTCTTGCCGGGGGTCCTCGTGGACACCCCGCCGTGCACGATCCGGTGGAGCAGCTCGGGGAGGTCCTTGAGGTACCCGAACGCGGCGACGGAGGCGGCATTGAGCGCGAGCGTGCGTGGGTGGTGCGCGTGGAGCCAGAGCGCGGCGGCGTAGAACCCCTCGCGATCGGACTTGCCCGACCCGCGCACGCCCCGGAGGTTGGCCACCAGGCGGAGCGCGGTGGTCGGATCGGTCGCCCACGCGCCGGCCAGGAGCGACACAACCGAGGACGCCGGCGTGCCCGGCACCACGTGGAAGAAGAAGTCGAGGCAGGGGTCCCCCGAGGACACAAACGTCGGCGAGAGGTTCTCTGTGAGCGTCTTCCGGCCCTTGGCCGCCGGCGCCGGCTCGGAGGCCTTGTTGAAGTCGGCGTCCATCACGTCCAGGAATGCATCACCAGTTGCCGGCGCCGCCGCTGCCGCCGTAGCCGCAGCAGTCGGCACGGCCTCCGTGGCCCTCGCAGCGGCGTGGCGCGCCTCCGGTGGGCCGACGAGAACGTAGGAAGCCCCAATGGGGGCGGCGGCAGCCATCGACGGCGGAATTCGGGGTTCTGGCCGTCCTTCTTGGGCTTGCCGAGAAGAATGGGCTCAAGGTCTTGGGCTTTGGGTACGGGCTTGAGGGCTTGCGTTCTGGATGACGGAAGAAGGGCGGGGAAGACGGAGCAATTTATGGAGCAAGGTTTCGTGGCAGGCAAGGATGTTCGAGGTCGGTGACACCGAGGAACCGACTCATTAGCCCTTGGGTATCGTGTCCATCGTAGACTTGCTTGGCGGGCCCGTTCTTTTTATTTTTTGCGACGGTGACGGGCCCATACAAGCGGATGGTATATTGAATCATATCCCAGTGATTTTCCTCGTCTCACTTGTTCATACTGCGTGCCACGTCTTGTGATTCAAAAGATTTGGTCAATGATTTGGTTCAGAAACAATGATCAAAAAAGATAGAATTTGGTTTACAAACAATGATGTTAGCACAAAATATTTTTTGAATAAGATGAATGAACAAAGATGACTTTAAAAAGTCAACAACAACAAATAATTTAAGAACTCTATTTTATCAAAAATGATGTTTCCACCTAATACAATTCAACATTTCAACTCCAGCAACATTTACCAAGAGATCTCGCTGTGAAAGTAAACTCTCCGCGCAAAGGTCGAGGCACCTACAGATCTCCCTTATTTGATTATGCAATTAACCTTACTTTGATGTGTCATCAGCCATCAGGGTCAATTTTCAGATCCATCGATGATGCTTGCTTCAGCTATCATTCAAAATCAGAACAGCAAAGACATGGACCCAACACTGCAGCAAGACGAACAAGCAACGCGTAGTAATAACTTAAAGAATATTCAGTCTGCTTGAACGAAGAAGATGCGCCTTAGCGTATATTTACACAATGAAGCCTATTATTTATATACAGAAATAACTTTTACAAGCAACTGATGAATCAGTCTATTGCAATAAATTTCAGTGTATCAGTGTATATATATTTCTGAGTTTCTCCCTTCATTTCAGCAGCCATGAGTCAGGCATGCAGGATCAGGAAGCTATTTCAGTTTCAGCGGACGGGGCAGGGCAACATGGTGACTGTCACCACGAAGTACTCGCAGCCTGGGGTCAGGTTATAGGGGTTCAACGTGGAAGCGGGTGACCGATGGCCACCGCTGATCAGGCCGCGCTATGAGCTGCTCCATTGTGCACAATCTGCCCGATGACGTAGGCTGGGTGCCGCAGGTGTTGCTCGGTGAGGCTTCGCTCGGCACTACAGGATTCATTTCGTAAACGAGTGAATCCGAGTGAGATCACTCAATCCATGTATTGCTTTAATCCCCTCAAAGAATTGTTCTCCTTCATAATATCTTTTGTTCGGCTGGCATAGAATCAAACCCATCGAAGATGCAAGTTGCCAGCTGCACCGGTACTAATAATTTTGAGAAGTGAATAAGTGATGTCAAATAACTTTCACAAACAGGTTGCCGAATGTTAAATTCTTCAGATTTCAGCGAGCTTCAATGTCAGAATCTTCACAAATAAGATTGCCAATACGAAAACAAACTTCACGAATTAAAAAGAGGCTTGCAAAATAAAAGAAATCTTTCACAAACAAACTTGTTGAAATGAAAGACATTATCATAAATAGCTTGCCGAATTCAGAAACATTATCACAAATAGCTTGTTGAAATCAAAAACTTCACAGCAGCTATCTTTCACAAATACCTTGAAAATCAGAATGATATGTACTTAAACTAAACTTCAGAATGAAATGTATTTAAGTTCAAGTGACACTACGATCACAAATTCATTGCGTAGTACTTAAGCTATATGAGAGCTCATTGATATCAAAGCATGAGAAACTATTAGAGTTTTACTATCACGACTTTGACAGAGTTCCATTCTTTTTGTACTTTGGTAGGTCACTTCAGCCTTCCTCTCTTCTTTTCCTGCAACAATAAATGTTAGAATGTAATTAAATAAGGCTGATTTTAAGTATTGAATTACTGAAACAGAATTGAAAACATTGCTAAATATCACAGACTTAGCAGTTTGAAGTTTCTTGGCTGGGTTTCAATGGCCCCTAGTTCTGGCCGGCTTCAAGTAACGATGAGTTTTTAGTTTTCCTTTTTGGCACGCTGATAGTTAAAAGCTACTGTACTTCGAGAAGAAAAAAAACTGCTAACCAACGTCCAGGGTTGCTTCTAATTGCAGACGAAAGCTCCACTTTTAATCTGGCATTCTCTACTTCTAACTTACTTGTGCCTGCAATATCTACAGTGTCGTAACACCGCAACAAGTCTTGGAAATCCATTTTATCATCAATATTCAGGGGAGTTTGCTCAGATTGATTAAAATTTCCATTGGTATCAGAATTGCTCAATGAAGATTTCAGAAAAGACCCCACTAGGGCCTGGGGAGCAAGCTTTTCAATATCATCAATATCAATGAGAAGAAGATCACGATCGAAAGAAGCAACTTTTATATCACACTGGCTTGGAGAATCAAAGAGTCCCATGGAACCCATGATATCATTTGGGATGTATTTGCTCTGTGTCCTATAGAAATCCTCACGTCTTGTTTTCTCATTGTCACACTCCATTGCCATCTTTTCAGCATACTTTCCAGCCACCCCTATGTAAAGCTTAAAATAAGATTTCCTTCGTGATACTTCAGCAAGACAAGCCCTATATGCATGGCCCAAGCCAGTGATCAACTTCAGGTTTTCAAAATCTCTGTCTTGATGACCCATCACCTCTTGGAATGCATGTAGCTCATTCATCATGACTCTGATACTAGTCTGAGCAGATTTTACCCTCTGCATGCAATCATGTACCAGCATATTCATTTCATTCTTTTTGTCCTTTCTTTTGTCAAGTAATTTTGTAAGCATGTTATCAAGATTACGAATACTGGGCAAGCTATTCTTTTCATGAACTTCATAAATGCGACCAACTGCTGAGACTGCATCATGAGGATGGAGAGAAGCAGATAGCTGGCAGTTTGAGCAGTCATCCACGTATCTACATCTTTGCTGCAAGGGAATATAGTTTTCAGAATACTGTGATGATATAACCATAATCATAGGTCATGGATGAAAAAATTTATTGGTAGCAACATAAACATTTCAACTAACATGATTACGTTTTTGCAAGGAAGGTTAGTTTATCCTATGTGCAAGATGCCACAAATAATTGGTACCGCATTCCCTTGTAACCATCCTGTTAGAGTACAATTGGTAGTTTAGATATTATGTACCGTAGACTGCCATATTTATCAGGGAGGTGCATTGCATTAAACATGTATGTATGTGATCAGTTGCTATAAACTAACCAAAGAAATATTGTATGGCATTTGTGTCATCTCACAACATCATATTATCCCCCATTACAGAGTGACTAGACATTCAGCCTGCATGCCTTCTTTTCTAAATGGTAGTCAATTATGTGGTTCTGGCCAAATCTCTCATAGTAGTAACAAATTGTTCCATGCAAAACTCATAGATAACAGCAAAAGAAAAAACACATGACAAACCTTAGAGATTTCATGATGCTCTTCTGCTCATTAATGACTCCCTGATGCTCCTTTATCAGCTTCTCAAGATCCTTACACCCATTCAAGCTCATAGCGTTAACAGGGTCTCCACCCGCCTTTTCAGCTCCAAGAAATTCGCCTTCAACTGCGACACCTTTACCTCGAACTGCTTATGTGAGCTGAAGCATCCATCTGCCAACTCCCTCAGGTCATTCTCCTCGGTAAGGTCCAGCAAGCACTGCCTCCCCTTGGATCGCAATGCCGGATGCAGTATAATAACGCGCAGCTTCTGCACATCTCTCAAAATTGTTCAGCATCTCAACATGCCCACGGTGCTGCTGTGAGAAGCATCGAATAAATTCTGAATATCGCTGCGAGAGCTTCCGAAATGTGTGTTCCAGGTTGCTCCGGGCTGTGCCCAACGCCCGTTCCTGAACCTGCCGCTCCCGCCGCAGCCGCCTGCACAGCTCGAACTTCGCCACACTTGATCGGTACACCACGTTGGTCACTTGGAAGTGGTATCTGAACCTGATTTCGTAAGACACCAAAGCCTTCAATGCTGGGTCCACAGACACCTCCACGGGTGGTGAGTCCTGTGGCCTAGTTGACGACGGAATATCTGACTCGGGGATGTAAACGGACTCTGGCGCTCGGGTCGGGAGTCCGCATGGAGCCGGGCCTTGTTGTAGAGGAAGACCTCGCGGTCGCGAGGGAGCTTGTAGTAGGCGAGCGGGTGGGCGCCGTCAAGGGAAGTGTTGCCGCAGAGGAGCTGGTCGCTCGGCGGGATGCCGCAGTGGACCTGGATGGAGTGCTGGATGGCCTCGACGTGCGTGTCGCTGCCGCATTCAAACTCCAAGGTGTGACCGTTCTCCGCCACGTGCACCACCAGCTTCTGGCCCAGTGCCGCCGCCGCCGCCGCCCGTCACCGCCGACCCAGCAGAATTCATCTTCCTCGAGACTCACCCACAATCCAATTCCACACCAAAAATTGATCTTTTTTCCTTTTTTTTTCTCCACGAACTAAGATACAAACTTTGATTTTTTTTATGATTTAAGGGCTCGTTTCGTGGTAGCTTCGAGAGAGTGAGTTAATGCGTTAAATTGTCAAATCCCCTACGAAATGAGCTCAATTTGTCAAATGCCCCTACAAATCTACGGTTCCACCATACCACCAAACGAGACGCGCACGATCTACACGAGACACCAGAATCTTCTTACAATTTCTCGGGCGGGAGTCGCAAAATCCGCGGCCTCGACGCCAACTCCTTCGATAAGATGAGAACCGCGGAAAGGCGGCGGCTTCCTTGGAATTCTGGTAAGAGAAGAGGGCTCCGAGGCCGGACCTGGCGTTTCCTGGCCCAATTCAATTCTGTTCACCAAGTCCGCACGGATTCGGACCGGAAGGAAGCTTTGGATTTCTCTTGATTTATTGGAAGCGACCTCCAAAGAGCAATCCAACTCCTTGGATGAACGCTGGATTCGATTCGGTCGTGAAGGGTGGGAGTGAAAAATCAAGGAACCGATATGGGATTTTTCTACTGCTCCATGTTGGATAGGATCATAGTAAAAGATTGGGCAGTAGCGGCAGCATCAGGGAGACGAGGAGATGAGGTAGACGATGAGAGGAGAGAAAGGACAAAACATAAAAATATATGGGGTGGAATTGCAAAGTGGACTAAGCTACCGTCTGCTTTCTGGTTGTAGTTTGGATCTTTTCAAAGGAATCCTTAAACATTCTGAATTTGACGTCTGCGTGAATTATTGGACAAGCGTTGGGAGACTTCTTCTTTTTCTTGTTTTTTAAAGTTTGCTTGTAAGAGAGGCGTTATAAACAATGCACCAAGCTGCGAAATTGTGTATTCCCTCGGTTTTTTAATGGATGTCGTCGTTGACTTTCAACATCAACTTCGACTATTTGTTTTATTAAAAAAATTAGTTCAAATGTGCAAAATTTTAAATTGTGATTCAAATAATGATAAATAAAATCATAACAAAATATATGATATTTATTAAAAAAATTTGAATAAGACAAGTGGTTATAGTTGAAGATAAAAGTCAACATCAACAACAATTAAACAACGGAGGTAGTATATTGTTCATTCGGAAGGCTAATATTGCGGACATGAATATTGAAATTTGAACACCCGCACTTTAGAGTCTAGGAAGTTTGATGATTTTCTCCAATATATCACCATCTGTGACTACCGTATAATATGGGCTATAGATTGGACTGTGAACATTAATTTTAGCTCTAAGCATATTTGCAAATATAAATTGAAGGTGTAGACTTGTATAACCAATATCATTATTTGTAGGTCATTGTCAATCATTTAAATTAATTACCATGATAATTCTTATCCGTTGACGAATACTGCATCTGTCATAGAATATAGCTAGTTTTAGTTTCGTTTTAAACTGTAAATCTTCAGAGTTTGACTGCTAGTATGTAAATTTCATAATGGTTGACAACATAAGGATTGCTTATTAAGATAGTTTTTCTTAATGAGTACATTAATGAAATTATTTAACCGTTATATTTAATATAATTAACGGTTGTTATTAACCTCAAACACCATAACAAATCTTATATTTTAAGATAGTATTACTTTTTTAAAATTGAAATTAAAATACGCTGTTGTTGCCTTTTTAAAAAAAATAAATATTCCAGGTCAGTCTTTCTCCTGTCCCGTTTTCTTGCTCTTTTTCCCTACAACGAAACGATATCTTCAATCTATCCAAAAAATCCGCCTGTTTGGATGTTTCTCTCACGGCCTCCTCTCCCCTCTTCGTCTCCTCCGACGCGGCGCTCTCCCTCCCTCTTCTCCGGTGGGTGGCGGCCTCTTCTCTGACACGCCTTCGCGCGATGGCTACCTCCGCAGCCCTTGCTCCGGTGGCCTTTCGGTCATCCTTCTCGGCGCCGCTCTCTTCGAACCCTACTCGTAAGTTCCAAAGCTCCAATCTTTGCGCTCCATTTCGGTTAGTTCTGCTCTGGGTGTCGTTATTAGAGGAGAATTAGGAGGCATTGGGGGAGAATATTAAGATGCACAAGTAAATTTGGATCGATTTCTTCCGTACGTACATTGGAGCCTGATTTGGGAGGAAGGTTCGATTGGTGCCGGCGCCGTGGTACCACGAGTGCGAGTTCGTTCGTCTCCCTGGGTGAGAAGGGCAAAGCGCCCGTGGGTTTGTAGCTTGTCAGTGCTTGACCTTCTGCGCCAAGGTTGCTGCCGGTGCTCAAGCGGTGAAGGCTGCCGGTGGGATAGGGCCATAGGGGCCAGTGGGGGTGCGTCCGGCACACCAGGCTAGGTGGTAGAAATGGAGTGTCTGTCTCAGACGGTAGCTCACTTCTGTGCTCGGCAGCCGGTGAGGTGGATCAAATCTTGAAGAGTGAATCATCCATAAAGACTAGGGTTAATTGGTACCATGCCATTATAATTTTAGTAGTTTGAAAATATGCATTAAACTTCCGGAAATAGGACTGGTGCCTTTATAATTTTGACAAAGTTGGAAATATACCATTTTATATGTCTTTGATCCTTCCGGACCCACTTGTAGGCAGATATATTTTCATATATCCCTTTTTGCCCTTCTTCCTTGATTCCGGTGTGTTCTGTACGCAAAGGCGCGCAAGGACGCGGTGGACTTCCTCATCGGCCTCCTGCGCGTGCCCGCCAGCCTCGCGGCGTGCCCGCACTGAGCTACCTGACCACGCTCTACGCCAGGGCGCAGTCCCTGGACGACGCCTTCTTCGCTTCAACCTCCCTGAACTGCGACGCGTCCAACGCTGCCGTCCGCCGCACTCAAGCTGCTGCTCGACGAGGGCGGTGGCCTCCCGCCGCCTCCGCCTCCTCCGAAACGGTATGACCGGTGCAGCGCGTACGCGATCCCGTGCCGCGAGAACTCGACGAACGTGACAGAGTTGTCGGCCTCGTGCGCGGTGACCTTGTGCAGGAGCCTGAGCATGTTGTTTCAAACCTTCCCGAATCTGCGCACGGTATTGTACATGGACTTGGTCTGGTACTCAGGCGCCATGTCGTAGTAGAGGATGTTCTCCGGGGACCCTGGCTCGTTGAGCTGGTCGGTGGTGACTGGCCTCGCCGTTGAGCGCGAAGACGGTCTGCACGTACACCTTGGAGATGAGCCAGCCCATCTCGGTCGCGAGGGAGGTCAGGTCCACCTCCAGCGTGTTGGTCGGCACCACAGCTGCGGTTGACGCGAGGCTGCGCCGCCGGTTGAACTCATCCTGCACAGACCGCGGGACGAGGAGCCGGTCCACGGCGTTGATCACGTGGTCGCCGCGGACCACCGCGTCCGGCAGCGTGAGTGATACCCCCACCGCGTCGAGCTCTAGCCGCTCCCCCGCTAGCTGGTCGTCATCCTGCCCGAGCCGCTGTTGCCCGTGTGAGTGAAGCAGCAGGTGGTGCCGGCGACGGCGGTGAAGGCCTCCAGGAGCGCAGCGGCTGTGGGGAACGAGAGAACAGAGGTCGACGCACCCATCGGGATCGGCATTTCCGTCGCCGGTCACTGAAGGCGGCGGCGGGGAAAGAGAGCCAGGTGGTTGAGTTGGGGAAAAGAAAGAAGAAGGGCATTTTGGTATATATGAAAATACGGTTGCCTGCAAGTGGACCTAGAATGGTTAAAGACGTACAAAATGGCATGTTTCCAGCTTTTCAAAATTATAATGGCACCAGTCCTATTTCTGGAAGTTCAATGGTATATTTTCAAACCATCAAAATTATAATGGCATGGTACCAATTAACCCTAAAGACTACTCCGTATTTATTTGGGAAGACCTGACCGTGTCTATTTCTTTTTCTCTGTGTTTGTTCTTTACGAGTACCAGGGGCCAAGTTGGTTTAATTCTTTGTTTTTTCTTCACTTTGTTTGTCTCTCATTGCCAATTCAGCATCACTTTGTGGAACAAAAATGAGCAATATATAGTCTCTTACAGTGTTCTAGGATTCCCTTATTTCCCTTTGAGTTACCAGTGCTTACCTTGTTACAACTGTTGATGTTGCACAGGTAATAGAATAAGCATAGAATGTGCTTTCTGTTTGTCATGTACCGCAAGGAAAAGATCTAGTTATAGATCCTTCCGTGTGTATAGTTTATTTGGTGGAAAGAAGGATAAAGACGATAACGGTGATGAGGCGCCGTCGAAAGTAAGATCATAATTTTACCTTGCTGTTTGTCTTATTCTTTTTCAGTACTGTCATTGTTCCACTCCAATAGCTAAAGTACTCTTTTCATTTGAAATTTGTTGGGGCAACTCATCAAGCATTTACATGCATAACCTTAGGAAGATGAGGCTCTATGTTAGCCTGCTGTTAACGATGTCACTCCTGAATTTGAAGCTGTAATTCTGTTAGATTTTGAGTAGTATTGTTTTCGGTATCCTATTCATCATGTCAACATTAAAGTTGTCTGCACATAATTTTGCAAATTACTGTTCAGGTTTTTTTTATACAGTTTTCTGCATAGTGGCTAAGGTATCTGTACTAATTCTGACACCGTAGTTTGTAACATTATATATATGTGCTCTTAACAACGAACCATTTTTTTTATAACAACTTATGAAGCCCACTCATGTCATGCTTATTTTAGGCAGGAATTTTTGGGAACATGCAAAATCTCTATGAGACTGTTAAGAAGGCCCAGATGGTAGTTCAAGTTGAAGCTGTCAGGGTGCAGAAGGAGCTTGCAGCGTATGCATTTGAATCATCAAGTGGTATTTATGCAAAGTGGCTTAATTGTCTGACTTTATTTCTCTCCTGTCTCTAGGACTGAGATTGATGGTTATTGTGAAGGCGAACTAATCAAGGTATGTCTTGGATCAGTTGAGGAGTTATGTTCACACCTGCTAGCTGAGTTGTTTCCTGCATTATACCCAATATATCTCTGTCATAAAACTCAGTTCTCGCTATACTGGGAAAACCAAAAAACGGGTAAAATCTGCCTGGAAAAAACTCGTCATCATCCCTCTAATATTTAGTTTTTCTGAAAGGATTGCATTCTATTTTTACAACAATATCTTCCCTGCTCTATTATGAAGTTCTCTGCTGCTATATGATGAAGTGAAGTTATGTAATATTTTTTCACCTGCGGCTAGCCAGACATATAACATTGTAGTCGAGACCATGCATCATGCACTGTCACATGATCTTATAACATATTTCATTCTCATGACCTTCTTTCGGCGCATGAATACTTTCAAAGTGGAAGGCAGAAATGATTAATGTATCATGGTGTTGCTGATATACAAAACTGAATTGATATTTCTATTAAATTTGAATTGTAAAAGAGCATATTAATTAAATTATAACTTGCTTTCCCTGTAGAACACTTTATGAGTTTAAGTTCTCATGGACTTTCATGTTCCTTATATTTGTTTGGATTTCTGATTGTACATTCTTTTATATATCCATAATCCCATTGCCTATTCAAATTGACCAATTTTGATTCCTCAACCAGGTAACACTTTCAGGAAACCAGCAACCTATAAGAGTTGAAATCACGGAGGCTGCAGTGGAATTGGGTGCAGAAGTATGTATCATGTCTCACTAACTAGTTGATTATTATGTTTCCTTAAGTTAATGTTCGCTTGATTCTTTGCATGGGTGAGGTAATGGTACAACCACGTGCTATAATTTTCAATGGTCATATTTGTATTGGCTAAACACCTTTGCGCACACATAGCAAAACAAAACCAATTAGTTGTCAAACAAAACCAATTAGTTGTCACTCATGTCCTAAAAAATGACTAGTGAATAATGTGCACCTGTTTGGACAATGAGGCATTATGAGAGTGCAAGTTAAAATTTCAAATTCATGAGACACATAATTTGTCCCTGTAAGAGGACCCTGATGCTATGTATTAATAAAGGAATTCAGTTGACAGTTTACAAGGGAGAAGATAAAGGAACAGTTTAAAAGGGAGAAGATAAAGGAACACACGCAAACCTACTACTTATAGGGCACAATCGCACCCAATTTTTGATCCATAAAAGTCAGCTTATGTGAATCTAAGTATATTATTAAGGTGGATTATGGATTAGTAGGTTTGAGATTCTGATTAATTGGATAATTAGGAATGCTTTGGGTACCTCAACCTCTTATTATCTGATTTTATTCAAGTCATTCTCTCTTTTCTCAGCTAAAATTATAGCCCCGTTTAGTTAATTTTTTCCTCTAAAATTTTATCCATTCCTCAGAAACTTTCCGAGCTGGTCAATGATGCGTACAAGGATGCACACCAAAGGAGTGTCCAGGTGTGAATCCAGATATTGCTTAATCTCCATAAAATGCAAAATCGTTTTCTAAACTTAAACTGTCTCATATTAATACCTGCAGGCCATGAAAGAGAGAATGGCAGACTTGGCACAGAGCTTAGGAATGCCTGCTGGCCTTGGCGATGGGCTGAAGTGATGCCATAATTCTTGAAAGGTCTCCAATAAAGTGTTCTCAATTTTGTATACTAGCTGTGCGAGTCATCTAATCAACCCCTCTCCGACTTCTAGTTGTGTAGTAACAATTGTTCTTGCGAACACATTTCTTTCAGTGGTAGCAATTATTTTACATGAACAGATATCCTGCACTGGTACAGTTCGCTATTAGACTCAGGCCTGTAATGCCTGTTGGATCAATCGCATTCGGCCCAAATGTATTAGGTTGGCCACAGTATTCGGGTGTGCAAAGTTCAGACGACTGAAGTCTTTTCAATTACTGAACATCACGAAGGATGTGTTCATCGTTTAATTACTGAACATGTCTGCACCGACCGACAGTGTTTGTTCCAAATAGGGTTACCTTTGGACGAGTGAAAAATGGAAGAATTTTAACGGGCTCGTTTTGTTTGGGAAGACTTGATTAAGTGCGCTTATGGAAAAAAAAAGGGTATGATTGTTCATTCAAACAAACTGTATGAAACGACATACATAAGCGGATCATGAAGGCTAATCGTATGCCCGTATTTGATTTGTCGTTCTTGTTCATATTATTTGTGAATGCCTACCAAAAGGGCGGTTGAGCAACGCAGAGGTACATCGAACATCACGTGTTCCATGGAAATCACAGGACACATGAATCTTCAGATTTCTTTATCGTTCAAACTCACAAGATTCTTTGCCGTGTTTTTCATGGGAAGAATCGGATTAGATAGTGACTTCAACTAACAATGGCTGGCGCTTTGCATTGCCCACTCCACTATTCACATCTACAATAGCACAAAGTGAAATTTTAGATGACAATGAAGGTCTTGACCATCAAGGTTTGAAATGAATCTGAGCATACCTCAGAAATTATTTCTTTTTCACCCAAATCTTATATATAGAAATTAGAAATGGATCATGCTCTACAAATTATTTTGTCGCAATCAACGAGCTTAGTCATACTTTGCTCTTTTAAGACAGAAATGCACATCTTTTTCCCATCTCTGAAAAGATTTTCTTTCGGTCATATGCATCTGAATCTCTGATTTGGTGCCCAGGAAGAAGTGGAAACAAAAACACATTCTTGTGTATCAACCCTAGCTATCTCACATCTCACTTTAAGCTATAGCCGGCGCCGTCAAATTCCAACAACAAAGCGACGAGATGTAACCTTCCATACGCCTTCCTTCCCATGCATCAAATCTCTGCTTGGTTGAAAACGAAATTCTCTGTCACCTACATCTCATTTGCAGCTACTACTAGCTTAAACCCCTTTTCACTCCTAGCTTAGGACCGAAATTATTCCAAATTTGTGCTCCCTTTCGTAGCCTTTAGTTAAAAATCGTTCAAGATACCCAAGCAGGGAGATACCCGTGTCACCCAATGGAACGGGCGATCGATTCTCTTTTGGCTCCTTTTGAGATAGCCGTACGTTTATGTATTCTTGTGAGCTTGTTTAGGCTTTATATATGCTAGTGATGTGAGAAGCGAATGTTGGGGCCGTGCCCGTAGTTGTATATCTGAACTGGACACGTTTCTAGTGCTAAGAGGCCGAGGACAAATCGATGATATGAGCAAGGACACCTGCCATGGCTTCTGTTTTTCTTTTAATTGTTTTTTGAAGAGCAAAGGTGTGAACCTTTAATTGGAAGTTAGACCTAACAAAAGATATGTGTGTATGGAAATAAATATTAGGAATGTTAAAGCCAGATTGATTGAGACTTTGTGAATCTGGAGATCTTTGCAGATCACACATGCCTTCACAGACTTGGTGAATCTGGAAAGCTTTTATATATGAAAATCATTCAATTTCGTATAGGCTATATATTCTCATGTTTATATATGTTAACATTTTTATTCATGTTGTACGAGCTTTACTATTTTGCTTGCCAAAAATAAAGGCTGCTATAAACACCATTTAATTTAATGAGCATATATGAGCCTATGACAACAAAGCAGTTCACTGATAGCAGCATGTAATCTTCGATTAACTATAAAAAAAAGAATGTAGGTCATCAAAAAGGAAAAATGGTGTACATATGATCATTCACGTATGCCTTCATAACAGTGTCAGGATGACACTGATCTAATTATTATTGCATACACAATACTCAAGTAAGCTTAATGCAGGATTTGGTAGCGCATACGCTGAAGTTTCGTGCCTTGTTCAGCTCGACAGTGCCATCTGAAGTTGATGTTCCTCTTATCCTGATTGGCTCCAAGCTTTCCCTGAGCAGCCTAGCTGAACTACTAGCGTTCACATCGGTTTCTTCATTAGTAATCTATTACTCCGTAGGAATTTGTTAATTAAGCTTCTATTGATTACGCTAATGCTTCAAGTAGATTCCGGGAGTTTTCGTCTGCTCCATCATTGATTAATGGCCATGATTTGGATCCGACGAGTCAGCTGATCCAACACCAGTGATGGCTGCATAAAATACTATTTCTGTAACGTATGCATGTCACTTCAGGTGTTTGTGTGTGTGCGCGTACTTTAACAAGAAGGAGGGGACTAGATGGAGGCTGATGCGTGACCTAATGGAAGTTTTGATGACTTGTGTAATTGACAGTAAGTGTGTGGACACCGATCGATATATCTCTTCCCCAGCACTTCACGAAATTATTTTGATTGACATCGATCGTCTCGGAAATGTGTATTATCGGAGAATATAATTTGGATACTGAAGACACAAGTGACGAATCTAGCTTGGGCGACTAGTCGTCGTTCATGGAAAACCAGCCATCGTGCAGCTGCTTTGGTTTGGGGTTGGACGCTGTATCAGGCGGCTTATTAGCGAAATAGTGGACCATGAACAGCTGAGTGGCTCGGAATCCTAAATCTTGTACTACTCCGTATTGAAGAGAACCCAAAGTGTTTTTTAGGTATTCAACATCGATCTTGGAAAAATTCACTTGATGCAATGGCCGCACTTTTGTCTGTTGTATTGTCGCCCAGCCACACAGTCCATGTGGCTGCGTTACTAAGGACCAAACTAGGAAGCTTTCTCTTGTCAATGCTCTGTAGCTTTCAGATGATTTCAACATATATAACCTCGATCAATTAAAAATTTGAGCCATTTTCGCACCAAACAATATATTTTGGATATATAATCGTCATATATATATCATCTCACTGTGCAGGGTGATCTCATATAAATCGAGTCAAGATACAAAGTTCAGCTGCCTATAGTTGTGGACTTGTGATGACTGTTACATGCTGTTGCTGCACAGTAACAAAACACCCTGGTAGTTACCCTGCTTGGAGCCGCACATCTACAAGTGTAACTGGTGGAAAAAAAATACAAATAGTAGGTTTTATCAAGCACGTCCAATTGTGGTCGTCTGTACTGCTGCTAAAAACTCACATTTCAAACATCTAGTTATAGCTAGGACGCTTTATGTCTGCTGTAAAATACCGTATCGAAAAGACCAGAAACAACAACCCCCTTTGCAACATCTCTGATGAAGGCTACGAGTGGAACCGTATCTAGTCCTCTGCTTCCACGTATAGGATTGGAGTTTGGCAGAAAGATCGATGCAGGGAAACGTGAGGCCTTCCGTGAAACTCCACGTCCTTTTTCCAGATAATTAAACAAAGCAAATTAATCAAAGGGGCCTAATTGAAGTAATTAAGCTACCATGGCAACTAGGAGGAATAATCCAGACCATAGGCACAGATAGCTCTCTAGCTAGAGTGGTTCAAGATGTAGGTAATGAAACTTTAAAACAATATATATAGTTATATGCATGGATCAGAAACCACCATAGGCTGTATCTACACAACAGGAAGATTAAAAGCGTTTTAGAATCCATAAAAAGTAGCCAAAAGAGACAGCTGATCAGGATGCGGCAAGGCTGGACATCACATTAAACAGGAACAACATCAAGAGAAAGTAGTTGGCACTACAAAAATATCCATGTGTAATATGCACGCAGGAATCTCATCAAGATCGTATGTGCTTATACGGTCATCTTATCAACTCATGACTGCTGCACTTAAACTAATTCAACTCGCTAATGACTCAATTGATCTTTTTTTGCCAGCAGACACAGCTACCCAGCACTATACGCTAACTTCCTTAATTATGTCACAAACTTGATTATGCATATGATCAGGAGCGATGACGGCATGCATATATGCCCAACCAAACCTCAACTACTAATTTTGTTACTCCGGTGTGCCTAACACGTCACTACTTGGAGTAAACTTAATTACTACTACATGGTCAAAGCCTCACCATCCTTCAGTTTCCATCTCAACCACCAATAGGATAAATTTCTAAGATCGTGACCAAAGGAAACAATAACAGTTGCAAATAAAAGATTTTGCGATTTGCGCGAAAATTCGATAGCGACTCGCGCTTTTGAGAATCATTGGATCAAACATACCGGGCCATGCGGAAAATGGAGATGCATATCTTCGGTGATTCACAACATAATTATAAGCATGCGTGATCCCTACAAGGATTATGTTAATTGGATTTGTTACATCATCGAGAACACTATAGATTTTTCATATATATGGATATCGATGGAGATGGAGATGGACAGACCGACACACACGCGGATGAGAGAGCTCAGGGATGAACCGACGTGCCTTCTGGGAGAGTCGCACATGCAGCATAGTTAATGGTACGGTCCCGGCTTAATCCTGAATAAAGTATACTAATCAAATTGCTTAGCTAGATACGCGTATCTTGGAGGCTGCTCAATCTATACGTGTACCGAATGTATATCTCCTCGTGATGCTGTGTCGATGTGTGCGCAACTTTTTGGTGACAGATCTTTAGTTGGTACAGGTTTGTTGATTCCTGTACTCCAACTACATAAGAAACGGGAATCAACATAAGTTGTTACAGTACAAATCATGCATAATAACTATAGGAAGTTGTGATAAATAAAAAAAGGATCAGGCCAAGCCCACCTGAATAACTCACAACAAATTTGACTTTTTTTTTTTGCAGAAAGTTTCATAGGAACATGATTTTCAACCCTGATATAATTTTTTTGAATCTAGCTAGTGTTCGAAATTTGTTCAGGCTATGTTTAGTTATTTTGTTGTTGATAGGTAATTTAATGGTCACATATTTACATGTAAAGTTCAAACCATGAAATGACCAGTTAACTGATGTTGCAAAGTCTTTGATTTGGACTAATCTTGTCATAGACTTAGTCAATAGAGGTCACCTGAGCTGGTAGAGACGTAAGCACATTATTTTAACACATATACTTAGTTAATAACCTAAGTTTGAATGTTCTTGGCTGCTTGAGAGAAATACTATCCAATAACATTTGTGAATCATCTCTTCAGTTGCATCTGACAGGAATACTTATATCACTATGACGGATCTATACAACACAATGATAAAAGCAATTACGTGTACCAAATTAGGCCACTCGCATAATGCCCAGTTAAGTGCAAGTTGGACCAAGCAAGTTTTAACAACGCAAAAGCAGCTCGCGCTGGAACGAGGAACACATATGCCTATAACTATTCGATCTTATTTTGGGATTTTATTCTTTTTCAAAGAAATTTTATGGTTCTAAATCTATACGTATTTTCACTATTAGTACATATTCCCTTTTCTAAAAAATAAATATTTTCGCAACAACAGAAAAAGTCCTCTTCAGCTCAAACTCTGTGTTATTTCCTTTCAGCAAACATGTTTTCAGATGATAAATATACTTTAATTGTTCATTTTTCACAAAGATGAATTCAGATGATTCGGAAGGAAAAACAAAAGACGATGCAAAAAAATAGAACTGTCAAAGATTATAATCCCTGATTGAGTACGTATCCACACAAATGCGCGCTTTGCCCAGAATATATTGGATGTATTCTCTAGCTGGAATTTCTAGGTTTTGGTCTATAGCCCATGTATCCAATTAAATTGTGCCTCTCCGGTGCGCATGAAAAGTGAGCTTTGCTAGTAAGCACACATCTTTTAACTGTGCAGCTAGTAATTAGGCCCTATCACTTAGCATTTGTAATTAAGGAGTAATTTAGGAGAGCAGGATGGAAGAAGAGGAGAGAGAAGGGGACAAGGAACTTCAGAGAGATGGCATTAGGTCCTACATTATTAGATAAGCACTGAGACATGTTCTATGTCATCATACTCAACAGCTATATTAAAATCCTTCCTAATGATCAAATCAAGCTCACACAATCTATTATACAAAGGCTCGTTGTTTTCTTGTGTCCCCTTGCATATCGTCCATTGATTATTTTCTCCATGGGCCCACGATGCCCTCACGCTTGTTCTCTTCTCCTCTCTCTCTATCTCCCTGCGTGTATAAATGCTCACTTCCTTTGCTCCAAAGTGAGAGGAAGAAGAAGCACTCGCAAACAAGAACAGCTTACAAGAAGCTTGTATAGCTGTGTTTGTTTTGTTCATACTGAATCAGACAGAGAGAGATCATCAAGAGCTATAGCCTAGCAAGAAAGAGGTAGAGATCGAGATATTGGAGTGGTAAGCGAAGCAGAGCCAGCTGGGAAGAAGACGATGATAAGAGTGAGGGAGTTCGACGTGGAGAGAGACCTCCGGGCCGTGGAGGAGCTCGAGCGCCGGTGCCAGGTCGGCGTGTCCGGCGACCAAAACCCAGACGCCGCCGCCGACGATAATGGTGGCGGACTGAAGACGAGGAGCGGCAAGAAGAAGGCAAAGAAAGGGTTGTCCCTCTACGTCGAGCAGATTGGCGACCCGTTCTCTCGGATCCGCCATGCGCCGGACTACGTCATACTGGTAATTTTAACATACTATAAATCAACAGCAACCAGCCACCATTGATTGATATTACTTCAATTTTGATCCTGTGCATGCATGATACTACTATGATAGTGATGCTGATCGATCGTGCATGTTTGTAGGTTGCGGAGTATGGGGAGGAAGAGGAGGTTGTCGGAGTGATCAAGGCCTGCACCAGGATGGTGAGCCGAGGGAAGAAGAAGAAGAAGCAAAGTTTCAGCAGCTCCAAGGCGCAGCAGTGCCAGTTTGTGAAGGCGGCATGCCTTCTTGGCCTCAGGGTGTCCCCCTCTCACAGGTAACTAAATCACTAATCAATAAATGATCAGGTGCCGACACATTGCATGAGCAATGCGAGCAAACGCCATCTGGGACAGTGCACTGACACGCTGCGTGTCCGATTTGCAGGCGTCTCGGGATCGCAACCGACCTGGTCCGGCACGCCGAGTCGTGGTGCGCCGCGCGCGGCGCCGCGTACGCCACCATGGCGACCACCGCGTCGAACGTGGCGTCGCTCGCGCTCTTCGCCGGGCGCTTCGCGTACAAGCCGTTCCGGCGGCCGGTGTTCCTCGGCCACCCGGTGCACCGGCACCGGGTGCGCGTCCCGCGCGCGCACCGCGTCCTGCGGCTGCCCCCGC
>BCLF01000086.1:1166560-1197105 GCA_001602275.1 Zoysia japonica | reverse complement strand
CGCTCGCCGCGGCCGCCTACGCCGCGCTGCTCCCGCCCTCCGCCGCCGAGTTCCAACCGGCTGACCTCCCTGCGCTCCTCGCCCACAAGCTCACGCTCGGCACGTACCTCGCCATGGAGCGCGGCCCCGACCCGGCGCTCCCGCCGTCGTTCGCCCTGCTCAGTGTCTGGGACGCCACGCGCTCCCTGCGCTTCCGCGTCGGCGGCGCGCCCACGCTCCTCCGTGCGTCCCTGGCCGCGGCGCGAGCTCTCGACAGGAACGTGCAGTGGCTGCAGGTGCCCTCTCTCCCTGACATCTTCCGGCCGTTCGGCACCTACCTCCTCTACGGCCTCCGCATGTCCGGGCCAGAGGGGCCGGCGCTCCTCCGTTCGCTCTGCAAGCACGCGCACAACGTCGCGCGCAAGAACCCCGCGTGCGCCGTCGTGGCTGCCGACCTGGGGCCCGAGGACCCGGCTGCGGCCGCTGTGCCGCGATGGTCCCGGTTCTCCTGCGACGAGGACGTGTGGTGCATCAAGAAGCTCGGTGCTGCAGCCGCCGCCAATGGCAATACCAGCGACGACGAGGACGACTTGACGACGGCGTCGCCCTCTGGTGTCCTGTTCGTGGATCCTCGGGAATTCTGACGCTGTGCAAAAAAGAACCCGCGAAATTTTTAATTCTTGATGACCATGTAGATACAATCATCATACATCTTGACATATGCATGCGGCAGATCAATGGATAAGCTGCATTGACATGTCCAAGTAGTTTAGCAACCTTCATCGGCTTTTGACTCTGAACTGTGAAGAGCAATGGGTGATCAGTTTCTGCAGATGTGCAGCATCAGGCATGGAAATGACCATTTTTATCTCAAAGATGCAGATGTCATATACTCATTTGGAAAGGCATATGTTGCTAAACAGGGTCTCTCCTGTAAATATTCATAAGCCATAGGTAACCCGATTTCTTAATTCAGCTATTCAATCAAAATTCAGTGATATAAACTCGATCGACCTGTTTAACATTTACATAAACTGAATAACAAGTGAGATGACCAGAGAACTGCAACATGCCAACGAAAGACCAATTAGACTGAAAGCAAAATCTACTCCGACCATTTTGGATCTGTCCTAAAGAAAACTACTACGATCAGTAATAGTCTTGGTCAATATTTATATGGTCAGTACCATTGGCTAGATGAATAAAATTCAATTAGGGTATTGGAAAAATGATTCTACTAACTGTTGGGTCCAGGAAGCCTCCAGGTTATACCAGATCATACAAGCCAAACAGGCAGAAAAAAAAGCCTGAAACGTCCTTAGAAAAGACGCCCCCAGTTCCGTACATCAACTTGAATTCTTGATGGGTCCAGTTCAATGCAGCTCAAAAAACACCATTTCGAGATCATGTCAAAACCAACCCTAGATAGCATATAAAGTGATTCTAGTACTCAATCCATATATAGTAGGCAAACCATATCTTCCTTAGGCAATACCAGGCCCTACTTGAAATACATAACAGGGTTTGTAACAAGAACAGCTAAATCCAACAAAAGACGAACATAGTAGACGGGCTGCAAAATCTACTTTAATAAAAGTACAGCAGGGGAGTCCCCTCATGTTTTTCAATAAAAATAATAAAACTACAGTAATAGCTGATACGTGGCTGGGTATCCTTTGGTTTACCAAACCTGGAAAATAAAATATAGCAACTATGAGTTAACGTTCATTTTTTTTGGAACATTCACGAAGGCCACAGCCAAGAGGTGTGAAAGAGCAAAACAAATTACTCTAGTTTGGCAGAAAAGAACTAATCTGTACAAGATGGTTGCATATGACAGCAGACTATTATGATGTCTTGAATGCGACTCCAAAAAGGTAAATTCAGCAACACTGCAATGGCCACTTGGGCAATTAGAATTGACAAAGCATATCGAAGCTGGCAGGCATGGAGGCGCCATCAATTCATTTTCCACAAGCAATCCGAACAAAATAGAAAATATTCTATGTGCACCAAGTCGAATTGTCTGTGTCATATCTTCTAAAATTTTCGTTCAAACTATTTGCAGAATATTCTTTGCAGTTTCTTGGTCTAAATAATTTTATGAATAGGAGGCCAGAAATTAAAGTAAGAAGCATGTCTTTTGGCTATCACATTCACATTGAGAATAAACTTAAGAATTGGTTCTGACACGATACGCTCAGATCTAATAAAGTGTGATGTGGAAATGAATATGCAAAATTAGCCCAATCTGCTTACATGATAGAGACCAACTAGATCTAACAAGAACTGCAATTGGGCAAGGATAAGCAAAATATCTGTCCAATCAGTTCGTGAGCCATTTATACAAAGCAGAATAGAACTTAGTAAAGGAATAAGTAAGGTAGACATAATTAACCACGATCTACTTTACACCACTTTCCAAGTGAATGACGAGTGCCAAAATAAAAACAAAACAAGAGTGGTAACACAGCTAGAAAGAACAAAAGAACAAACAAAAGCTAATATTGACTCGTAGTTGAAAGCTTTATTTTGCGCACTCCAATTGGCTGAGACTATTCTCTTACAGAGCAATTTACTGGACAGGATTAATTAAGAATGATGGAAAGGAAATGAACTTCACATCTTTCCCAGAGACCAAAACGTAATCAGACTGGAAACATATGACTGCACTTTGGAAAATGAAAATTTCAGTGGAATAATGATAATTCTACATCCTTATTTTGATATAATCAATTAAGGGACTGGGTAGCTTAGGAGCACTAGCAAGGCTGTATTAGTTGACTTTTGACTCCCTGTGCAAACACCTCTCAATAAAAAACTAAACATCTGCAATCGTAAGTGGGCCAACATTAGGTTAAGTCAAACAAAAGATTTACGATTTATTAAAGAGTGCCTATACATAAAGTTAGCCGTTGTATCGCTTGTCTCTCTTTCTAACTCTGTAAATTGCGTTCATTATTTGAGTAATATTAGATGGTGACTTTGCAGGGCTGACAAATGTAAATAGTCAATTCGGATGGAACTTGTTGAATTATTTCTTATAACATATCCTGCCTCAGTTTAACCAGGAAAAACATTTCCTTTCATTAGTAGGTGTACATGTATCAGCGTTTGAGGAAAGGGGTTTCCATAATTTTAAGAGCAAATAAACAGAGCTAAGCTCAGTTCCTTGACGGAGATATAACTGAATCATTCTTATTCCTTGAGATTTGACGGTGCCATTAGTATGTTTCTGGTGACCTAACAAGGATAAGTAAGAAAAAAAATCAATCAAAGATCAGATCAGATTAGTTCCAAAAGTAAAGATATGCACCAAGCTATAGCAAAGATGGTCGTTGTGGTTGATCCACACAGATAATGCCCCGTCTCTTATGCCCTTTTTTTGTTATTTAGTTTTCTATCATGATTGTTTTAAGTCTCTTTTATGCTTTCTAGTAGCGGTGGTGTTTTACATTCCCATCATTGAATTGGTGTGGGATAGAGTCTCATTTCAGTAGTTGGATGATATAGGATGAGACCAAAAGTTTCTTTATCTATGAAGAAAAGATTTGCAACATTCAAATGCTCTCAGGAACTACAGCTATGACAATAAGTGTGCATGTGCGTTAGAAAAAGAAAAGAAAAGAAAGCATGCACCCTGTCAACTCTCTTGCTTCAAGCTGGTCCTAGCTATGGCTGTCAATCCTACTTATGTCTGGGAAGGTTATGCCCTAACAGAAGACTACTGTCATTTGAGTCCACAAACATAACATTGGGGACCATCTTAAGACCAGACCTTTACTGATAAGTATCTCTATCAGCTTGTGGTTCAAGAATACATAACTTTGACAACAGACATACAAAAGGAACCATAAGAGAGATGATGCAAATTTCCTGACCTTTAAGATCCTCGGAGAATTAGCTCGCAGTGTTACCTGGTACCACAAGCTTCTTCTCATTCGTCTTAGAGACATATATGTCCACAAAAATTCTCCCTCGGAGATGTGAAACTGTGAATAATTTAGCTTCTTGTTTCCTTGTTATGAGATAGGTACCAATACCTGCAGAAGTGCATATTTGCCTTCAGGCTTCAGCTGAGTATCTTCAGGCAATTTAAGCTCTGGTAATCTGGCAATGAGGTACGCAGGACAAAATCAATGAACTTAGATAGTGTCATGCCAACGGGGGAAAAGCAAAAATCAATAAGCTCCTTGCCCTTTAATACACAGGGATAGAAACAAAGCACTAAATTTCAACACCTGTCATTGTGGGTGGAAACTTCCCACTACTCATCACTAGTGGTGACAAGAAGAAGCTAAAGTAAAGAGAGTAAAAGAGGCAGACGAAACCTAATAGACCAATGCCATCATACGTTGTAGGTAGAGATGAAAATGGGTACCCAATGAGTATTATGGGTCAACCTTCTACTTCATTTTATCCAACTAACAGTATAAGATGGAGAAGAGGTGGAAGAGAAAATTAGTTCATTTTAAAAAATTTTAGGCCGACCCACCGACCAAAAAATCAAGAACTTTCATCCCTAGTAATAGGAGTATAAAATAAAAGCACACATCCCATCCCATAGGGTACCTGAATAAGGCCTCGCAAGGTTCCATATCGATACCTGCTCTGTAATTTCAGCATTGCAATGCTGACAGATCAGAGAAGCTTCGAGAATGATCTGACGAATTTCACAGACATCAGATTTGCAGCAAGTGCCTGTCCCGACCGGCGAGCCATACCATTGGTGAACTTGAGTTGCGGACGAGAGCAGATCACCGAGACATGCTCCTTCACATCGTGCATGTTTCCACTGTCTCCCCCTACCTTGCGGAAGTTACATGAGCGCAGGCTCTGGCACGAGTGCTCGCCGTGAGCGCGCATTCGTTTGGAAGAGGAGCAGGAGGAGGAAGAGAAAGGAGATCACAGACCAGTGAAGCCCGAAGCCGACGATGAGTACCATACTTCAGGAGTTGTCCGCTGCCGCCGGCGACCGAACCATCCACCAGTGGCGCTCGCACTGTCTCACACAGGTCTCGAAATGGCCGATGAGATCTACGTCCACCGTCGTCCGAGAACGAGAAAAGCCGATACTGAAGAAACCTGCCGATGGTACACAATACTTCTTTCGATTTTAAATTATTATTACCAGCAAAGTATTAGTCAACGGTAACATTTTAAAAACAAAAGGACTCCTAGAAGCCGGTGCTTGGGATGATTTTTAAAAATTAATATCGAGTCTATTACTTTTGATTAAATATCTCTCACAGTTTTAACCTGATCAAATGAACTAGCATCGTAACATCTCTCACATAATAAGGCTTCTTTTGCAATTTCTTCTGTGCAGCCATAATATTGCCATTTGCATCAACTGTTATTCCCTTAGACGCTAGGAGAACGTTTTAAGCTCAAAATAAGCGTACAGGATCATTTAAAATCATCAATCAAAACCAGAGGAATTATTAATGTTGAAGGCCACAACATTCTGATCACAGGACCGTTAAGCATACAACATTTTCGTGGCTGCAACTATTCTGGCGTGATCAATCCAGACGGCGGAGAAGGTACTCAACTTCGACATCCTTCGTCAAGGGCATCACCCACTGATCGTACAGCTTAGAGAGAACCTTAGGATCAACCTTGCATTCGCTGTCTGGGGCAATGTTTTCTTGCTTGGCAGCACTGTCCTCCAACGCGACATTCTGCCCAAATGTTCTGGCCTTCTTCTCTACTCTCCTCTTGACCTTTTCTTCAACAGCCTTGAATGTCAGCAAATTCATAAGTGTATCCTTGTCCTGCATTGAGCAGTGAGAAAAAAAAGCAAAGAAAAGGTTCAGTTCTGATTTGAGATTAACCATTGTAAGAAAATGCTTCTCACAAACACATACAAAACAAGCCACTTGGGCCAAATTCTGATCTTCAAGAACCCAAGTACAGATATGAATGCACATTCACACATAAAGACAATAGAATGAACTGAACAAAACTTCTTCAAGATGCTACACATTCATCAGCAATTCAGTCAATACTGCAGGCGTGTAAGTAACTGGAAGACAGAGTATGAGTGCTCGGTAAAACCTTAGCTTGTATTGCTGGACTATAATCTTGGGGAGCATCTTTGAATTTCACCTCGGCGACATATTTACCATAATGGATTCTTCTAGATAGAACCTACAAGAAAGATCAGTGCATTTGGGCTATAAAAATCAAGTGATTGACCTCAAACTAACACTAACTTTGAAATTATTCATTTAATTAAAACTATTAGATCAAAAAAGCAAGCCAAATCCTAGAGACTTAAAGAAAGCTAGAGATCTGCAGTCCTGCATGTTCAAGGAAAAAAACAACAAGAGTGAACGAGTATGCAACGAGTACCTGTAGACATGCAAAATCCAATGCCACTGTCTCTGCATAGCTACCATCATCACCATCCACAGTGAACAACGGAAGCAATTCATTGAAATACATTTTCCATATAGCATCATTCACACTGACCAATGAAGCAAAAGGGTGCAAAACCTACGATTGCAAATATAATGATTTAAGCATCACATCAGTCATTTCTCATTAGTTCTTGATTTGACAAAGTTAATGCTTTATGTGCACCTTTGGGTTAGGAGAGATATGCGACGGAAGATCTTGACGGAAGAATGGGACATCTTCTGGCTTCTGATAGCGTCCAGCCTAGAAATTCACAGAAGTAATGAGATTCTGTGTAGAAACGGCACTGGATGATGATATTGCAGATATAACTACTTGCTCTGCTCTGTCACTTAAGTATGGATGTTCTGTTAAGTTGCCTTTCTAGGATGAATCGTTGTCTTTTGACATTATGGATGTGCTTATATGACTAGCAGAAGTTACATTTCAGTTTCCTTCGTCTTTTTTTTTTTTCATTTGTGCTCTCAATTTGGCACAGGTGAATAGTGGCAGGATCAGACCCTCAAAGAAATACCGATGGAAAACCAAGCGAAGAGACAAGAACATAAAGTGAATAAAATGAGTAGGGAAAACATAGACCTCTCGTTTCAAATTCATTGTGCTAAAGTAATACTCTACCACCAACCATTTGGTTCAATTCAGCACCATTTCCATATGGAACTATTCACAAGAGTAATTAGGTAAGATGGTTCACAAATCTCAATCCATGCAATGCTAATCCTTATCTTACTAGCTCCTAGCGTGCTACCAAGCACAGCGTGCTCAAGCCACATGGAAGGAGGAGACCTGCCTTGACTTGCAGGGCCTCTGCTTCCCTGACGAAGAACTCGACGGGGGACAGTCCTCCGCCGGCGGCGGGCGCGTAGGCCGGCGCGTTGCGCGGGTGCCTGGCGCGCTCGATGAGCGCGAACACCACCGAGTCCTCCTCCCGGACCAGCGCGTCGCGCACCGCGGCCAGGCTCAGCTGCGGCACCTGCTGCACCGCGGCCGCGTCCATGGCCAGGAGGGATCCGGTAGGATGAGCTCGAAGCCTAGCACGAACGGGATTTTTTTTTTTTTGAGAGGAGCACGAACGGGATCTGCCGAGTGTGAAACGGGGAAAACTGGGAAGCTCGAATCCTAGGCTCGTAACACGAACGAGCAGTTTTTTTTTAAAGGCTCTTTGAACGCAGGATTTCATATAAATATAAATTATACAAAAATTTTAAAAAATTAATTTAATTTTAAAAAAAAAACACAAAAAACAAAAAAAAATTCCTCCAATCCAAATCCAAAAGAGGTCTATGAGCAAGCTCAATGTACGTGACCGAAACCAACATTAGTGTGGGCCCCTTAGCTGACAGGCAACAGTTAAACTCTCTCTCACAATGTTGTCAGTAGAAACAAGGAAAAGTAGGTTGCACGTACAGTAAAAAAAAATCTTAAGCAACAGGTACTTCTGGTTGCTTCAGGCGGGGCCATTCTCATTTTATCGTGAGCCTCTCGTCTCTTCCGCCCAAAAAATCTCTGCTCCGGTTGCTCCCCATCTCGATGGGACCAAATCTCCAAGCAGTAGGCAAGATTTAAGTGTCGCTGGAAACTTCTTAATTTTTCCTCCTCCCTGAGCAGAGTAAGTTAATGGAGATAGATCTACGGGAGATAGGTTTTCGTCGGCCTTCAAGAGCAGCGAATTGGAGCAGGCAAGGATGAGTCTTCCACCCATGGGAGTCAGCAATAGCGGCGTGGGGCATGCAGCAGTAGGTGTGCCGTTGTGTGACTTTATGCCGGTAAGTTTCATTAGCTCTCAGGTCAAGTTCGTCATTGTTTTGTGCAAGAATATAACAATAACAAGTTAAATCGATCGGCATATATTGAATCGCTATTTTCAATGGATGATATCATCGAGCTCCAGCAGCTTCTCCAATCTGGCCTCAATGAAACGTGTGCAAGAAAGGTAAAGTACTTGTAGCATAATACAAACTGATAAATTACAAGTTAATAAGAACTTAGAAGAGTGCGTACAAATAAGCACATAGATATTTAATAAGAATCTAATAAATTAATCTTACTGATGTTGATTACCAAACTTCTGCTAGATGTGCTCTATTAAATCTTCTTTTAAACGGCGATGAGTTCCTCGATCACAAATTTCTATATTTTTATCTAAGACATCTGTAAATCCATATATTGGACTTTCATTAAGACCTTGCATTTGGAGAGAAGACTGTCCTTGCTCATATATGTTCCCATCTGATATTCCATAGGTGTCTCTCTCATAATCAATTATCATATTATGTAAAATAACACATGCATATATAATATATGCAAGGTTTTTCTTTTCCCAAAGACGTGCTGGGTGCTTTATAATAACCCAACATTTCTGTAGAACACCAAATGCCCGTTCTACATATTTCCATACTGCCTCTTGCCGTTGTGCATAGCATTTATGTTTAAGAAACTGGGGTCTTCTAATTGTTTTGACAAATGCTGCCCACTCAAGATAAATTTCATCAGCTAGATAGTATCTTATGTTATATGTTGTCCCATTAACAGTAAATTCAATAGCCGGTGCACTTCCTTGCAATACCTCAGTGAATAAAAGTGATTGGTCCAACGCATTGATGTCGTTGTTTGAACCAGCACAAAAAAATGCATGTCAAATACATAAGTCCTTAGAGGCAACTACTTCTAGCATAATAGTGGGTACTCCATGATCGCCGCAAACATATTGTCCCTTCCAAACAACCGAGCAATTTTGCCACTCCCAACATACAATCAAGGCTTCCTAACATGACAACAAATCCATGTGCCTCTCCTAGTTGAAGTAAATGTTGAATATCTTAGGCCTCCTAAGATATTGCTGACAAAATATATGTTTAACTCTCTGAACAAAATTAATCATGCATTCCATTGTTGTGCTTTCCGCGACACCAAAAATTTCATCCATAACATCAGCTGGTGTGCCATACGCTAACATTCGAATAGCAGCTGTGCATTTTTGCAGTGGGGATAGGCCCAACTTGCCAAATGCGTCTCTTCTTAGACGAAAATATGGGGACCAATTACTAAGAGCTTCTATAATGTATAAAAAATAGATGCTTTCTCATGCGAAATCTCCTACGAAACTGATATCGGTGTACAAAGGACTGTCTGAAAAGTACTTGACAAACAATTTGTTGTAGCCCCCTTGACGAGTAGAGGTAGCAGCCAGTTGGGCCTACTGTTGTGCTTCAAGTTGTGCTTCAAATAGATGGTAGCATAAGGTGAGAATGAGAATGATGATGTCCTGAATTACTTCTCTTTTTATAGATGATACACTCCAACAGCTAGTTATTGCTTTTGTCAGTATTCTAACGGCTAGTTGCTGCTTTTTTCAGTATTCTAACAGCTAGTTGCTGCTTTTATCAGTATTCCAACAGCTAGATATTGATAATATTGATAAGGGTTACAAATACTAAGTACATATTCTGGGCTGATAGTACGTAGTTCTACAATAAATAGTACAGATTACATATTTCTAACCGACACTACAGATTACGTATCACTTGCTGATACAAATTACACGATGCACTACTAACTTCAAGCATCTGTAAGTTCTTTAGTTAATTGGTTCATTATAATTTGATGCGTCTGTCTCTAGCAGTTTCATGTATGTTTGATATTTTGCCAATCTAGCTTGTTCTTTTTTTGCTTCAGCTGATTTAGTTGTTGCTTCTGTTGCTTTAATTGTAGCTGCCGCTTTGAGTGAAGCAGCCTCATGAAACAGAACCATATTTTGGCTTGCTTGGTCCCTCAAACGAGAAGGTGAGACACTTTTGCCTTTCTCTTTCAGCTTCGCTTTTGCTTTCTTATGTCCTTCGGGGCGTTTCTGCTTGCTTACAGTCTCTTCATCAGTATCATGGTTAGATGATGAAGTGTATGCATCTGATTCTGAAATCTTAGTCCTCTTGTTCTTTGATTGTTCTTTCTGTGCCATCAGCCTACGCCACTTTGGTAGATTCTTCACAACTCTCCACAAATACTCTAAAGTGAAAGGTTTATACTGGTTCTCTTCGTTGTACCACTTATAAGCTTTTTCCATAACCATATCATCAGATTACTCACTACAATAGGTACTTCTAACTTTAGCATAAGCTCCACAAAACTTTGCAATATCCCTTTTCAGACCGCCCCAGTGTGTTTTGCATTGCAATGCTGTCCTTTTGCTGTTTTTATCTAGTGTGTTGCGGTTGAAGTCCGCTGCTACTGCTTTTCAATAGTGTTCACCCTATTGGTCGACACTTTTTATAGAATCAACAGAGTTGTGGAGCCAATAACTAAGTAGGCGTTCATTCTCATGTTCTATCCAATTGAGACGTTTTCTCTCAGCAGCCTCTACTTCCTCACTGCTATTGCTTGATTCTTCAATGTTTAAAGGTTGTTTCTCTTGCTGTGATGCAGTGCATGGAGAGGCTGATTCTGATCTATGAGATAAAGTATTTCCTGCCCTTCCTAACATTTGACTTGCTAAGTGCAAAAAAACTTACATGAGATCTAAAGCCTTGAAACCTGATTGGTGCTGATTGTAATCAATTCCCCTGCTAGTAACTTGTAGATGAATGACCATAGGATTGAAAATTGCCTGCGGTATCAAAAGAGTTGAAAATCTGAAAATTTGGTGCTAAATATTAAAAGAAATGAGCTTGGGGGAAATTTATAGGGAAATGGGTGGGAGGGGAGTTTTGGCTGGAACTAGAGGGGGGTTGGGTTTGGAAAGATTGGCTGAAGGGGCTCGTAAAATCTCTTTGAGAAGGATCCATTTGATTTTAAAATGTGAAGTGTGTTTGATTTGTTTGTTCTGTCTCTCCTTTTATAGGAAAGTGCCGGAGGCAACAACGGGCAGGAGCCAGGAGCAACGGGAGACTTCAGATTTTCAACCGTCGAAAAGAATAGAATAATTTATTGATTGTGTAAAAAAAAACTGTAACAATATTGTAATTTAATGGCTTGCTACCGATAGTACTACTACTTCCGGTTATAACTATAACCTCCTCCCACATTGTTTATTACCGGTCATTCACCAAACATTAAATGCCTATTGTCAGTTATATACCGCATTGTGGTTGCCCTGAGACAAACGAGCAACTGTTTTGGCACGATGATGAGCGGAGAGCCGGAGTGGGATCGGGCCGGTGGTCATTGACGAATGGGCCAGGCGGCAGTGGAGAGTCCACTAAGCATGCTGAACTTTGTGTCTTCTTTAATAAACGAACTACTTTGCGACTTTTTATGTTCTATGTTTGATTTATTTTACTAATTTTACAATTTCAGTTATTACAGTTTCGTACTCTCGCTATTCCTAAATTTGTCGTCTTTATATTTTAAATCAATTTTCAGTATTTTATTTAAAAAATTAATAAATATCATGTACTTCATCCGTTTTTTAATTGTTATCGCCGTTGACTTCTAATTTTAACTTTGACTATTCATCTTATTCAAAAATTTTAATAAATATCATATATTTTGTTATAATTTGATTTATCATTAGAGCTATTTGAATTACAACTCAAAAATTTTCACATTTAAACTAATTTTTTGAATAAGACAAATAGTCAAAGTTAAGATTAAAAGTCAACGGTGACATCAATTTAAGAACAGAGAGAGTGCTATATTACTATTAATTTTATTATTAAATTTATTTGAATCGTGATTTATACTTTTACATATTTGAACTAATTTTTTTAATAAAATAAATTATCAAAGATAATGCTAAACGTCTATAACGAAGAGAGCGTGTACATTCAAACAGCTCGGCCATCTCGGGACACACAGCCTACCCTAGTGGCATCAGTACCGGCCACCATTTTCCCGCGCGTGGACAGGGCCGGGTCGCCCTTGCGCGGCGCATAGCAGCCCCCACAAAAAATCTCCAATTTCTGTCGCTTGCCTTGCATGGCATGAAACGGAGGCCGCTAAAAACGACGAATAGTCAGCGTTAGGCTAAAGCATCGTAATGTCAACGGGGCTCGGGACCACGTCGACCACCTGGACCTGGTACACAGCACGTACCTTCGACTTCGAGCGCTTTTTCCCTTTCTCGTACTGCCGCGATTCGGAGAGGTTGCAATTGCGTGGATACCGCATGAAACACGTCCGCTTGGTCCGATCGATCTGGCCTTGCCTTTACCTTGAACGGGCTTCAGTTCCGAGTAATCACACCGTCCCTGACAAATGCTGCTGGTTGTAGTGGTGGTGATTCGGTCGTCGTCAAGGTCATTGGCGTTCGTGGTTCACATGACCACCGCGCGACGGGCACGCGTACCGTGTCATTTCCGGGAGTTGCCCTGCGCCGCCTCGCTTATAAATTCTCCCCCATGCCCGCGAGATTTTCTCACCACTCTGGTTGCTTCGCGGCGTAGAGCGCTGCTGGTTAGGAGTTAGGACTTGGCGACTCTTCCGTGCCTGCTCTGCTCGTTCCGGGAACTCCGGGAGAGGGTTATTGACCATGGCCAAGGTCGTGTGCGTCACCGGCGCCGGCGGCTTCATCGGGTCCTGGATCGTCAAGCTCCTCCTCGCCCAAGGGTACGTCGTCCGGGGCACCTCTCGCCGCGCCGGTAGGTGATCATGCTCCCTCCTCTTCCGGCCATACCAAATCGTTTCTTCTTGGACCTGACGGAATTGCGCTTGGTGGGCGACGCACGCAGACGACCCGAAGAACTCGCACCTGTGGGCGCTCGACGGCGCTGCGGAGCGCTTGACGATGCTGGCGGTGGACCTGCTCGACCGGGCCAGTCTCCGCGCCGCCTTCGACGGGTGCGACGGCGTCATCCACTCCGCCTCGCCGATGCACGACGTCCCCGTAAGTAACATTCCGCCCGGCTGGATCATGTCTCCTCCGTTCGTTCACCAGCGGCGGAAGAGGTCTCACGCGCAGTTTCGTTTTTGTCCGCCGGCGATGTTGGCAGGAGGAGATCATCGAGCCGATCATCGCCGGGACGCGGAACGTCGTCGAGGAGGCCGCCGACGCCGGCGTGCGGCGCCTCGTGCTGTCCTCCACCATCGGCGCCATGTACATGGACCCGCGCCGCGACCCCGACGCGCCCCTTAGCGAATCGAGCTGGAGCGACCTTGAGTACTGCAAGAGCACCAAGGTAGTA
The DNA here is from genome assembly GCA_001602275.1 of Zoysia japonica. Classification (NCBI taxonomy): domain Eukaryota; kingdom Viridiplantae; phylum Streptophyta; class Magnoliopsida; order Poales; family Poaceae; genus Zoysia; species Zoysia japonica. The sequence goes on along the minus strand of BCLF01000086.1, from coordinate 1,183,588 downwards.
AAGTTCAAAGCTCCTTTGGAACGCAGGATTTTCACAGTAATCTGCAGAGTTCGCGCCTGATCCGATGGGTGGATTTCGCAGAACTGGTACTGCTACGCGAAGACGATCGCGGAGCGGAGCGCGTGGGAGGCGGCGCGGGCGCGGGGGCTGGACCTGGCGGTGGTCATCCCGGTGGTGGTGCTCGGGGAGCTGCTGCAGTCCACCATGAACACCAGCACCCGGCACATACTCAAGTACCTCACCGGCGACGCCAAGGAGTACGTCAACGAGTCGCAGGCGTACGTGCACGTCAAGGACGCTGCCGAGGCGCACGTCAGGGTGCTCCTGGAGCCCGGCGCAGGCGGCCGGCGGTACGTCTGCGCTGAGCGCACTCTGCACCGCGGCGAGCTCTGCCGCATCCTCGCCGAGCTCTTCCCAGAGTACCCCATTCCAACGAGGTATGCCAAATTTCCTTCTTTTTTTTATCATTTGCTGAGATGCATGATTTAGGATCGTCGCAAATTCAGTTCTTGGATTGCGTCAGATTGCCTCAGATTTCTATTTGTTCGGTAACCTGAACTTCTAAAATATAAAAGCAAGTTGGCTGGGCCCTAGTGACTGTCAATAAAGATCAAGATAGTGAAACTAAAACAGAGCCATGAATAGACAACTCAACACACACAGATAGTTGCATGGTATCTTTATGGCCGCAAATGTTACGATTCCGTTGATGAATAGACAAATAATAATCTCTTAGTTTCAGGAATTCCTTGAAAAGAAAATAATTGTATTTCGTTTATTTCGAGATGTAGCAGACTGAGTAAACACCATCAAGGCAAAAGAGTTAATTTTGTCTACAAATTTCTTGTAGATAAAACAATGACTTACTTCATGGACTCATTGTACTATTAACGAGCAGCAGTCTAACTGGCAGTACGTTTCTTCTACAGGTGCAAGGATGAGGTAAATCCACCAAAGAAAGGTTACAAGTTTACAAACCAACCTCTGAAGGACCTAGGTATCAAGTTCACACCTTTCCATGAATACCTCTGTGAAGCAGTGAAATCACTGCAAGATAAGGGATTCATCAAGATCTGTGACACAAAGGTAAAAAGTGATCGCGCATAAGGATCACTTGAATATCAATAGTGGCATCATTCCTTTGCATTTCATATCTTCGTTGATGAGACATGCTCATTTTCCTTCTGTACATGGGTGACAAGATAATCACTGACGCTGCTTGTTTCCTCGCTCCGGGCTTGTGCTTTGTAGGTGTCTGAAAGACAGAGTTTCCAACCTCATGGTCCACCATCGCGCATATTGCTTTCCAAACTTTGATAGATCAATGCACAACTTGACCATGTAATATATCAGCATAATAAGCAGTTCGTTCGACTTCTTGGGTGTAGAAAAGTGCCTTGTGCATGGAGTAGCAACGAGCAATTTTCAGCGATGAGAATAACTTTCCTTGGGCAAGTATATGCTCGTTCATTCCTTATTTACTGGAAAATTTTGCCTAATGAAAATCTTCAAGAGCGCCATTTTATCAAGGAAAGAGACCACAAATGAAAATCTTCGTTTGACACAAGAATCAGACTTCATAGCAATTTTTATCCTCGCCGTTCCAATTGTATTCTGACATTTTCCGGCCCAAGTACGGCAGACATTCTGGCCCACGTAAGAAAATACGTCGGCTTGCTGCCAGACTGCGATTCTGTGGAAAGTACAAATGCACCCGAGTTAGTGAATTCATGCTCTTAAAAAAGTGCACGGTGTACTCTACTCGTAGATAGTGCTCCTCACAATGTATACATGCTTAAAAAAATTATTCAGTGTCCATGTCATGTCAAAGTATGATGCGCTGGTAAGAACGGTAAAACGCACGCAAATTATTCATGCATAAATAAGTTACGCCCAAACATGCACCAGATTTCATGAATGTTTGTGAAATTCACACATTTCAAACAATCCCAGAATTTGATACGTACCATACATATATTCTTCCAAGACAATACAGATCAATATATATACAATAATTTAAATCATCTAATCAATCAATGCCTAGGTTCTGAATCTAGTCATGTACTTTACTTCAAGATAAGTACGGAGTACATATGTAGCTGGAGTTTGTTAAACTACCAATTTGAACATCTCTTATAATAACTGGTATACATGTTGAGCTAAACATGCAGCGCTATATATAAACAAGATATTGGCACCACATGCGCGACAATAGAACTAGCAGATCCAAATGTAAAGAAGATTGATTCAAAAAAAATATGTAAAGAAGATGACTTGAGACGCGATGAAAGACGGCACCTAAAACAGTAGTGCACAGGTGCTGATTTTGATTTATCTATGGAAAACAGGATAGACTCCCTACTACGTGTGCTCATGAGCAAACTGTAAATAAACAAGTTAGTTTTTCGCTTGCCCTTTATGGCCAACGACAATTTTGTATATGCTTCCACTTCCTGTTCTTGATCAGTACGCTAGGACAGGTTGTTTAGTTCAAACTTTGATCGAAGGGAACAATTCATAATAGAGAATAGAGGTAGTATTTGCCAACAAAAGCGTACCCCAACATTCCAACAGGATAAGAGAAATTTGATGAGGAAAAAAAAAAGCTCAATCAAGGGAAAGAGAGGTGTGATAACTGAAAAAAAATCATAAAAAGAGAGGCTACAGCTACCGCCAGTAGTATGCTGTCGTAAACCAAGCCAAGCAATGCTAGTCAAGCAGCGGTGGCACAACAAAGTAAGTTGGTTCATTCCGATGCAGGCATTTTTGGATGTGCATGTCCAAAAATCGGTACTGCATGCATGCAGTGTGTTCCATTTCTTCATGCACATATGTGCTTCCGTTTTAGGCTCGCTAAATTGCTGTACAGGAAATAGTGAGGAAGACGCATGTATATGTTCTATACTGTATATGGTATAGGACGGGAGCAAACATATGTCGAATATAACTAATTAATCATATCGTGCGTCCTGTTTAGATTTGTATATGAGGTGAAAACGCTCTACAATATCCTACATAACACATTGTCCAGGTATTTGTGCATAGTGGTCACAGAAAATTTGAAAGTACATAAATATATTTGAAACCTCCATTAGATCGACGAAAAAAGCAAGAAATAAGAGAACGAAACACTCAACTTTAGCGGGCGACATGTCCCGCCGGCAATGAACGCCGGAATTCTCTGCATTTTCACATTCTTAACCAAATGAAACCCATGCAAAGTATCTCGCCAAGATTAGTGAAGTGACAAATATTATGTTGCTTTATCCAGCGTGATGATTTACTGCGACGCTAGGATATTGTAATGGAATTAAACATAGATGCATCGAGTAGGTTCACTGAACTTCACAGCTTCGTATCACTGTGACTGAACTAATCTGGCGTTATTTCTGACAACTGAGCATCGCATGTGCACTCCTAGAACTATTTAATCAGAGCATGTATGAGAAATGCCTAGTAGAGATGATTTCAAATTCGTTTTGATACAAGCAAAATATACACTGCATGAGATATATCCACATAAAATGAATTGATGCCAAGTTTCCAAAAAAAATTAATTGATGCCAATTTCCCAGCATATGTAGGTGATATGGGCCCATAATTAGAAGAAAAATTTGTCTGTGGGACACCGTCTGTTAGTCGTTTTGTCTAGGTCACACTACACGTATTGATTTTGTCTTGAAGACACCATAATTTTTTTTTTGTTTTATCACATTGTATTAATTATTTAAACCTTTTTAGCAGTCAGAGAAAGAGGAAGAAAAGTTGCGAGTGCCCTTTTAACTTGAGACATGCATCATCTGTTGCAATCACCATTCTAATTCTCATCATCTAGTGCCTGTTTTATTTTGTTAGATATGCACAGTTGATCGACTATAGAGAGGCCTAGGATAAAAATTTAGATTGATACGAACATAGCAGGGATAAAAAAAAAGAGAAGTACTTAGCTTCAAGAGCATTCACACATTTTACTTTTATCTCTCATTACGGCTGCTAAAAAGTTTAAAGTACCAAATGTAGTGTGCTATGAAAAAAAACCGTTTTGATGTCCTCTGGACAAAATCAAAATGAACGATATGGTACAAACTAAGCAACACAATTACAATGTCCTGTAGACAAATTCCTCTAATTAGAATTGAACTTGAAATTCTTCTAATACTTGTCTGTATATTGTATTTGTACTGAACAGGCATAAGTTTGACATATAGAATACTACCGCATGCATCTACGCACGAATATTTAAGGCCATAAAAATAACAAATATATAAGGAAAACATTATAAAAGAAACTGTGTGAAATGTACAACAAAAACCATACAAAGGCACCAAGAATGTCTAATCATTCCCAAAAATGTGTGCTGAATGGTATATTTATATTTTTACTGAGAGTAAATTAAATAGCAAAACATAGCTATATATAATTCCTAATTTGAAAAGAATAGGAAACTAAGACAGACACAAATTAATGGTGCAATGTATAAGTAAACTATCCAGCTTTTTCTTTCAGTTAAGCTTTTAGGTACAAATTGATTGGTGCATAGTGGCTCGATGAAAGGACACTATGATCAGATCAACTGATCCACCAAAATGAAAGGACTTTGTTTATATAGAACTACATATCTAGAACGTACGTAGTAACTTTTTCTACAGCATTGATACATCGATCCTACATGAGAATGGCTGTTACTACGTGTCATTTATATCTCCACGCAAATCTTGGCCAGGTACAGCTACTCACCGTAGTAATCTTGTTAGCTTCTAGAAAAGTTCACTACGCAACGTTATCTCAACAGATCTTGGCCAGGTACAGCTAATCTAGGACAGATATCGAACAACGATGGATATGGATGCAATGAATTTAATTTTGTTAATTTAGTTAACCGTCATCGTTATCAAAACTCAGCCGATCGATCCCATAGCATGCATGGCATCGGCAAGCAAAAAATGTTATCTACGGGCAAGCATTATAACTTTCAATAAAAATAAAAGGGGGCCAAACATTAGCAAAACAAATCTGACAGAGCAAGCACCAGCAAACTTCTCAGAAGAAACCACCAAAGTAATTGATAACAGGAAGCTCAGTTCGTTGACATACCTTGGTTATGTGCAGATTAACACCTTAATGAGGATATAGTTGCAAATTTATCGTGATGCTCTTTTGTCCTGGAAAAAAGAAGAATGGTGGAAAATTAATCGACTGTGTAGTAAATTCCAGTAAGCGCAATGGACCACAAGCACAAGGCAAACCCAACAACCTCTCTCATCATCACGAATTAAGTAAACAAATCTCAGAGGACATAACACAAAAGGAAAAGCCAGCAAACAGAAGGGACACTTCTGCACTAACATACATCCGTAACACTGAAATAAAAGAAGTTACCGTGCTCCCTTTCACAGAAAGTGAATCTGCGAGAAAGAGAGAGACTAAAACCGAAGATTGTGCAGGAGAGAGACAAAGAAGCTACGTACCTAGAGGTAAGCTAGATATGTCAAAAGGAGGGCACCTTCTTGCCAAATTTGGCTCATCTCTTAGCCTTGTCCATGCTCCATTTTTGACCCAACTAGAGCTTGATCCACCCCACCACCATGGCCAAACAACCAGCAAGCCTAAGAACCAGAAAAGAACAAGAGACCATGAAAGCAAAGGGCGCTGATAGAAAGAGCAGATTTAGTAGTTTGCTCCGTTGATAAATCCTGAGTGTGTTGCAGTGTACTGGTAGCATCTCCATGTTTCAGCTCCCAAGGCGGCTAGTAGTACTACTACGGCAGGAGAAGGAAATTTTGGGGATGAGAAGAACAGTAGCGCGAAGGCAATCATTTCTCCCCGTAGTACGAAGCTATCACAACTGCAAATCTTACCAACAGCATCCATATTACCCTCCTCGGTTTTCGACCACAACTTGACTGGAAAGATCAGGAAAAAAAAAAGGAAAAGCCATGTGTGCGAATATCTAGGAGATAAGAAAGTGGCAGTGTAAAGTAAAAAGAAAAGCTATGGTATTAAAGGCTTTAATGCTCTGCCTTTTGTGTCTAGATTAGAACTGTTGAACTAAATTTGAATCAAATCAAACAAAAATTAAATTTACATCTTGGCGGATGTAAACCCGCTATAGAAGAGGCCGACAGAAAGAGGAGTGAGCACGCGGCGAAGACAGCATATAACTTATGCAGTTCATCTCATCATGTGCTCACTCTCTTCTGTCAATCTCTTAAGAGCATCTCCGTACCAAAAAACTCCTTACATATGACTTGCCACAAAATCAATAATCACCGCTAAAATCAATAAAGAAGTTGCAAACAAGGAAATTTAAGCAGAAAAAAACCAAACAAACCCTCCAAATGCAAAGAGGAAGAACAAACAAGAGAAGGGGGCTTGTGCTTCTTGGATCCTGTGAACCCTCACCGTACAGAAATTGAAAGGAGAGGTGGTGAGAGAAATGGTTTCTGGAGGAGAGGAGATGGATGGGATGGTGCTCGTACCTCCTACTGATGAAACCTTGCAAGGTTTAAGTAGCACTGCTTGCAGTAACCTGCCCCCTCCAATACTCCCTCCACTCAAGAATGTAAGATTTTTTACTTTTTCAATTAGTTTAAAATAAAAATAAAAAAAGACTATCATGTCCTACTTTAACAAAAAGTTTCTCACCATCCAACCATATCTTAGTTAATATTTATTGTATTCACACATCTTAAATGTTTATATTTTTAGACAAGTGTAAAGTCCTTTAAATACTTATGGACTGAGAGGTAGTTGTTCCAATAAGCAACAGTTAGCGCCACACAGTGCACACCTTTTACATAAAGTATTATTATTTTATTGAGGGGGACCAGGCGCCAATATCCCGGCCAAATAAACAAGGTAACTTGACGATGTTCATTGTACGGTAATGAGTATCTATCATCCTCCCTAACGGGGTCTCATGAAGTTTTTGAAAAGATAGGTCTCGATAAGATTTTATCATTTTTTCATCGCATTCTTACCCTACCTTTTCCATTTCAACAACAGCAACAATTGCAAACTGATCTCTCCCTCAAAGTGGAAAAAAAATTCTTCCTTTTGCCGCCTATAGTATTTGGACGGAGCTGGAAGGTACGCATATGAGAAAGAGCCATTCAGATTTCAGAGATAAATATCGTACCCATGGAAAAACTGGATCTTCAATTTCTGTATCTGTGGATTCTAGGGTTGGTCAGAAGTCAGCAAAGTCGGCAATCTAAACCAGCTTACAGATTTTTAGCAGTGAGTCTCACTAGAAATCGCCAGCGAGATTTCTGCAAAGCGCCACACTACTCTGTTGGATCTAACCTAGATGCATGCACATGTTTGGTGAAAATATCTTATCCATTCTTTTGTACAGTGGCTAACTACATTTGTTCGTATTCCTTTAAAAAATATATTTGTTCATAAGAGTACCTAAAAAAGCTCACCTCGGTTGTCCAAGCTTTGATGGTGATCCTCTGCTTGCCGATGGATTTTGCCATATCCTCCTTTGTTCTGCAGAAGAAACGATTGGCCTCAGCAGCCCTATATGCATCCAACCAGCCATTTAGATGTAAGGCATCAAGAGGAGTAATGAGCTAATAAAAAAGTTTTGAAGCAAGGAAAAGCCGAAAATGAGGCAGCAAGTTGTGTCTGTGTGAATTGTAGGAGCATTGGCGGCACAGGTGGTATGTTTTCATGTATACGACCCAGACATTGACTTCATCAAGAAAGTGAAATTTATGCCCCTCATTGCACGCATATATACAGAAACTTCAAATTGTACAATATGACAAGTAAGTTCTGTTCAAAAGTACTTTAAAATCATCAGTTTTTTATATTATTTTGAACAGAAGAATGCAGGATCAAAGACATAGTATAAAAGAGAATACTACTCCCAGTTTTTTTACTGTCCTGTAATTATGGTGGTAACTGTAGCCGTATGCATGTCTATAAAGGAAGCCACAAAATAACAGTCAAAAGTATAGTACAAAATAATGACGATACTAGTAGTTACTCCTGCCACATACATATGCATGAATAATTCACAAAATAACAGTCATGAGGTCATGTTAATACCCTAAACATACAACAGCACGGGTACCTTGCCAGGACCATCAGGAAAAAAAACATTTGCTCTTGAAAATATGCGAATAATGTGACTCTTAATTAAGTGATATAGACTGCTAGCAGTACAAAGACTAGGAGCAGCACGCCAAAGACATGTGGTGATGCGATTGACGTACGCTCCCCGAAGTTATCCGGCACTGGCACCAGTACCTTTCTCATCAACCGATACAGCTATCGTCCAATAGCAGGCAGTGGCGGCTACCCCCACCCCACCATCCACATGACTCTGCCGCGAAGGAAGCATGCGTCCTCGTCTTCCCCTTTCAAGTAAAAAGAATCTGGTTAGCGAAACGAAAAGCTTTTCCAAAGGCTTCATCTTTACTCCTTTTGCATTTCCTTATCAATATTTCGTTTTCGGGAGCGGAGAGGTGTCGACCGGCAATAATAATTAACAACGTGAGTGTCGACATTTCCTCACCAGCGGTGTCGACCAGTGGTTGGTCCTCCCTCCTCAGGCCCCATGGCCGTGGGTGTGACCGTGGTCCTGACGTGGCTGCTTCCCAGTGGCCAGAGGAGGGCCCCCATGCCCGCTGTTGTCCTTGAGGCTTGGAGCGAGTAGTCTCCTGGTCCTGCGTACTGGGCACCACTGATGGCGGGTGGAGTGGGGGCAGTACAGCAGTGTTCTTTGTTGCTTGACATATCACATCATACCCCTGGCCAAATGGTTATTGGCAGATCTCTCCCTGAAATAGCATGGGCAGAGTGCAATTCTGCACATGGTTTATCAGCTCAGAGGTCATAGTAATTTCTACTCAACCCATATCAAATCTGTTCAAATTTAAAACATACCAAATGTTTAAAACAGTGCCTGCAAATTAGAAGCAATCATCAAATTTGTTTTGCCGTGCAGTCTCATGGTTCTTCCCACTAGTTGTATGGGATGCGAGTATACTCCTGATGGACACCCTATCTGTACTGCACCATGATCCATGCCTGGAGCTATTTTGGAATTTGAAGTCCAAGGTATCAGTTAATTTGAGAGAATTATGAATCAAAGGTTCCAGGTCTAAATTAACGTCCACATCTCAAGGCAAGTAACAGAAAGACAACTGATGGTATTAAAATGTTTAAGATCATAAACTGACATGCATGTGCTTCTCCAGTCGTTTGCTAGCTGGCTACAAAAACCGTGCACCCTGCCCTTAACTTCCTTATACTCTAGCATTTGCCGTGTTACTATGTTACTCTACTTTATAACCAACTTAGTACCAGAACATCACATATGAAAATATTCCGACTAATCAGATTCTTGCTTTAAACAATTAAACAGTGGGTCTTGCATAGATGTTTGTCAGACCAAAGAGTAAATGCTTAGCAGATATCTCAGTGGCGAAAAAGAATAAATATGAGGAAAAAAATAAAAAGCAAAACCAAGAAATAAAGATGCACTTGCACTACAGGACAAAAAAATGACATGTTATGAAAATACACTAGAAATTTTACTTTCTTATCTTGAAAACAGCATTGAGTTAGACCTTTAAATTTTGCATGGATATAGATCATTACAATACCAAGTTGAAGAATTGTTCAGCATTTTTAAGATATTTAGGGATACCAGTGTATGTGCTCCATGGTTAAAATTGTACTATTTGCACCTGAGTAGCTCCCTTGGAACAGAGATCATTTCAAACTGAAGCAGCCTGTTGACAAAATAAATTGTTTAACATTCCCACCTTTTACAAGATCCCAACAAAATTATACACCAATCAGAATCTGATCAGTATCTAGAATAAAGGCATGGTTTTTCTAGTTGCAGAAAATCTATGCACTACAGCAGTTCAACTATAACAAAAATCCCCACTCGATTACCATTACAGTTTAATTAGGTGCATAAAATTAAAAAAAAATCAGTCTCCAAGTTGTCTATACAGAATTGGCACTGTCCTCTTTTTTGTGAAAGAATTGGCACTATCCTGGAATAGTAATGCATTTGGATCACATATTTTCTTTTTCGAAACATGCATTTGTATCGCAGTTAAGCTCTAGAAATATCTGATCATACGTTCAGCAGCTGGTTTATCTCAGGTCAATTCAAGTACACTGAATTATCACTATCTCCATGTTATTGCAGATATATCCTCAGAGATTTACAGCGAACTATTTTCTTTTGTCTTGCTGAGCTTCTACGAATCTAGATAATCTGCATCTATTCCCAAATAGACATTTAGTTTCCTCATGTTTTTTTTTCTTTTGGGTACATTAGTATCATATAACCCGTTAAGTATAAAGCTGGTGCAGATGTGACCGAAGCAGTCAAATCAAGATCAGAAATTCATGAGATAGACAACAGAAGATGATTTACAGCCAATCTGCTAGACAGGAGCATTCTATAAATTGTAAGTTTATTCATGCTATCTATCAAAGAAAACTGTGGCTCAATAGAACTAGGTAATAATAACTGAAACTGATTGGATAAAATATAGAACCCACTCATGTTTCGACACCTATGCGATTGAAGCTAACAGATGCAAAGCTAACATTGGGCGAGGTCAGGATAACTCTTTCTTCAGTCACCGTCAAGAAAGCAAACAGACAACGGAACAAGGAAACATGTTGCATCCAATAGCCAGTAAGCTCGACTTCATCGATAGACAGGTCTGAGACGGAAAGTGGCATTGATGATTCTTCTTGAGCCTCAAGACTAACACTGATTACCAAAGGAAGCTGGGATCACCCTTAACATCGTACCAATGGCACTGCTTTGTTTTGGTACTCGTTTTGTTTGGACACAATTTGTAGACAGCTGACACTTTCACAACCCCATCCTCCCATCCGATTGAGAGGCCAATCTTTTTTGACACTAAGCTGAACTGCAGTCCATAATAATATAGGACCACCGGCAAGAGGAGGCCCAGAGGGACACAGGACAGTCACCAGCAATCCACTAAAGGTCGAGAAAAATGTAGCATGAAGATTGCATCTCGATAAACGCCCACACAGAACCACTTGAGCCAAACGGTCCTCTTGACAGACAACTGGTCAAAGTCAAGTTGGGAGTGCCCCACAATAATTTTCGCTCGGGACCTACACGTACGTGAAGTCCTTCTCCTCCATGATTCTATGATTTGGACCAGTTGATGCATTCTGGAGCTGGAGTGGAGCAGTAGTGATTTTACAAGAACAACCTAATGGCTGTGATGGCCTCGATCACTGGAAAGTTAGACAACTGGACAGACTCTGCAATTAAAGTGCTGAGTTGTGTATTGAAGAACTTTGGAGTAAATCAAGGTAGATGTCTCGAGTGAACTCTAAGGAACTTGTAATCAGAATTTATACCAGCATATACAATCAAATTCCAGATTACTCAACGGTAACTATCAATTCGCCAAAAAGCACACTGTAACATTACCATTACCAGCGGAGTTACCTATAGACATGCTGACTAGCCTGAACATATTTATGTGCTATATATATCAGCTTTCATGCAAAAGTTGCTTTCAGTTAATACATGTACTAACAGCTCATGAAAAACAAGCGCCTATAGCCTTGTAGAATCTATGATTATCAAAAAAAGGATTTGTCTCAATATCTGTTTATGCGGTGAATAAACCAAGAGTAAAAAGAACCATATGATTCTAGTACAATTATCGGACATACAGTGGAATGGGACTGTCAATGTCTACTCATTCTTAAGTTGCTTAGCATTCAATCGCTTCAGCAAGCCATCTTCTTTGTATAGATATAAAAGCATAATAAAGTTACATTGAATTCCAATTGATGCTTTGATTCTGAAAAATCACCTATTATTGAATAGATAGTAGGTACTCCTGGCTAATTTCACCTAGTTGACATGTTTAGTACTATGGGATAAGCTTCCAGGTGCACCATGTTTTTACTGGGACCTAGACTCAGTTCACCAGCAGATCCTCAACTACCATAATTGGCTCAGCTGAACACCATACTATTACTAACTCCAGATGTGTACGTGCCACTCTGTTTTACATCATTCCAGTAAATATGCAGTTATCAGCTTATATTAGTATATTACCAGCAAGGCAGCTACCAATTTGGCAGGTATGGAATTTTTCAACAAGTGCAATTATAAAAGAACGGGAAATCTAAACTAAAAGCATTTGTAACATAATCCTACAAGAAGATCGAGAACAAACAAACAGAAGGGAAAAAACACAGGAGCACGAAAACAATTTGCGGGCAGAAAAGTTAGGCCAAGATCCATCTCGTACCTTGGCTAGGTGTTTTCATCTGCTGCATTGCACGTCTCGCAGCAGCAGCAGCAGCAGCTTTTTCATGGTACGTAGAGGCCATTTGGGCTCTATTGGATTCATTACTTCAGGTAAAAAACTTGACCGCCTGCTGCTGATAATCTTACATTAGTCCAGCAGACTGAATCTAAGAGATGAGAGCTGAACAGCAGAGAATTACAACATAAAGGAAGTAACAAAATCTGTCAGGACCAGTTGTACCATGAAAATTAGTCTGACGGTCCTGACAGTGCAGAACTACTATGGAGCAGAAAGGGAAGACATCATACCCGATTTGTAAAATTTATCTTCAGACTGTCGTAACCCTCTCTTTTCAAAAGTTTGGGATCGACTTAATGCACATGTAGTCGGCGAGAAACTGATCCTGAAAACGAATCCGAAACATCTGCACTTAGAGACTGATCTAGAAATTAACATGAATTATTAGTGGTTTGCTCTCCCGCAACTGCTCAATTCGGCACAACACAGCCTGCACGGCCGTTTCTCTGCCGCCCAAAACTCCTAAAGCCCAAGCTAAACAACACAACGACCGATTCCCTCGCGCATAGAAATCGCGATCTGTGAGTTCATCTCCGCAGCAAACGCACGGGGCGGGAGGAAAACGACACACGTATCGAAACGAAATGCATTTACGATCGGCGATCGCGGGAGACAGACACCACGGGAAAGCACCAGATGAACACCTACCAAATATTCGCGGCTCCCACTGCTGCAACTGATCAGAACGAACTAGCAGGGTAGGAACCACAATTGAAACGGGAGGAGGGGGGAGCTCGGAGATTCGACCTGACAGCGCGTGAGGTTGACGACAGAACGAAGCCCTCGCCGATCAAGGCGCACGTCCTCCAATTTCCGCCGCGCGGCGGGAAGCCTAGGGTCTCGGGGCTCGGGAATCGAGATCGGCGGTGCGCGGCGCCGATAAGTGGCGGTCCCAACCGCCTGCCGCCTCGGGGAGTCGGGAGCGGTGGTGACTGGTGAGGCTTGGCGGCACGCAGGCAGTGGCGCGCGGCGCGAAGGGAAGCGGTGGTGGGCTTTTGGCACGGTGCGTGTTTAGAGAGGGGGAAGAAGGCCCTGCTCGCTCGCCTTCATGGGCTTTCCTTTCGGCCTGTTAATTAATACGCCTCGTCTGATCGAAGGAGAGAGATACCGCGGCAAGCGGGTGGATCACTTTCTATGGGCTTTCGCGTGGCAAAAGGCCCAAGCAAGATGTTTGTCGTGGATTAGAACATCTCTGACAATAATATAGTAGTACTTCAAAATCATTGGCGTTATTAGTAAAAGGTTTTCAACATTCACACCTCCTGTCGGGTTCACTTCAGGTTTAGCCGTTTAGGTGCAACGTACAACAATCCTATGCGAGAGACAATCCGGTGCTCGTGCGCCACGCCCAAAAGAAGGAACGTACGGAGCGAGGCGGCGGCCAGAACCAACGCCACCGCCGGTCTACTTGCATGTGACCTGCTCTAACTTTCGGCGCACAGTACTGCACGCGCCGCATCCTGCCGGCGGCGCGTTCCGTTTCGTGGACAACGACGACGACCACGTACGATGCATGGATGATGGATCGTGGATGACGCGGCGCGAGGGGCCGGTCGGCGCGTCGACTGGACTTCAGATTGCGCGTCGAGACGTCGACGGGTCCGTACGCGTGCCGACATGCCTGGACGCGAAAACTTGATGCATGCATGCACGCACGCAGCTCCGACGGCGACGACCCGGCCGGATCCAGTTGTCCACCGGGCGCCGTACTGGCACTGCGCTGTCCGTGGCGCGTCCGGAAGACCTGAAGCGGGCACAACGAAACCGGGGGACCCCCGAAGTGAACTCGCTGCGAGCCGTCGTCCGCCTTGTGCCTTCCACGCGCGCCCCGGACCAGTGGCGGAGCTGGGCTGCTCTCGCGCCTGGTGCTAATTAGGTGGACAGGTGGCTAAACATGTAAAATTAAGTAAAATATTTTTAGCAAATGTTTACTTGTTCTTAACAGAAATAACAGACATAGAATCGCCACGCAGCGTCGGTCCGCCTCTGCCCGGACTGAAACAGAGGAAGCAAGAGTAAGAGCGCGGCATGAGAGCGTCCACTCACCGTCCCGTGGACATCATCGTACGGCATCGATCGCGAGGGCTGTGTAAAAAGAATCAGGTATCAAACGCGTAAATTTTGAAGGAATCTCATAAAAATTTTACAATAATCAATTTAATTTTATAAAAAAAAAACAAAAAAACAGTAAAAAATTTCGCATTCCTAAGGAGGCCTCAAAGAAACTACCGGAACGCTGCTTCCTGTAACAAGTATTCCTACGAATCAAGTGGGTCAGCTGGACTGGTCAATGGTCTGCATTTGGCCAGGCGAAGAACGAAGACCGAGTGACCGGTCATTGTAGCGCGAGTGGATGATGACGGCTCGGGACGGACGGCGGCTTTGAGAACGAATTACGAACGAATAGGCCGTCGTCCTGTTCTGAATGGATTCCGGTACCTGGCCTCAGGAGAACAAGAATAATCATGAACCACTACCTGAGCTACCTCGACTCACTGAACGGAATGGTTTTGGCACGCACACCGGGACTGAACGGGTGACCTTTCGCTCCGGTTTTCGACACTTTGGGCCCGTTGCACTCTGCGTTCCGGCTAGAGTAGACCGTGGCGCACGTATGCACGTACGTGCTACAACCGAGAGCACCAGCACCCACAATGCGCTGTCGACCACCGGCGAGCGCCGCAGTGACGGTGCTAGTTCGCTCGGTGCATGCTCAGCCTGTCCCGATCCACTGCATAAGCCGGTGGTGTTACTTTAGTTCTTTAAATTGATGTCGTCTATTAACTTTTAAATTTAACTTTAGTCTTTTATTTTATTTAAAAATTTTGTTCGAATGTGTAAAATTTTAAGTTGTGATTCAAATAATTTTATTGATAAATCAAATTATATTAAAATTTATAAAAAAAATTAAATAAGACAATGGATCAAAGTTAGAATTTTATAATCAACAGTGGCATCAATTAAAGAACAGAGGAGTATGCCGTATATTACATGATGCTCTCTCCGTCCTCGATTACTTATTATCTTCAAGTTGACAAGTTTTCCTATTTTACTTTTCATTCTCGCTTCTCCGTATATATTTTTTTATTTCTAATATATTTTTATTTTACTTTTTTTCTCCTCGTTTTCAAGGGTCATCTTAATCCTCTGTCCACACCTAAAACAACGGGACGACGAAGAGAGTATTACTCATTGGTGAACTTGGGTCAAGTCTACCTCTACCTAGTGTACAACAGCGACAGCAGCGGTGAGGCAACGAAACCGTCCTGTTCCTCTTTTCTTCTCCGTGCTCTTTTTCTTCTAGCAGCACCGCATTTTCAGTATTCCATCAAGTGGGAGGTCGAGTTCGATGGATAGATCCAGCTACTACGAGTCACTGTTGGTGCCGCCTCCCGTTTCCAGCCGTCCCTTGACCGTCTGTTCCACTTGGACTCACGATCAGCTTCTTCGGTGCTGGCTTGGCTAGATGCAGAAGTCCTTGGGCACATGAACAGAGTCTCGATGGTAACAACGGACGGCTCATGTGAAGCTCATGCCACCGCCACCATGCCGGGACAGGAGTCACTGGACTCGCGTGCTGCTGTCGGTCTCACGCGCCGGAATGGATTGCGGCGCACCGCGGGTTCACATGTGAGGAAACTGTGCCTCGACAGGGACACCGCGTCTTAAAACTTTTTAATCCGTTCCGGCGGATAGAGGAGCAGTTCCGGCGGACAACTGCTGACTGAGCTTTTTCAGTGTTGTACTATGAAAACTTTTTTTTTTGTAGAGGATGATTAATTCATTGTCAATGTAGACTTTATTTGTTAATGACAAACACTGCTGACTAAGTTTGTTCAATTGTAGACGATGATTCCTTGTCAAGCTAGTGTTTCTTGAAAGACTTTGTTATTGACAAACAAAAATGGTTCTCCATGTTGTCGATGAACAAATAGCGTCGGGAGTTGGGACACCCAATCAGTACCCAACCCGTCGACCATCGTCATCACCCCGAAGAAATCTTGCGCTCGCGAGTCGCGGCTGGCCGACAAGCTCACCAGCCTCCCTCCCAAGTCCCACCCACTCGATAGATAATACTATTCCCCGTGCAAGATTAATGGTAAGAAACCTCGATCTGGGGTCAGTCCCGTCGTCTCCTTGCGTCCGGTCCGGTCTGGTTAGGATGGCAAGTTTGGGTCAGAGTTTCGTAAAAATTGGTACGATTAAAAAAATTTACAGATGCAATTTTAAACTCGAATTTGTACTCGTGGATTAAAAATAAAACTCGCATCCGAACCCATTGAGTTTCAAGCACGTGTTAGGTCTCATCAAATTTGCATTATTTATCATAGTTACACAAACGAGTATCGGATTTCGGATGATTGTCGAGTTTTTCATTGCCATAAAGATGATAATAGATCGCGTTTAGATAGGGTGAAGCAAAAATCCGACTAACAAAAGATGACTTGAATCGGATTCGAGTCAAATAAAAAAAAACTCGCATGATAAAAAAAAGTACAAGTGTTGTTTTGAAACCGAAAAATATTCAGGTGCTCAACGAGTCACGCGGGTGAGAGAAAAAAAACAATATGTACCCATTTTATTTCCAGACGGGTGTGAATGTCACCTACGTGTGTGGATAAATGCACCGCACTCGCAGCCGTCGCATCCCGCCCCG
>BCLF01000086.1:1151249-1166536 GCA_001602275.1 Zoysia japonica | reverse complement strand
CCCCCCCCCCCCCCCCCCCCCCCCCCCCCCCCTCACCTTGCCGAATTCCTCCACCCTCGTGAGCGAATCCCAAATCCCAAGGCCCAATCCCTATATCACCTGATTCTTTATTGGTTTTCAACCTGTTCGTTCGCTCGCTGCCGGGACCAAACAAAGAAGAGGACAAGCGCGTGTGCGACTGGTGGCGACGTGTGCGCCTTCGTCTTCCTCTCTTGTTTGGAGGACTCCCTGCTAGTCCAGTCCACGAGCCCCCTCTATATATAACGACTCCCCGCGCCACTACCCTCGGAAGCTCAAGCACTTCTCTTCTTCTCTCCGGCTGCTTCTAGTCTCGGGCGCCGCTCTAATCTTGACCGCTGCGTCGGATTGGATTGGCTTGAGACGTACGTACAACAGGGGAAGCGAGAGCAAGCGGTCGATGGAGCCATGGATCGGGAGCCAGCCGTCCCTGAGCCTTGACCTACACGTCGGCCACCACGCGCCGGCGGTGGTCGCCATGGTCAAGCCCAAGACGCTCGTCGAGGAAAGAAACTTCCTGCCGCTCAAAAAAGACCCGGAGGTACGGCACGCTCGCACCCGATCGATCGATTCGTTCATTCACTCTGCTCGCTTGGTGTTCCGTTCCGCGAGCAAGCTTAGCTCCATGTGATTCTGAATCCTGACGAACGTAAGCGTGCAGGTCGCGGCTCTCGAGTCGGAGCTCCAGCGGATGGGCGAGGAGAACCGGCGCCTGAGCGAGGCGCTGAGAGCGGCGGCGGCCCAGTACGAGGAGCTGCGTAGCCAGTACGCGGAGATGGTAGCCGCCGGCGCCAACAACAACGGCGGCGCGGGGAACCCGTCGTCCGCGTCGGAGGGCGTGTCCGTGTCCCCGTCGCGGAAGCGCAAGAGCGAGGACAGCCTCGAAACCACGCCGCCGGCCACGCACCTGCACCATGCGGCGGGACCCGGCGCTCTCCCCTACCAGATGGAGTGCACCTCCGGCGAGCCGTGCAGGCGCGTCCGGGACCGGGAGGAGTGCAAGCCCAAGGTCTCCAAGCTCTACGTCCACGCCGACCCGTCCGACCTCAGCCTGGTGGTGAAAGACGGATACCAGTGGAGGAAGTACGGTCAGAAGGTGACCAAGGACAACCCCTGCCCAAGAGCCTACTTCCGGTGCTCCTTCGCCCCCGCCTGCCCCGTGAAGAAGAAGGTGCAGCGGAGCGCCGACGACAATACCATCCTCGTGGCCACGTACGAGGGCGAGCACAACCACGGCCAGCCCCCGCCGTCGCAGCCGCAGCATCAGCAGCACGACGGCTCGTCCGGCGTGAGCAAGACCGCTGCCAAGCCGCCGTCGCCGCCGCAGGCGTCGCCAGTTGCTGCCCCACCGGCGCTGCGCCACCAGCAGCAGAAGCAAGAGGTTCTTGCCGGCGAGCCCGTGGCGTCTGAGCTGGTCCGGCGGAACCTGGCGGAGCAGATGGCGGTAACGCTGACGAGGGATCCCAGCTTCAAGGCGGCACTCGCCACGGCGCTCTCCGGCCGCGTCCTCGAGCTCTCGCCGACCAAGGATTCGTAACAGAAGATCAAAGTTGGCGGATTGCTAAACGTGTGCTGCCCCTTGCCGCAACCATTGGCCATGAATTGTGCTGGCAGTCTGCCAGTCTCAATCAGTACTGCCTCTGTTCATGCAGAGAGAACAAGCTGGCCGTGTAAGCTGGCGAGGCAGTCCGGGTAGACTTGCGGAGAATTTACACAGTCCAATTTTGGTGCGGATCATATATGACCGTCGAGACATGGTTGGTCACCTACACGGCGCCGCGGCCACCGCACGGGCAAGGTAGAGCAAAGCCTTTGTAACACGCGCTCTGCTAAGATACAACCAAAGATAGCAGTGTACAATCCCTCTACCAGTAGGCAAATTGTTACAAATATCCAATTCATCGTTTCAGTCAAACCATGTCACTTATCGTCATTAACTCCTCATACACTCCTACTGAGCTATCGTGATCATACTCCGTCTATTAGGGTCCGTTTGTTTGGCTGCTTGACTCAGTCTGACTAGTTTTTAATAGAACAGGTTCATTGTAGCCTGGCTAACTATATACATAATAGACTATTATTTGATTGGTTGCATCGATAAAGTCAGGCTGAGAAGAGATGATGTTTGATTGATTGTATGAGTATATAATATATTAAACTAAAATTTAAAAATAATAAATAAATAATTATTATCTTAATTTAAATAGATAATAAAATATTTATTATATTATAATGAACCTTAATCAATGATAAAATATTTTAATACTATTAAATATATACTAATTAATAATTAATTACTTATTAATGTCGCATACCTAGAGCCTGGCTCGTTGGAAACGAGCTTTCCCACATTCCGAGCGAGCCAGGCCGAGCGGCTGTCAGTGCACTAGCGGAGCCAGGCTCCAACGTCGATGCAGCCAACCGAAATCGCTGGTTGGCGCACGCGCGGAGACTGGCTGGCGCGCGTCCAGGCATCCAAACATGCCCTTAAACGCTTCTTTGTTTGACCCTGCTTGAGTCCAGCTGCTTGCGCTAATCCATGAAAGTCAGGGTCCACGTACGCTGCAGAATCCTGGTAATACCTGGCTGGTCTCGCCGGAAAGAAGGCGATCCGAGAAAGCGAATTTCTCGGTTTCGAAAGGAGCCCGACCGACGGCCTGAAAAATAAATAAATAAATAAATCCGGGCATCTCCGGGCGAGGAAGTCACAAGGCATCGCGAGGAAGTCCTCGCTCGCCGGCGGTCGCGATCCCGCCTTTCTTTCTGTCACCGTCCGTCGCCGGTCTTCACCTTCACGGGATGGTTCTGAACTTCTGATGAGGTCGTCGTGCGTCGCGGTCCGTGCACGGCTCGCCGCCCGGCCCGAACATGCATGGGCCGGTGAAGTCGACGGCTAGCTTTTCTTGCGGTCTTGCCGGTTGACCGTGACTCTACTTCCTTTTTCTTAAATCTCACGCCTTCGACAGCCGTGTTGGCGCCGCAGTTCGAGTCAGCGATGCATGGATGGGTGCACGAGTATGGTGTACTCCAGTAAGGTCTGCACGCTAGCTGGATGATGATACCGGTAGCACCACTACGTCAACAAGTTTGGTTGACTCATCGGGTTCAGTGGTAGCACCCCGACGGAGGAGCATTCGATAGGGAGGGAGGAGATGGAGGCGCGGGTGTGGGCCGTGTGGCAGGACGCGGGACGGGCAGCGAGGTTCCTTTGCCGCGTGCGGGACGGAGAAGTGGAGAATCCGTGGGCCGTCAGGGTGGAATGAAGTCGATGTAATTGTTGCGTCGCCATGGCCCGTGGGCGAAATTATGTCCATTTCCGGCCCATCATCTACTACTCCTAAACTCCGCCAACGAACCTAGCGCGAGTAAACCGGATTTTGTCACCGGCACCGTTGTCCGGGGGAGGCGAGAGCCACAGGACGAGCGCGCGCGCGTGCGGCCCAGCACGAGTCGACGAGGATTTTTGTAAGGGGGGCCCATTGCCCAGTCACACGAAACGGGGAGCCCCGGACAACGGGCCCCGTGAGTTCCGATTTAAGCCCTCTCCTCCTCCTCGCCTCCTGCTGCTTCTTCGTCCCCAAGAAACCGAGCAGAGGTTGGGATTGGGAAGCATCCGTCTCGAAGCATCGAACCCACCTCAACTCCGCCGCCGCCGCGCACCTCTCCCTGATCTCCGCGAGATCCATCTGCGACTTCTCGGTAAGCCTCGATCTCTCCCTCGCTCGATTTCGCTTCCCCTATTTCTCGGGCAAACCGATCGTTGATGCTGTTTCGCCCGATTCCGGCCGGCGAGCCCTTGCCCTTTCTGCAGTTTGGATTGGATCGCCAAGAGAGATTGATCCGTAGGCTGAACCTTTTTGTTCTGATCTGTTGTCGATTTCATGTATCACTTCTTATTAATCTTTTTAATTATAATTCAATGATGGCGACGACTTCAAACTGGATATGTTTCCTTTGTTGAATGAAGTTGCTGTATTTTCTTATTTTCTCTAGTCATTATTATTGTCTGAGTTTGCCTTTTCTGCGCTATTTAACCTACATACTCTTGTCTCTCATATGCTAGGGAGGAAAAGGACCCATCCAAGGTTGTCAAGTATGGCATTGGTAAGTCCTACGCATTGACATCTATCGAGTTTCCTCTTTTAGCATAGTTCAATTTATGGGTCTGGAGGATTTCTTCCTCTGAAAAAATCATACCTTGCCTGTTACGATGGTACCCACCTCCTTTTTTAAATTGATGTCATTACGACAACAAATTCTAGTTAAAAATGAATTAAAATTGTCTTCTACTGCAACTTAAGAATAGAGGGAGTATGTGGTAATAGATTATGCCTGGAGTTCAAAATTATTGTAAAATGCACATCAAACAATTGCAGATTTCTTGGTGACATCCCATTAAAAACGCCCCAATTTAGCTAAAGTTTAATTTTACACCATGTATGTTGTTGATATTGAAACTGATATCTTACTGTGAGCTGCCTACCAACTGTTACATTTCACTTTGCATATTGTCATTCCAATATTTCCACTTGTTTTATTTGGTAAATTGGTTTCTAGAGTCCCCTTTCTGTGATAAGTGGCCCTTTGGTTTTGCTGAACCTCACATTTCTTTGTCATTTATAGTATTTCGAGGGATATGGTTACCGTGAAAGTACTTTTGAACGTACATATCGCTGCTACCCTTCATCTTTCATTGAAAAGGTTAGTCAACTTTATTCATATGAGGTGACATGCTCAAGCTTCACATGATTGTGATATAATTTGGAATGGACACCATTTTGTTGTAGGTTTTTCTTGCTATTTGAAATAAATATGATGTGTTTCTCTTGATGCTTTAGCCACTTTCATGGGGCTTATAAGTACCTGATTCCTAATTTTTAATACTCCCTCTGTCCCAATTTATAAGTCGTTTTGAAGTTGGGCACGGAAATTAAGAAGAGTAAAAAAGGTGTTATGTGCTGAAAACAAGGAGGAGAGAGATAGAGATGGAAAAGTATTGGGAAGTGAGAAAGTGTATTGGGAAGTGAGAATGGTAATTTGAAAAAAGTTGTTCAGTCCAAAATGACTTATAATTTGGGACGGAGGGAGTACTATTTTTGGCCATTTTCCCACATGACGTACCATATGCTTGAACCTGTATTTTCATTTTTTTAAGCTAACGGCAAACTCCTTTTACATCTTATCATAATTTTTAGATTAAATCAAGTAGCATGTGAAAACATCAATATCTGAGCCTTGTTTTGAACAACTTTCTCTTGCAACAAAGTATTTACATTGCCACTTTTTTAAGCTTATTTTGTGAACTTGTTTTAGATGCTTGAAATTTTGTTCTGAAAATTTTCTTTACTTTTTTTTCTGCAGCCACAACTGGAAACTGGTGACAAAAGTATGCTTTCTCAACACCAAGTGTTTTTTTGGTCTACTTAAGTTACTTTGAGCTGCTTTAGTGATTATTTTTTTTTTCTTTTACAGTAATTATGCCAGCATCAGCTCTTGATCGTCTTGGTAAGTTAGAAGTCTTAGAATAATTCTTTTCCTTAGAAAAACGTGATGATTTTTCTTGTTATTCTTATCATTATATTCTTAAATCTCTTCATCTCTCTGCAGCATCTTTGCATATTGAATATCCCATGCTATTTGAAATCCAAAATATAGCAGCAGAACGTACATCTCACTGTGGCGTCCTGGAGTTCATTGCAGACGAAGGGATGATCTATATGCCATATTGGGTAATGAAACATTTAAGTTATCACTATACCCTTTTATTTGATCATCATCACATAACAAATCTAACTCCATCTACTCATCAGATGATGCAAAATCTTCTTCTGCAAGAGGGAGATATGGTGTTAATAAAAAATGCCAACCTCCCAAAGGGGACATATGTGAAGCTGCAGCCTCATACAACAGACTTCTTAGATATTTCAAACCCCAAAGCAATGTTAGCATTATTTTGATAAACTGTTTCTTTAACTAGCAAGAAAATTAATTCCTGATGGAACTAACAATCCTATTATGTCAACCTTTCAGCTTGGAGAAAACATTGAGGAACTATTCCTGCTTAACTACAGGTGATAGCATTATGGTAGCATATAACAACAAAAAGTACTACATTGACATAGTGGAAACAAAGCCTTCTCATGCTATAAGTATTATTGAGACTGATTGTGAGGTTGACTTTGCTCCGCCACTTGACTATAAAGAACCTGAGAAACCAAAAGCCACAGTTCCTCCGAATACCACACCTAACGCAGGTATCATTCATGTTGTACTTTCTGTTGTAGAATGTGATTACTTCTCTCACCTTTTTTTTTATAAAAAATCCTCGTATTATCTTGCTGTTTCATTATTGTGAAAAATATTTCTATATTGCAGAGGTTGCAGTTGAAGAAGAACCAAAGTTCATTCCCTTTGCTGGTTCAGGAAGGCGTCTTGATGGAAAGCCTTCTAAAGATAAGGATATGTTAGCCTCGTCTCCTGCAAAGAGGCAAGCTAACACAAGCAATGGTGTGCGGCCCTCAACAGGTTCCACATCACAGAGCAGTTCGTCACGTAAAACTACAGGAAAGCTTGTCTTCGGCTCTGGTGGAAATCGTGGAGATAAGGTTGGTATTTTTAAACCCTGAGAAAACTGTCAAGGGAAAATCTGCATTTTTTTCTGAGGGTCAGCTTCAGTAGTTTAAGATATATATGGAGCAATTACCAAATAGGCTTCTGGATTTTGTGTGTATCATCATCAGTCCATGACATTTTGTCCACCAATTTGTAGGCGCCTGAAAAGGAGGTCAAAGAGGAGCCAAAGAAAGAAGAACCTAAATTTGCAGCATTTACAGGAAAGAAGTATTCATTGAAGGGCTGAATGGCCAGCTAAGCTAATAGTGTAGTATGATTATCTCCCGTGATAGACTTGATCAGGATCCTGTAGTCATCTTTTGGCGGACGGGTGGCGTCTTGGAGTTCGCTTTTTTTTTTTTTCCTGTCAACATGATCCTTCTGTCAGCCAGTAGAGCAAAGACTACTAGAAACCTGTTCATGTCTGTTACTCCTAACATGGATGTGTAATGAACTTGCTCGCACATGTCCCTGTATTGTGTGGTTCGTGTGCCTTTTCTCGTGGGACTGGAGCATAAAGGCCGCGGTCAACGATGGGTTCTGCCATATATTTTATTTTATTAATTTGTAAATAACTGTTTCTGTACTTTCAGCGGATTTTAATAACTAAGTAATTTGACAAGGAAAAAAAAAGAGATGTTGACTGATGGTTGGCAATGAACTTGGGAGCTCATACGTTTGAAGCAAAAGGGCATATGAACTGCACAAGTTTTATCCCCAGTGCCCCGCAAAGATGCAGTTGAAACCGGCACGCAGTGTGGCACTCGAAGTGAAGGGCGGCGCGCGGTGACCTCGTGCCCTTCTGTCTGCAGCATATGCGACCGGCATGGCCGGCGGCGGGTCCGCTTGTGTGCACGTCGGCGCCACGTGAAGAGCAACTAGCTTGCCTTTGCCACGGCATGCGCGGCGAACAGTCATCACGCACAGCTAAATTCTTCTCGTTCAGATAAAAGCAAACGGACACGGAAACAGAGGTAGCAGAGCCGCAATTTCAGAATGAGCAAAGTCCACAGAAGTTTGGAGCAGGATCTTGTTCATCTCGAGAGGCCACGATGGACTCCACACTCAACTGCCGAGGATCCCAATATGTGATTCACCACACGGGCTTGATATGTTTGTGACGCAAAAACAAAGATATAGGTAACCGCGGCCATGTATAGTATTATGTGAATCTCGGAGGCACAGATTTCTAGAGCCACAACAAGCTCAAACACAAATTTAAAACACAAAGACCATACATGGTCATATCTAAACAAGGAGCACAAACAAACTTGATAGCTAATTAAACGGATAACTAAAAACAGGAGCCGCGGTCATTATTCATTGCCTCCATCTTGCGCATCAGAAAATGTATGTCATAAGTAGATGCCCATCGCCTATGTCAAGAGGCTTAAAGACGTACCCATGGAGCTCTGCCTCCAAACACCTACACACAAAAATTATCCTAAATGTAATTTATGTAATACAGTAATAATGTCACTATATCTATGATCGATATTTATATCTTTACTCACATATCGAGCTCTTCATAGCTCACATCAGAGTAAGCCATCACAACGGGGATACGGCTCAGCCTCGGTGACTCCTGAGTGGAAAAAAATGTAACTACTGAGTGATTATGTATTTTGAAACACTTAACGGGTGAGATACAAATTAAACTGCACAACTTGTGAGTTAAAATTTCAACTTTTAAATACAAAGCTCACCTTCACCGCTTTAAGGAGGTCGTAGCCAGACATACCAGGCATCTGATACGCCGTCACAATCAACTTCACGTCGTTTACCTATATTTAGAGTTTATCAAGACAAACATATCAAAATGCAATACATATGATAGCCTCATTGATTTGAAAATTTATAATCTAAAATAATATTATAAAAAAATAGACAAAAAATATTGATGTACCTGATCCAAGATATTCAAAGCCTCTTCGGCGCCATATACAGCAGTCACTGTTAAACAAACAGTAACCTTGAAATACTTATCTGAACAAATAGGACCAAAGGAAACAAATATAGTACCTACAAACCTTACAGATATAGATTTCACAAAAATGGTATGTACAATTTTTCACATTTATGTACGCTAAATAACATTGCATATAATTTTAATAACAAAAAATAAATAATACCATAAAATAAAATAAAAAATGCAACAACCCAAATCACTATTGCATACACCAAAATTGCCTATTGGCATAACTAACTCTAAAAACTCTTAAAAAATGGACTCGTTATGAAAACTATAAACCAGTAATACAACATACCAAACAACATTGAGTGCAAAACAACTATGAAAATCATAGCAATCAATATACCTCGAACATTAAACGCGCTTAAAATGCGGATTGCACGTAGCAGGTCAGCACCATTATCGTCAACTACGAGCACATGAGGAGGATACACAGTCATGACAGCCATACAAGTTAAACTTTGAATACAAGAGTTCTTTGTGTTGCAATGTTGTTGAGGGAGAGTGCATTAAGGGGGGGATCTTATATAGTAAATTTGGATCGTGCCGATGATATCTTCTAGATACGAAATAAATTAACTGTAGCCAAAGCAGTCCACTATAATTTACGACTCATTAAGTGAATAATAGATGCAGGAAGATATCATATATCTTGGTAGTCTATCATGTTTTTTTATTATACTCGTAACGAACTCCAGCCGCCGTCCTTTAATTTCTATGAACATTTTATTTCACATTATATCAACAACAAACTCCAGCCGCCATTCTTTAATTTATATGAATATTTTCTTTCCTATTATATCCACGACGAACTCCAGCCACCATCCTTTAATTTATACGGACATTTTATTTTCTATTATACCCGCAGCGAACTCGAGTCGTCATCCTTTAATTTTTGTAAACATTGTACTTCACGTGTTGTGACAGCAAAAAACACCTCAGGCAAAATTGGATCGAAAGAAGAAGATGCTTTCAATATTTGCCCTCACAGTAGTACGTGGATTAGATGGATTGGTCTAGCTGCATCATTGTTTTGGTAATGACATTAGAAAAAAGCAGCCCGGTGCATATAGCTCATGTTTGCTTAGGGTTCAAAGAAGAGTCTGCTTTTGTACGTAGCCTTTTTCTATGTCTATGTAAGAGATCAGAACTCGAATTTGTGACCTCATAGTTACAAGATAACAGCTGCACGGATGCACCATGGAAATGAATTTCTTGAAATCGAAAGTGAGGATACCCTCGGCCACATGAGAAATGAGAATGTCCTCGGTCACGAAGAGGAGCCAATCGAGCAAACAGAGGTCGATCAGGGGGTGATAAAACTAGAGATCCTTTTGGAGCGGGCTGATGATCCGTAGAATTACCATGGTCATCTGCAGGGGAATCGGATGGGGTTTGGTGGGTTAGCGAATCCATAGATAAGTGGCCCAATCCACTCGCTAAACCTTAAATCCAATAGCTGGGCCCATGTTTTAATATGGTTCATATCATTATTAGAAAAATAACCTTCCTCCAAAAAATTGTCTCAGCCCAACAAAAAAAATATATATTCTAGTTTGAAACAATTTTTCTACCGCATGGAATTGGCCCACACGGAGAAGAGGCGACCCAAGCGGAGGAGCCTGCTTAGCATGATTTTCAGTTTCCATCAACAGCATGTATCAATACCACGTCTCTTTGACAGAAAACCACATCGATAATAAAGCAGATAATAGCAGGGGAACGACACAACTCTTGCTACTAAATCCTTACCGGCAACTTATCTCGGTTCAATGGTTCTCTATATGCGCCGGAGCTGGACCATGTCGCCAAGCAATTTAACGGATGAGATTTCCGGTTTCTCAGGATTACCGATGGACACTCACGGTTAATGAAACTGCGATACCAACTCGGGCAACAAATCTGGCCCAGCCTTGAACATCTGACAAATACTCCCTCCTTCCTTTCCTAAATTATTATCGCGGTTTAATTTTAACAATTCATCTTATTTCAAAAATTAGTTCAAATATGTAAAATTTTAAGTTGTGATTCAAATAACTCTAATGATAAATCAAATTATAATAAAATATATGATATTTATTAAAAAAATAATAAGATGAACAGTTCAAGTTAGAAAAACCAGCGAAGGTCTAGTTCAAGTTTGCGTGAACAAACCGATCTAAGTACAGTACACATTTTTTATTAGAACGTCCTTGTTCTCATGATTAAACCATCTTGCAACATTAGCTACTATTCATAGAACAGCCCAGACATGTTTTTTTGTCATCAGAGACCGCGCGTGGACCTAGAAGACCAAGCTAAGCTTCAAAAACACCAAAAATGCAAACCTAGCTGCTACTTATTTTCCCACTGAAACGTTCTAGCTATAAGGTGAAGCCAAGGCCTCTAGTTATTGGCAATTAATTCTTCATTTCCGTTTTCTAACCTCTGCAGGACCAGTTTCTTCTGTGGTGCAAGGCCTTTTGCAATAGCTGTAGAACTCGCATCCACAAGGACAATATCATCTTCCTTGAAATCGCCCTTCAGGACACCAAGAGCAATCTCATTCTCCAACATCTGTTGAATCACCCTCTTGACAGGCCTGGCACCATAGTTAGGGTCGAAGCCAAGAGAGCCGAGAAGCTCCACAGCAGCTGGTGTATACTGCAGATGGATCTTCTGTTGTTTTAACCGATTCTTGACCCGGTTCAACTGCAAGCAAGGAACATTTAAGATTCAGGGAGCAGACCAGTAATTTGCAAACGCCTAGAAACAAGTTGGAGTCTACAACTCCTCCAGTAGATATTTCAAGAGTGCATTTAAAAGTTTTATTGTTCAAGGCTTACCTGAATCTCGACAATATGGTTTATCTCAGTTGTGTCCAGCGGTTGGAATACAATATATTCATCAATCCTATTCAAGAACTCTGGTCGGAATGTTTGCCTGGCCATCTCAACCACCTGCTTCTTCATTACCTCATACACCGCTTCCTTTGTGTCTGCTGTGTTTCTAAGCGTGTCAAGAATCAAGTGAGACCCAATGTTCGAGGTCATGATGACAACACAGTTTGTGAAGCTGACAGTCCTGCCTTGTGAATCAGTTATTCTTCCATCATCCAGCAATTGCAACAAGATGTTGAAAACATCAGGGTGTGCCTTTTCAATTTCATCAAAGAGCACGACCGAGTAAGGCCGCCGGCGAACAGCTTCAGTCAATTGGCCACCTTCATCGTAACCAACATACCCAGGTGGGGCACCAACCAAGCGGGAAACAGCATGCTTTTCCATGTACTCACTCATATCAATCCGTATTAGAGCATTTTCAGTATTGAAAAGAAATTCAGCCAGTGTCTTACCCAGCTCGGTCTTGCCTACACCTGTTGGGCCCATAAACATAAAGCTTGCTATAGGGCGGTTAGGGTCCGATAGGCCTGCTCTAGAACGACGGATGGCATTGGCCACTGACTTAACTGCGATATCTTGGCCAATAACCCTCTTGTGGAGTACATCTTCCAAAAGAAGTAACTTTTCCCTTTCAGATTGTTGAAGGTTGGTCACTGGAATACCGGTCCATTTGCTAACAATCTCAGCAATGTCAATGTCTGTCACCTCTTCCCGAAGCATTGATTTTCCAGATTGCTGAAATTCAACAAGCTTATTCTCAGCCTCTTCCAGCTGTTTCTGTAGAGACAGAAGTGTCCCATACTTGAGCTCAGCAGCACGATTCAAATCATATTCTCTCTCAGCAGCTTCAATCTCCAGGTTAACTCTGTCAGTCTATACCAAGATGAATAGAGAATTAGAGGCCACGTGAAGCAGTGGCGAGAAATAAGCTGCAAAAAATTATTAACACACAAAAGATAACATAAATTCCTACCTCTTCTTTGACTGATCTTATACGTGTCATCAAAGACTTCTCATATTCCCAATGTTCTGAAAGGTCTTTCTGCTTCTGCTTTAGGGATTCCAGTTCCATTTCAAGCTTGCTCAGTCGTTCTTTGGATGCTTTATCAGTATCATTCTTCAATGAGAGCTTCTCCATTTCTAGCTTTATGATTTCTCTATCTACCTCATCCAGCTCAATAGGTTTGGACGTTATCTCCATTTTTAGCTTGGCAGCAGCTTCATCAACTAGATCAATGGCTGAAGACAAAAATGGCAAACTTCAGATAGGATACAATAACCATTGTCCCTTATTGCAGCTTATTAAAATGTACCTTTGTCAGGCAAAAAACGTCCAGTTATGTAACGATCTGATAAAACTGCAGCAGCAACAAGAGCTCCATCTGATATCTTCACCCCATGATGCAGTTCATATCGCTCTCGTAGCCCACGTAGTATGGAGATGGTATCCTCAACAGCTGGCTCGCCACAATAGACTTGCTGGAATCTACGCTCAAGAGCAGCATCCTTCTCAATGTACTTCCTGTACTCATCCAACGTTGTTGCTCCAATGCAGCGGAGTTCTCCACGGCCAAGCATTGGTTTCAACAGGTTACCAGCATCCATAGCGCCCCCAACAGCTCCTGATGCAAGATTAAACAAATTATAAGAACGGTAATGCTCATGCAGATAGGTGTCATAACAAAGATTCCCCCGATCATGTTATAAGCATGATTCTGATAAAATCAAGCACTCGCAATTATCCTAAGGATTAACTTCAGAAGAAACAAAATATTTCAGTGAGAAAAATTACTAGGCGTCTAGGACTATGGCATTAAACCATAACATGAAATGGCCTAAACACTTTGGATATATACAAACCTGCACCAACGACAGTGTGGATCTCATCAATAAACAAGATGATTTGCCCATTAGAAGCGGAGACCTCCTTCAGCACAGCCTTAAGTCTCTCCTCAAATTCACCCCTGAATTTAGCCCCCGCGAGTAGTGCTCCCATATCCAGTGAAATAAGCTGGAATTATTTGCAACAGCATCAGAATGAACAGACCATTAATTCTTGAATGATTTGTTTGGATAAACAAATTTAATTAGAGCCCATGCTGTTGGCAATAAATTAACCTGATAAACAGAAATATTACATACCCTTCTATTCATTAGAGGCTCAGGAACATCTCCACGTACAATACGCTGAGCCAATCTGAGGTAAACAAAAGCAAGACTATTGTTTAGTAGCCACAGAATAAATGTTGTAGCCCTGCTACCAAAGATCAACAAATACGGTTCACGCAAAAAAAAAAAGGGATCAACAAATACGGTATATATATATATATATACAGGCATCACATATGCTCTTAAAAAATTGAGACAAGTAATCACCCTTCAGCAATAGCAGTTTTGCCCACTCCTGGCTCACCAATAATTACAGGATTATTTTTAGTTCTCCTGCAAAGGATCTGAATGCATCTGCGCACTTCATCATCACGACCTATAACAGGATCAAGTTTTCCACGCCGAGCTGATTCTGTCAAGTCAATACCGTACTTCTCTAGAGCTTGGTACTTCCCTTCAGGATCTGGCAATGGAAAACAATTAGAGCCACATGGAATTTATATTGTTACCACAACGAATTTTTTATTTCTGGGACAATAAGGAAGTTAGAAATTATAAACATTGAACAGAAATAGAGATTATACGAGCTCAGGCAAAAGGAACAAGTATGTACAAAGGGGGAAATATACATAGTTGATTTGACATACTCTGATCTGTGACTCGCTGGCTTCCACGTACAGCTGAAATTGCATCTTTCAGATCATTCTCATTGAGTTTCAGATCTCTGAACAGCTGCTGCCCAAACCTTTTATCTGAAGCAAACGCTCGCAGTATATGCTCAACTGAAACAAACTCGTCACCATACTCATTTTTATGCTTCCTTGCAGTATCCAAGATTGATACGAAACTTGAACCTATAATTGGCCCACTTGTATCACCAGAGACCTCTCAGACCAAGAAGCATTTAAAGGTTCAGGTATATACTATCAACCTTATCAAACAGAATCACAATAATTTATGTAAGAAAACTGCTAGGAGTATATTATACCTTCGGCTGTCGAGAAATAAACTCATCAGTAGCTTGCAGGACTGATGTGTTATCTAGTCCAGCTTTTGATAATACTCTACGTGCTAATCCATCCTTTTGTTCGAGAAGAGCTTTCATGAGGTGTTCTGATTCCACTATCTGTTGTTTAGACAACCTTGCTGCATCAACTGCACCAACAATGCCCTCCCAGGCCATCTCAGTGAATTCTCCGGGAGTGATCTGTTTGTCAGGAAATAATTAAAGAAAGGAACAGAGATAAGATAATTAGTAAACAGCTGTTTGCAAGCAGCGTCCAGATTTTGTCTACATTTCTGCAACTTATTCCAACACAAATAAATGTTGTGAATTGGTAGCAGAATTACAAGCATCATATGGTACAGAGCACCTCGAAAAAGTTGCAATGTATCTACAGCCCTGACTCAACCCAAATCCACGAAGTCGTCACTACTAGCAACCCACCGCTGAAGCAAAACCAGATACTAGAATTTAGCAGCACAGCTGTAGGAAGTGACCCCGAACCTGAGACGCGGACGAGGTGCTGGCCGCGCTGTACTGAGCCGGCGTAGTGGAGTGAAACAGGCGACGCTGAGGCGCCAGGAGTCCGCCAGCGCTGGCGGCCCCGACGGGAAGCCGGCCGACGCCAGCGAGACACGGCGGCCGCCTCGCCGCAGCCGTTGCGGCGGCCCAGGCGTCTCCGGCGGGCGGC
>BCLF01000086.1:1113221-1141374 GCA_001602275.1 Zoysia japonica | reverse complement strand
AAAAAAAAAAAAAAAGAGGGAACGAACAAAACAAACCAGCACGATGCTCTCGCGTCGCACCACTTTTGATCAAAGCCGGTAAAAAAGCAAAGCAAAGGCGGATTCCCTCCTCCTTTTTTCACCGCGCCATTTGTTTACCTCCGACTCGCCGCCTTTTTCCATCCTTTTCACAGCGACTCTTTTTTGTTTTACTAGTTAACTTTTTCACAGTGGCTCTCTCACCGAGTCTTTTTTGACGCGCTTCGCATCGAGGCCGGTCAAGCTCGCGGCGGCTTGGGTAGGCGCGCGGAGGGGTGGGGCCCGGCGGTCAGCCGGGTTTGTTTGTTCGGTCGACGGATCGCATGCCCAGAAAGGGCCGGATGCCGGAAAGCGGGGCGGTTGCTTTGCCAAAAAGGCCCGGGGAATGGAGGGAGCTAACTGCGGACACGCACGGAGGCCACATTGGTGGCCGAGAGCGCTAGCCCCATGGCGCCGTACCCCGCGCCGCCACGCCGCGAGCTTGACAGGCCCCCGCCCGCACAGTTCCTAAATGGGCCGGCCCACGCCGGAGCAGGCTGGCCCAGTCTGTTAGCATTGCTTGCATCAGTCGCTCTGATCCGGTAAACTAGCGTGGAGTTAATTACGTCCCTCGATCGCATTCGATACGATAATGTCAAATCGTATCTTCCGTGATGACTCCGGTATCACGGTCGCTTGGCTTCTGCCGAGTTAACTAGTACTGCATTCGAGATGACGGAGTTGATTTCTTGCAAAAACGCAAGACTTGAGTTTTTAATTAAACTGGGCACTGCGCAGACAGAAGGAAGCAGACTGCAGACGCTTTTGTTTTTGTCACACCGCTGGCTTCAGGTAACAGCGACGATGAACTCTGGATTTGATCGTACTCTATAACCTGATCATGTCAACTATTTTTTTTCATTTGGAAGGGCATTTTCTGAGCGCATCTAGTTTCTGCGAAAAATACTGGCAAATTCATTGTGAAAAACTGAAAAAGAAAGAAATGGTCGAATTAACAATCAGCAATTCTCGTGAAAACGGAAAAGTATCCCAGACGATCGAGGCAGCAATTTGTTGATGCGTAGGTAAACTGTGCTGCAGCGTACCACAAAGTTTGAACCGAACTTCATATCACGCTACTATGATTACACAACGCACAACGGTGCAAAAATATTCGGAGTTCAGTGATATACTACATATATTTACACGATCATATGAGCAAAAATAGAGCACTCTACCGAGGCAAGCTAGGCTGAATCCTGGAATCTGACTACTGCTCACAGCTTCAGCGTCAAGTCAAGCTTCGGCAGCTCCTCCCCTCCTCCGTCCACGCGACGATCAGCGTACCCACCGGCCGGCGCCCGACTGTTCATCACGGCGCGCACCCACCCCAGGGCCGGCGCGGTGACAAGCGACGCGCCGTGGACGGCGAACGGCGTCGGCGAACCGTGCACGGGCAGGCCGCCCAAGGGACGGGGGGCCACCTCGCCGCGGCGCCTGGCGAGCGTGCGCTCGCGCTTGTGCGCGTTCTGGTGGCCGCCGAGCGCCTGCGAGCTGTAGAACTGACGCCGGCAGTAGTGGCACGCGAACAGCTGCGGCGGGTCGAGACCGGTCGCGGTTGATGGTGGCTTGTCCGGCGGTACCAGGTCCAGGAGCACGGGCAACGACGAAGACTGATCCGCGACGTCGCGCACGGCTGCTGGGCGGAAGTCGACGACCGACCCGACCATGCCTCCCAGGAGGTCGAGCTCCACCTTCGCGGCGTCGAGCTGGCCGCGGTGGCCATTGCCGCCGCCGATTAGCCTCTTCTCTCGTCGACCTTCCTTGCCAACCTGATCTACCTCCATACAAGAGCACCCAAAATAAGGCCTTGCTTGACTTTCTTGTACTCCTATTTTTGAGACCTGATATAAGGGCAATGATAACGTTCGTGCTTGTGCAAGGCGAAAACGACGCACTCCACATCATCTGGCCAAGGTGTTCACGTATTATTGGCACGAAAAATCTCCGGCTGATGCGAGAAAGATCGCCGTACGTGTGGGCAGATTTCTTTAACGTTTCTGCGCGAACGTCCCGGGATCGATGAGGCAAGTGATGGGCACCGAGGATTAGGATATGGATCGAGTCGCCTGATTGGCGATCAGCCTTGTCACCAGTTGAATTGTTCGGGCGGAGTATTTGACTGACAGTCGTTCATGCGCAGTTTTGTGATCATGTGAGCAGGCCAGAACAAGAAATGAGATGAAAATGTCACTCCATGACACAGTCCCTGCGCTTCCGGTCAGTGGCGACCGCGAAGCAGTTGAGGCCGACCATTGCCACCAGCCACGGCGCTCCCGTAGCACTCGAAGATCTGGAAGGCCGCTGAGGTTTCTGATCAGGAGGAGGAGGAGGCAGGCGGTGGTTGGGGTTAATACTCGGAGGCCCTCACCGACATGGTTGGCGGCGGCGACGAGCTCCGTGTCGGCGGCGACGAGCTCCGTGTCGGCGGCTGACTACTGTGAGGCGACGGAGAAGGCGGCGAGAAGAAAGAATTCGGGAAATAAACAGCACGGAGTATAAGCAGAATTCCAGGAACGGACCCGGGCCCATGAGTCGACAGCAGGAGACCTTTTCCCTTCTCAGAAGGCCCATAGCTTACGAAATCTTCGGCCGTGTGCATCGTAAATGGGCCATAGCAAAACTGAAACCTGCAATCCCGAGATCGATGCAAGTAGCACTACTGATGACACGATCGCGATCCTCTGCATGTGGCGGCCGGTGAAGCTTCAACCACTTCCCTGACACACGTGTGCAAGCGGACAAACAAGCTGCATGAGAGCAAACATCTTATTTGACCCATCGTGTTCGTCGATTGAGGCACGTCGCCGCAAGTTGAGTACTCCTAGGTGGCCGTCGCGGTTTTTTTTCGGCGCTCATTTCTTCGCCACCGGAAATGTCGTTTCTTCTTCAAATGAGCTTTTTCTAGGAGTACAAGTTTTAGTTTTACAACCGGCTCTACGACGGCAAAGGCAGGGTCTTGCTCTGGATTGTTGCACGAAACACACAGCAACTTTCGGGTTGAAGAAATACAGGTTACCTTTACAAAAGATTACCTTTACAAAAAAGTATTTGCATTTTTTATCATGACGTGGAACAACCAGCTGAAGAGTAAGGTAAAGTGAACCGACTGGATTGCATTGCAGCAGGGCAACTAGAAAGATATTTTATGGTACTAGTACTTGCTAGGTTGCCACAAGCGAAAACCATGCAGAGTGAACCAATACAGAACTTCAGCAGGCGACTGATGCCGCAATCCCTCCTTGAAACACTAACTCAACATTATGAGGCACATTGACCTGGGGCTAATATTTCTTCAATTTCAGTGTTGAGTACAGTGAAAAAAATCTTTAATCTATACATCAGTATAAGAATTAAAAAGAAAGTAAAAAAAAAAAAAAGACAACGTTTGTTCTTCTTTATACAGCCAGGGAGGAGTTATAGAAAACCTTTCTCCGTGAATCCGGAAACTCTACTAACTCAGCTACCGAATGGCAGCCCCCTAGATTAAGCCACGTTCATCATCATCCGTTATCTGAAACACTTGAATGAGAATGAACCAATCTGAACCAACGATTCAGATCCATCGTGTTCTTGATCATGGGATCAATTATGTTAGGGAGTTTGGATCTGTCAGTTAACTGAGGCATGGCCTGCAATTAAGTCCAAGTAAGGTAATATGTCAAATGTCAACACATTAAGGTAAATGAAACAATTGCATATCGAGGGAAAATCTTCTTTGACTAATTAATAGAATACTAGATTGTAGATTATAATAATTCAAGATGTTAAATCTCATGACATTTCTTACCCATGTAACAATTGATTGGCATTGAGAGTCTGCCGTCTTCTCAACAGGTTTCCTTCCCAGCAGAAGTTCTAGAAGTACTACTCCAAACGCATATACATCGCTCCTCTCTGTCAACTTCCCTGAATTTGATGCAGTTGCGCATGATTAAGATAGAATACCACTGATGTGATTACGGAGTAATAAATAGACAACAAACAGGATTACAAACACAAAACAGGGAGCAAAAGAAGGGCATATACCGTCTAATATGTACTCAGGGGCTACGTAACCCAAGGTTCCAGAAAGCCTCAGATTCCCTTTGTTGTGATTCCCACTGGTCACTGCAAGGCCCAAATCTGAAATCTGCAAAAATTAGAAGGATGATTGAATTTACACAATACTTCTTATTCCCGTGATATGTGCTGTGGCCATTGGTCCCGTGATATGCGGTGCGGCCATTGGTCACAGCAATATTTAATTGACTAAAAGTAAACTAATGAAGCACACCTTAGCATTGAAGTCCGGAACTAAAAGTATGTTAGATGACTCCAGATCCCTATGGATAATCGGTGGGATGCAGCGCTCATGCAGATACTCTAATCCCCTGCTTGGTTCGGATACAAAGGTGTATTAAAAATCCAACGATAAGCATACAAATTAATTAACCATACTAATCAATGGAGCAAGATGGAAACCTTGCAGTGTGAAGAGCAATCTTCATCCGAATGTGCCAGCTTAGAGCTGATCCATGTGATGGCCCTAGATACAAGCACAGGGATTACATCAATACTTTTCTGGTAACCAACAATCACAACTCAAAAATAAACATAAACAAACAACAAAAGGAGATACCATGGAGCTGTGCTTCCAATGATCCATTCTCCATCAGATCATAAACAATGAAACGGTCCTCCTCGTGAATACAGAAGCCCACAAGGGACACTATATTCGGATGCCGAATCCTTCCAAGAAAATCAAGCTCATTCTGTAATTCAGTAATGACAAAGGATACTTTAGTAAGAACATTGCTTATTTAACAACAAAAATCCGAGCACAACCACTGATATGGAAAATTCCAGATTCAATAGAGATAATCATCACCTCAAATTCCTTCTCGCATTCCTGTCCACCACCACCCAATCTCTTCACCGCAGCAGCAACTCCCCCATCGAAGTTGGCCTTGTACACGCATCCAAACCCACCAGCTCCAAGCACATTGCTCTCACTGAATCTCCCCGTTGCCGCCTCCAACGAGGCGTAATCCATCATCGCCGGAGCCCCCTTCTTGCTGGTCTTGAATGAGTCGAAGCCATTCACCATTGGCACAAATGTGATCCTTGTGGTATCTGTAAAAAAAAAAAAAAGTGGGCCCGGCAGCTTGGTAAGCAATCACATGGGCAACAAGTCAACGAGGGAAGCGGGAAAGGCCAATTACCTGAGCTCTGGGTGCCTTTGAAGTCAAGAGCTTGGCGTGATCGCCGCCACAAGATGCAGGCAAACAATGCGGCGAGGAGGACAGTGGCACCGGCGACGGAGGAGAGGACTATGGCGGCGATAAGCTCCCTGCGGAGGTGGTGGTGCCGCTCCACCACTATGACCACTGAACAATTTCGAAACAAACTGAACTGAGCAAAACTAAACCTTCATCAGTAAAATTGGATCTTTAACCCAGAAATATTGTATTTTGAAATTATTTTAGGTGCATTCACTGCTTTCTTCAAAACTCATCGAGGCAGAACTACAGACGTTAAAAATTAAATTTCACAATTTCAGCATAAAGACCATTTTGTTCCCAGTTAAGGCCGCATTAGATTATCGATATAGAAAGCACAATAATCTGAAACGACCTTGGAAAAATCCGGCAACCCCAAGATGAAGTCTTCCCCACCTTTCCAAAAGTAAGAAATGGCTTGCCTACGGCCTACCAAACCAGCACCGAAATTCTTTGAAAATTTTGCAGGGCAGCAGTAGCATACGGTTAAGCAAGAACCAAGAAACACCACTGCACGGACACACTAAAATCCTCCAAAAAAAAAAATGCGAGCAACGATCCATCCATCCACACTGCTTGCCGCCACCGCCAACCTACCGACGGGAGGAGGCGCCGTAACCGCCGGACGACCGGCGGCGCCACCGTTCGTTGACGCGAGGCTGCCGTTGACGGCCTGCCTGAGAAGAAGGTCCCGGAGAAGCCCTACCCGCCCGTACAGTCCTCCCATTGGCCACCGACGGGCGGCACAGCATGAGCAGCAGCAGAAGAAGACGGAGGAGCAGATGACCGGCAATGGCGGTGGCATTGACCTCATCCCTCCCTCCTCGCCCCCTTCTCTCTCCTCACTCTTTGGCCGAAGTGGCGACAAGAACTTGGCAACGGCAAGCACACAAATGTCTGTGGTTTTCTGACAGGGTACTACCATGCGAGTCAGGGCATCCAAAGAAATACTAAGAATGCAGCTCAGCTCCCGCCCGGTTTCTTCTCGGTTAGCGTAACGCTTTCTTGATCTCCTCGGTCAGCGAGCACGGAAGGAGAGCGACTGTGGCGGAGAAAGGGGCGATAAATCAGAAATGTGGGGCACGGACAGAAGCAGGGGGTAGGAGGGAGACTGGTGCCGGGCCGGGCCGACCGAGGGAGCTGTTGTCATGTGGCAGTTGCAAAAGGGCACCGTCGCTTCGGGTGGCGATCCCCATGGTGCTGATGCTAGTACTCCAACTTCAATTTCGGTGCAGCTCCGCTCGGACGCACGCACGATCCCCTCGTAGACTGCATGATTTATGATTTATGTTTTTGCTTTTTTAAATAGATTAATATAATTTAAATAAAAAGTAATTTTAAATTATAAAATATTAATTATACAATGAATATAACAAAGTTTGTAACCACAGATATCTCATTTCCTCCTTGTTTTCCTTTCCAAGAGCCTTTGTTTGAGCTCCATTTCACAGCGTTCGCCGCACATGTTTAGCTTGCATCCCCGCGCCGTTCCCCTGTCCCGTGGACTGGATAGATAGACTACGGTGACCACCAGCACCAACGCCTCTAGCAGCTTGGACCATCGCTTTGGTCCATGACAACCTTTGGGTGGGTACGCGACGCAGTGGCATACCAGTAGGATGGACTAGCGGCATGTTTTTGACGAGCGGGCAACAGCAGCGTGCCAGCACTGGGATCATGGATCATCCAGCCTGCGGAGTTGTTTATAAAATGCGCCACGCACTACAAACAGTTCACGGTCATACGGATGCGTCCTGCGTGGAGAAGAAGAAGGAAAAAAAAAAGTCCTCTCTCGGCTTTCATCTCCGCGGTTAGGATTAGGCCCGGGTTTCTTCTGTCCTCGACCACGGGTCAGTCGGACCTCGTCTCGTTTCTGTTATTTTTTTCGGCACTAAAGTTATTTGAATGATACTTTATAATATAACATATTTAAATTATTTTTTAGAAAATAGATGATAAAGTATGATATAAAAATCAACGATAATATAATTTCGAAATAGATGGAGTATGAGTTTTACCGAAGGAAGAGAAAAAAACCGCAACGTACTCCTATGTCACTTTGGTCAGACAAAACTGTTGCTCACGTTTTGTTGGTGGGCCTGGTGGCCCAGAAGGCCGCACATTAGTGAGGTCCTAATATGGACCGTCTTTTAGTTACCCAGTGAGAGACGGGCCTGACGGCCGAAGGCTACAACGAACTTTTGTTTAGCAGCTTATTAACTTGTAGGACGTGTAGCAATTATCACACCAGCTTTGACTAGTGCCGGTCCCGACGTCGCAGCCGTCGAGTCACACTCGCAGACAGGAGACAGCTGCGCGACGAGACGAGAGGAGCAACGAAACGGAACACCCGTCAACCCTTCGAACCCAACCCATTCCCGATCATCATCCATCCGCCCGTTTGTCCCTCCCGGCCTCCCCGCCTCCACCAACCAAAACCCCCCAACCGCCCAGGTCGTTGCCCGCCCCGCCCCGCCCCGCCCGCGCCGGCGGGGTGGCGGCGTTCCACTACCCGGACCACGGGCTCTCCATGGGCGCCACCGCCGCGTCTTCGTCGTCGCCGACCCCTGGCGGCTTCTCCCCCGGCGGCGGGGAGCGAGAGAAGGCGGCCGTCGCGGCGCACCCGCTCTACGAGCGCCTCCTGGAGGCACACGTCGCCTGCCTCCGCGTCGCGACGCCCGTCGACCAGCTGCCCCGCATCGACGCGCAGATGGCCGCGCGCTCGCCGACTCTCGCGGCCGCGGCTGGGGCATCGGCCGCCGGCGGGCCCTCCGGCGGCGAGGAGCTGGACCTGTTCATGGTACGTACGGCTCGAACCCCTTAGGTTAGTCCCTCCTGTGCCTGCTTTGACACTGACCGGACTCGGCGGTTGATTGTGTGCCAAGCGGTTGCGTGCGATGTGAAAAATCCGTGGATTGAAGGACGGATTAGTTGCTTGGTGACCTGTACTAGGATGTTATTGACATATTACGACTCCACTTGCTTTAATTTTCCCAGTTTCCCCATTTGTTCTGCAATCCAAGCTAATTCTCAGTTATCAAGGTGTGGAAGATTAATTGCGAAGTAGGATATGAAATACTGGGCGGAGCTTTCCGTGTTGATGATCATTGACCGCATAACTGACCGGCCAAACTTTACTACGGAGTAGATAACAGGCCTGGTGCCTTGGAAGAGTTACACTAGCTTATTCTATAAACCTTTCCTTCTGAGACGATGAGCAATGAAAAAATTGGTGCACGAAGTTGCCCTCTTCTCCTCTGAGGGTGTGGATTGGCTGTTATAGTATAACATGTCGCACGCTTCAAAGGGTCCTTGCTAAGTTTACTTCTGCATGTTAGTGCTGTGTTAAGCTCAGCTAATGAATATTCTGTCACCATGCTGTTTACTGGATCAGGTGTTAACCACTTAGCCTTATTCTTCACTATGCCTGATTCACTCTGACTGAATTCTCTTTATCCAGGACTGCATATTGTTTGCTTCTTGATGTTGCACGGGTTCTTATCCTTTTTTTTTATTCTAATACATGCCACTTGATTGATTCCAGACACATTATGTGCTACTCCTGTGCTCGTTCAAGGAGCAGCTCCAGCAGCATGTCCGTGTTCATGCAATGGAAGCAGTGATGGGTTGCTGGGAGCTTGAGCAATCTTTGCAAAGTCTAACAGGTTTCAAACTTTGAAACTGAAAACCGATAAAACTGAAGAAACCGGTCGATAAACCGGAAAAACCTACCGGTTTACTGTAGCACCTCGTTCAAATTTTGATTTTTCTTGATTTGGAGCAGTTTTTGACTAGTTTTCATGGTTTTCGTCAAACCGGTCCCGACCGGTTTTAGCGGTTCAAACGAAATAAAAAAACTCTGGGGTGGGTCAATATTTTAATCTGCTTGCATTACTTCAGCAATATGGCTGAATCCAATACCACAATTTCTCACAAAAATTTATAGATGCCTTTTCCACTGTTCTTAGTTAACATTCAAGAAAGCTGAGTAGAGTATAGTAACTTCTATCATTTGTAAGTGTCTAACTTCTAAAGATGCTCAAAAATAAATTTCTAGCTTACAAAGAGTGCTATAGATCATGAATCATCACTTAATATAGTCCATAAAATTCCATTTTATGCTTGCTTTTGAGATGAAAATTGTGGTAAAAATTGCTAAGGCACATCTGCTGCATGTGAGGTCATTATGCTATCACAGTGGGGGGACACTTTGTAGAACCTTTGGGGTTTGATAACTGGCACCAAAAAATTTAGGCAGCCTTGACTTTGATTTTTTGCTTGTATCTAATGGTATGGGCTGTATTTATGCGCTCCTCAACTAAATTTAGGGATACCTAATAGATTAGTACTCTGAAAATCAGCAGTGTCAGGCAAAACTGAGTGATGTTTGATTGGTTCTGCAGGGGCATCTCCTGGTGAAAGCACTGGAGCAACCATGTCTGATGATGAAGATAACCAGTTCGATAGTGAGGCTAACATATTTGATGGAAATGATTGTTCTGATGGTATGGGCTTTGGCCCCCTAATGCTGACTGAGGGCGAACGATCCTTGGTTGAGCGTGTACGGCAGGAGCTGAAAAATGAGCTTAAGCAGGTAGTTTTGACACATTTTGAA
The DNA here is from genome assembly GCA_001602275.1 of Zoysia japonica. NCBI lineage: Eukaryota > Viridiplantae > Streptophyta > Magnoliopsida > Poales > Poaceae > Zoysia > Zoysia japonica. The sequence goes on along the minus strand of BCLF01000086.1, from coordinate 1,131,441 downwards.
ATGCTTTATTTATAATCTGTAGTGTATTGTTAACTAACGAAATTTCCAACCTATAGGGCTACAAAGAAAAGCTTGTTGATATCAGGGAAGAGATTCTCCGCAAGCGCAGAGCTGGTAAACTTCCTGGGGATACCGCATCTGTATTGAAAGCTTGGTGGCAAGCACATTCTAAGTGGCCGTACCCAACTGTATGTGACATCGTGTCAATACCATCTCACAGCTTCCTTTTACTATTTTGTTTACGTTCACTTATGAATAGCTCTTTCCTAACCCTAGGAAGACGACAAGGCTCGACTGGTGCAAGAAACAGGATTGCAGCTAAAGCAGATCAACAACTGGTTCATTAATCAACGCAAACGGAACTGGCACAGCAACCCAACGTCCTCAGGGGAAAAGACCAAGAAGAAAAGGTGCCACAAAATGAATTATGGTTGGCCGCTTCATTACAGACTTGTCCTATTTATTTTTATTTGATTGCACTGTTTGAAATGTGTAAAAATGGAAACGTTGCAGGTAGTGACGCCCCGAGCAATCTTGACAAAGCTAGGTGTATATATACTTTATTGTGAGGAGCGGCAGTATATTATGCTTCACTCTGTAGCCAACACGATCTGAAGGCGGACCTGTTCAGAGGGAAATTTCTGAAAGGGGTGCATACTTGGTGGTATATGTAGTTTGACCGCGTGGAGCTGAAAGTTGTAATGACTAGTGTAGCATTTTGCGAATGTGATTTGTGGAATCATGTGTGGTGTGACTGACGAACAGAAGCGAGTAATTTGTATTGTATATGTAATTATGTAATCTCTTCGTTTTTTAATTGTTGTGGCTACGTTCAAATTCAAAAAAATTTACAAAATATAATATTTTTATTATAATTTTATTTATCATTAGAGTTATTTGAATTACAATTTAAAATTTTACATATTTAAACTAATTTTTTAAATAAAACAAATGGTCAAAATTAGAGTTAAAAGTCAACGGTGATGACAATTAAAGAACGGATGGAGCATGTGGAGCATGTATGTTACCGTGTAATGATGTTGTAGTGAGATATCAAGATTCAGGTTTTCTGTTTACTGCTTGCTGGTATAAGATGTGTCGGGTAATCATTATGTACAAATGATATGGTTCATATGTTGTGTAAAGTTACCAGTTCTCTGTTTCTTCGTATATAGTGTACTGCTACGGAATGCGCTTGGCTACATATTTGTGCGTGGCGCTGTGCTCGCGCCAATTCACTTATGACTCGCGAGTCGCAACACGGATAGAACTGATCAATCTCTCAAGCTCAAATCTTCCAAATACGCTATCGATTATCGATCACGCAGACAACCGAGTTTTTACACGGAGCTGTTCATAGTATTACTTTCTGCAACACATGCAGAATCAAACCAACAAGAAATACAAGATTACACATATACTATAATAGTGGTGATCAATCAAGTGACAGACATCGATACTATTCTGAAAGTGATAGGTGAGAAGAATTCGTCAAAAGAAAACATAGCTTCTTCTGAGATTACATCTTTGTCTAAACTTTCTCGAGCAGTTGACTATAGTGTAATAACCATGTTATAAAGTACACAGTGCAAAGGCCACGTCAGCACTGGTCAGACGAGGCAGTGAGCTGGTTGGAATGGAGAGAGGAGGATAACGTCACAGCTCTCTTCAACGCGGGAGTTTCGCGAGGAGAAGAATTTACATATTTGAGACTTAAAATATTGTTTTTTTATAATTTTGTTATCTGTATGAATAACATGTGACATCATATATGTTTATAATTTGTGAGTTCAACGACAAAAGTTTGAAATACATGTTTCTGCTGCCAAAATCCGAAAGACTCCCGCGAGGAGGACTGAACTGAATCGAGCGAGCTGGCGGAGGAGGAGGGGGGCGCTGAGGCCGGAGTCGAGCCGTCGGCGAAGAGAGAAGGGTTTTCTCGGAATCCCGTTGTTACCTACAAGGGCCCCAGCGTTTTAGACAGAAGTAAGGCCCACGGCCCACCTGTCTGTCAGTGGCAAAAAAGAACGACCACTTGCTCGGGAGGCGGCGAGGCAAACCCCAAAGCAGAGGAAGCCGCGCACGCAGGCTCCGAGGCCTCCGTCCACGCGGCCACGCCGCCGGCGAGCAAGGATGCCGCTGCTTGGCCCGCTCTCTGGCGCAGTTGCTGCGTGGCGAGGTAGTGGAAACAGGTAAGGTTGATGAAGGTGAGCATTTTTTTTTGTTCCTTGGCGCTGGGAAATTGGGCTGCCCGCCACGCGTTCGACGTAATGCCATAGCGCGGTGGAGCACATTTATGATTTATCTAGGGTTGGTTGCCATGCGAATGCGGGATGAAAATTGTTGGGCATTGCTACTCTGGGGACTTGGATTGAATCATTCAACCAGCGATGGCAATGGATGACAAAACCGCGTATCCAGTCCATTTTTTTCCGGTAGGCTGATTTTTCTCAGAGAAATGCTTCTTGTGAGTTGATATTTAAGCTTCTCTACAGATGATGGTGTGGTGGTGAGGATGGATCGTGTGAGAATCCACCATCAATTATTAAACTATGATACTATAAGCTTGCTCTCTGAAAAATTCAATTGGACTTTGGACAGCACATATAGGCTTGGCTATGTAAAAGAATTCAGAATGCATCTTACGTTTGAGTCCTCCATGCTCACCAACTTCTTAGGTCAGGAGTCTAGGATTTGTGCCATCCAAGGCCTAGCCAGGCAGATTAAATTGTGAGTCAGCATAATCTTGTTCTATCTCAATTTCTCTCTGCCGTTTTCATTAAAATGATTACACTATTAATTAAAGCATGTGTAACTTAGCACCATCACAGCAGGACCAGTTAGAACTATATATTTATTAAATTAGTTTATGGGGACTAATACAGTTATTGTGAAACTGCTATCGTTCAAAGCCATATAGATTAGTTGCATGTTCCATCCTTGAAGACCTTAGCCTTATGACACATCACATCAATTCTATTCATCCAAAATTCTCAATAACAATGGATATTTGAATGTTGTGGCTGTCTTATATTTCAGACAATGGCTGCATATTCTTGATCACAAGGACTGAGTAGATCATGGCCGGTTTGTTGCAACCTTATCGAGATTTGTGCTGCTTCAGTTGCTGCCTGCATTAATTTTGTTGTCTTTTTTACTGTAGAACTATCGTCTTGTTCTGCATACCTGATTCTGTCCAAACATGATTAACCATTTTTAACTCAGTTGTTTGATGCTAGTATGAATTGAACAAGAGTACAACACCCATTTGATATGATCAGAGTGGTTTATTGAGGTCGGCTTAACATGTACGACAAGGCATGATAAATTGCCGCTTGGTTGTCTCCCCATCCCAAATGAATGCTACGTCAAATATAAATCTACATAACCAGATATCTATAACCATTTTGGTGATATTTGAATATTCCATCTGACTTCTTTCTTCTGTAATGTGCATGGTAGCCTAGTTACTAATGTTATTTTGCTTTTGACTGTACTAATTCGCATGAACCTGAGATCTGCATTCAAATTAAATTGTCCATTTATCCAGTTACAGCAACGACAGCACAATGGACACAATTAAGTTATTTTAATTTTTAAATGCTTATGGAGATTTAAGTAAAAAATCTTACTGAAAATGCGAATGAAATATGCTTGGTTCAGTCAAAGTCAAGGGGGGAAGAACTAGGCCAATCCTTTTTAATTAATCATCATTATGAGATGATGACAACGATTTCACTGTTTTAATCAACACTAGCTTATATTAATAAACTTATAATATTTGGCTGATGACGCGCACGAGTGCACTTTCCGAGCTTTCCAGCTATATGTGTCGAATCATATCACGAGGTGCATGAAAAAAAAATATTAGTCTCATGTCCTGATCTCGAGATGATATGAGTAGGCACCACTGATGGCTTCCTTAATTAAAACTTTAATTGCTCAACTTCCAATGCTTGAAGTTTTATCAACATTGTGTTCTTAACGCTTCCCTGCGAAGAAAAATATTATCGGCAAGATCCAACAGTGTTTGTCTTGCTATGATACTAACAACTTTTGAGACCTTTTTTTGGTGGGAGAAAAGTTTTTCCCTCTGTCAATAGGTTATGACGACTGCATCTTTTTGCTATGTTTCACATATCTCTTGCCTATGGAAATACGTAACTGGCCAGTTCTTACATTATTAAATATATTTCTTGGATGCCATTTTTATAATGTAAGTTGCATTTTCTATGTGCTACTACATTGCATCGTGAGTTATAGAGATTATGGAAGATCTAAATTGGTAGAGGGCTTATTTTTGAAATGAAGAGCAATGATTTTTACCCATTGCAGATTTTTATTTCTTGCCATTTTAGAATTTTTTGTGATGAATATTATACCACTTAGCAGTATTCTATCAGAATTATTTTTCTCTTGGTTCTCTTCACGATAGTACAAACTGGTAGTGTTCCAAATATGTTTAATGCATTTGTTATAGACTTCAGGCCATTATAAAATTCTGCTGATCTCATTGCTGGTTGTACATGAAAATATATTACTACATGCTTAACTATTCCATTGGAAACTTTTTTGTAGATTTCTAGTTACTAAAAAATATGTAATGTCCCAAAAGATTTTAGTTGATTCCATGTTTGACTAGATGTGGTGATGAAATTTGGGTTCTGTTATTTTTTTCAGGCTGTCAGATTTAGTTTCATTTTTAGGTAATAGAAGCATCCTTGACTTTCAAGGAACCACTATCAAATCAAGAAGACAAGAGCTAGCGGATGCCAAAGGAAAAATTACGGACCTGTTCCTTGCTTAGGTACAAAATTACACTCTGGGGAATTAATCATTATAACTCATGCATTTTCTATTGGGCATTGTTTTATGCATGTCAAGCTTTAAGAACAATGACATAGTGGACACCATGTCCAGTTCTTAGTTGTAGTTAATGACCTACTAAACTACTGTGGACATTAATTGATTCTTCTGAGCAATGAAATCAGCATGTACTTAAAAAACTATGGAAAATGAATAACATAAACTTGTGCATCTTTTGAAGAATTTGGGTACAATTGCCTCCAATGATATATATTGCAATCACATGGTTGCATCAGGGCAAAATTCTGTCAATAGTGCACCAGCTTAATCCAAGAGATAAAGATCATGAAAGGAGTAAATAAAAGAAAAAAAAATATTAGCACAAAGGTGATCTTTGAGGAACCCCTTTTCTTCTGCTCATATTTGTGGCCATGTCATCATCAGAGACTCGGTTTGCAGACCGTGCACAGATATATGGGCCACTCTGCTTCTTTCGGGCAAAATTTGTGCATGGCACACTCAAATTCTCAGAATCTGATGATCCAATGGGCTCATCAACATCAACGAGGGTTGAGTGAGTCGTGTCATCATCAGCATCATGAGGAATGAAGAAGTCAGGACCAAGCTTTAATGTCTTGCATGGGCGCAAGTATCTTTTCAAATCTTTCTTCTGCCGTAGTATGTACTCTACCTGAAAAATATGCAAATTGTCAAATAATTCTGATATCCTTATTTTCGAAATTTTATGGCATGCTTCGTCATGGTTAATGGTTCATTCAACATATTTTTGTTCAATTTACTGAGGTAACATTTTTCTTGGTACTGCTTTTCAGTCCTATGGGTGGATTCTTCAGAGAGGAAGAGGCTGGCATGGATATTAGAGAAAAGGTTAGGTACTGTTCTTGCTAGGTACCTTCAGTAGATTGTAATTGCTTCGCTTCTCTCATTTCGCATGGGTTATGCTCTATTATTTTATTGGTAATCATAATTCAATTGCATAGTCACATAAGATTGCACTAAGTAACCAAAAGTTGTAGTTAATCACCTTGCAATCCAGTGAGCAGTGAACATACGGCTCTTGAAGGCTTCTGTCACAGGAGGTACAGATATTCCCTGAGCCCTTGAATTGCCTATTTTGTGGTCTCTTTTTCAGGAATACAACCTTAGAGCTGTTAATTGTATATGACTGCACCATGTGGACAGAATTATGAATCTGCTTTCATCTTGAGCCTGAGACAAGAAGAATTATCGGACTCTTATGCATGAAGTATGCTTATTTGATGTACCTGAACACTGGAGCAATCGATAAGCTTCTCAAGGTCCTCCAGCCGGACAACATCATGATATACGTATCGCCGTACCTGCAGAAGCCGGTGTACGCGATGTGCTGCCACACAGTGTGGGCAGATGCTGGTGCAGCAGTCAAGACAGCATATGTTTTTTTCGTTCTTCTTGGCATGCTCGTGGAAGGAGCATGCTACGAAGAACTTCTGTGTGTTGAGAGCCTCTAACCATGCTGGCTTCCACATTGGCTGCTGATGTTGCGAAATTCCAAACAACTTTGGCATCAGTAAATCGGTAATTCATATGAGAGTTCACAGGAGAGCATGAATAAGGTTAGAATCCTTACCATGATCATGTATGTCAATGTAATGCCCTCCTGTTCTGTGTGTGTTCTGGTTTGGACGAGGTAGGGAGTTTTGAGGAAGAGAGAGATGTATTAGTTTATGAAGGACGCAAGCGGGGCGGGGTGTTTAGTTGTTAAGAGGGATTCAACAAGGAGAGGGGGGCTATATATTTGCGTCTATAGGGGCTTTTGACAGTTGACTCCTTAATCTATGGCACTATCGGGGAAAACACCTTGCTTTACGACAGAGTGATGGACATGTGTAGGTACTTTATGGACCAAATTTAGGACATGTTCCAGAATTTCTGCAGTAGGTGCTGGGATGTGATATTAAGAAAATCTGTATTATAAAATATAATTCAGTTTGGAGGGGCTCAAAATTTATTTCGTACTTGGTTACCGTGCACTGAACTTGTTGGGGTTGATTTCATGAAAAATCCCTAAAAACCATTGCTTCCCTTCTAAAAGTAACGACTACTGACTTCCATGATAGTTTCATCAGGTCAGTCTTTTAACAAATGTTGCATTTTTTTATAGAAATTTTGTGGCTCACAACACTATCTTAGAATTGGTACAAATGACGTACCATCATGAATAATTTGTTCTTTATGACCACACTCATCAATTTAAATGAACAATGTGATAGCATAGACACATCACAATTTTAATAATTATGAGAAACTACCTTGCATTTTTTTTGACACTCGTTGCTAAAGTCTGATTCGTCCTTGTCAAGGCATAATGTTGAATTCTAATCTCTTAAACTGTTGTTTGGGATTTGGGAACATGAAACGTTTCTCTCTTTGTCCCAAAAATAACAAATATTTCACATAGAAATTCTTTGCATCTCTTAGAGGTTGCGCTAATGTGACATGTCCATAGCGAGCCAAAAAAACGCATACAAAAATTATTCTGAAGGAAGGAAGAAAGGGGGTGGGGAGGTGAGGAGAACGTGGATGCTGTTTCTAGTGTTTCCCAACCCTTCTGCCAACTTTTAACTTACGACCAAAGCTCAAATCTCTAGCCTTGGCTACAGAGCTCACATCTCTTAAACAATTGCAGTGCCCAAGGAGCCCCATTGATTCCCTGTTTGGAGCCTTATGTGTGGGGATGAGTACGGCCTTTCTTGGGCAGCACAATATAAATCGACTGTCTGCACTACTAACAAATTACTGTCTTGGGCTTTGCCCCATCGTTTCTCTAGGTTCTGTTTTGCTTGAGTTCTAAATTTCAAGTTGTATGCTACAATAATTTTTTCAGTGTTATATTCCACAATATTCTTTTGTGGGAAACTACATTCTTGTAACTTTGTACAGTTTATGTTGTGGATACAAACTTTTGTGGTTTATATAAGTTTGAAGGATCGCTGATATGAGGTTACAGTATCTTCCATGAGTTTAGAGTATGCTTTGAGAATGGACCACATCTAGCTTCTTCTGCTGTGAAACCTTCACCGTGGAGTATCCATTTGACCAAAATTGTTGCAATTGCAATGAATTGCTTGAATCTGGTTAACAGTTGGTGATCTGTTGGTTTGTTCCAGGTAGGATTAGCAATGGCTTATCGCAGGCTGAATATGACAAGGTTTGTACATGAATCGCCACCCAGATACATTGATTTATCTCCCCTCCTGGTCTGCCCCATGGTTGTATTGGACATGGTACTGTACCAATTCATAAGACATGTGGATGCCACTTTTATGATGATCATGTAAATGGTCTGACTTCCTTGCAGGGAATGGTCGATTATCCCTGGGAGGGTGAGTTTTTGGGCACCTCCTCCTCAAACCTCAGATTGGTCTTCAATTCCACTAGAAGTTATTTGCTCAGTTTCATCTGTGCACTGTTTTCGAGTATTATAGTATTGGTCATCACTGCATTTGGTCGTGCCATTTGCATCTGATTTTAGAAAGAAACAATTTTCTTAATCCATGTAGTAGTTAAATCAAATTATGACGAATCTCTTGTACAGAATGATGGTGTTAAATGCAATGATGCATTTGAAGGAGAGATGGAGCTTGACATTTGGCTGAGGTATAGGACATTTTTTCCATACATGTACGAGCATGAGTGAGATTCCAATTCTATTTGCTTCAATGCTGCTGTTCTAGTTTCAAAATTGCTAAAACTGTTCGTTCCATGGACGTTACTGATCTTTGTAATGGGGGAATAGCGGCCGAGATTGAGAGGAAAATAGCCCGTCGCAGCTGGCAAATTGGAGCTTTCCGAGCTCGCGGATGGATTGAAATTTGGAAGCAGCAGAGTACCGAGAAGGCTTAACGACGTTTAGGTGCCGTCGAAAGCGTTCCCCGGTGCTGGCCTGCGGGGCCACCTACAGAACTGCGCCCAATTGGATGGTGCCACGCGTCGGGAGCAGCGACGGGAGCACGAAATCGGGAACAGGGGAGCCGCTCTGCCGCGACTGTGCACGCACACCCTTTGCGTAGACAATCCGAAGCACGCACACGTGGCGGGTGGGACGGTGCTGGGGCAGGAGACGGCACGTGCGCGCGTCTGACACAATGTTAACGCGGCGAGGGTCCTCACGTGCAGGGCGTTGGAGCTCGCGTTTGACGGGATGCGGTGTGGCCGCCTTCCTTGTGGACATTTCTTTTGCCGCCCACCAAGCTTCGAGGGGTTAATTGCATAACTGGTCGTTCCTCCCCTTGGAATCCGAAGCTATTTTTCTACTTACTACCAGACGAATTGATCTAAGTTTCATATCATGGCCCCGTCGACAAGCTAGATCATGTGATGTTAAATGGCTACACCCAATAAATTTCAGCTGGGTTTCATATCCAATAGAATAGCAAAAAATATTTATTGAGCTAATCAAACCTATCAGAACCACTCCGTTTGGACTTGAATCAGCCAGCACTCTCAATTCCAATTTATTTCATTGTGAGTTCGGACACAAAGACTCTGAGACGACAAATAACATCACGGGGAGTATGTTATACCAACATAGCTAGGGTTTCTTGGCATGTTGAAGAAATTTACAGATCAGGCGGCTCATTATTTTTTTCTATTTTGGGCTTCTATGGGCCTCACTTGGACCATAATCAGGCCCGGCCTGCCCTAGATCCCAAAACCCCGATCCCACCCCCTTGCCCCCGTACCTCCCCACCCGTTCGTCCGCCCTGTCGCCACTCGCCGCCGGCCTCCTTCGACCGAAGAACAGCAGCCAGCCGCGGTCGTCTTCGCCCTGCTACCCGTTGATTGGCGCTCGACTGGGGCGGTTCAGAGATCCATTCGACTTAGGGTTGTTTCATTTCGTTGGTGATGAACCCTAACTGTTTATTTCATTTTTTAACCGCTGAAATACACTTGTTCTAGAGCGATCTCTTGCCAAAAATTGAATTTACAAAAGAAAATTTGCGGTTCGATCGAACACCTGCGGTCATGTCCACCGCTAGGCTCGCAGCTGTTAATTTCCTTACTTTGCGCTGTAGATCTCGTTTAGTCAGAAGGTTCTGAATTTATGCTATAATTTTCCGTTTCCCGATTCGTTCGGTTTAATTTAGTAAAATTAACTGTTGGTAAAAAATCAGCTGCTTTGGGTATGGAGGCACTGCATGGGAGCAAGGTTAATGGAGGTGGCAAGGCCGCTGAACTGGTCCTGCTGCTTGTCGCTGAGGCGGCCTTGGAGGTACAAAAGTCGCTTGTTGGATTCACTGCCTTGGTAAAAGAAAACTCCTCATTTTTTTCCGTTCTCGTTTGTGTATTAACTCTGTGAGGTAGTTGTAGCACTGATGTCTTGCGATGCAATGAGATTCTAGTGATGCTATCTTTACTGTACATTATGCTTCGCTTACTAGAGAAATTATTGTCACTCACACAGATTTAGTTTGTTCTTTTCAAAATTTCCATTGTCACAAAGAATTCACATGAAAATATCGCTAGATGGAGCACTAGTGATTACATTGGTGAATTATTTTATTATTTTGAAGGATATTGCAATAAATGGGTAGAATTTGGGGTTGTTGTGCAATCGCTATGTTATGGATGATGATATCCTTGGTTAGCCTGGAAACATGGTAAGCTAACTTTGGATTGCACGAAATTTCCTGAATCATGTGTTTTCTAGTGATCTCGAACTGTTTATTGTGAAATTTCTGCAGGACACCTTAGTTTTTTTTCCTATGGATTTTTTTATGCCATTACCAAGTCAGCGTGTGAGTGACAAATTTGTTAGTTTGTTGCTTGGGTAGCAAGACTTTTTTTTTTTGAGGTCAAAGATGAACCTATCCTACATGTTAATGTTCTCGTCTATTTACAATTTTAACTGTTCTTATGAATCCATCTTTCGTTTGCACAAAAAACTTCCATGCTTGTAGCAGTTTCTTGACCCAAAAAAACACTTTGACATTTAATTAATGATTTTCTATTGAGCCAAATGATATGATGCCTTTACATATTTCTGTACCAGCAATGGTATTGCAAAGGATGTCGCATGTATCTCCTTCTTAGCTGATCTTCAGTCCAATTGAAGCCCTTGGAAAAATAATTGAGCTAGTCTTGTAGGACTAGCAAGCATGTAACTTTCTTTGCACTCTTTCTTTTCTTTAATGTCGTGTTAATGGCATTAGGTGAGCTCCTGTTCTATTTTTCTGTCTTTTCTTCAAGTGCTAAATCATGGAGCTGTTGTAATGTGCTCCCTCCATTTCGTTGGGTCTATTAGAATTTGAGGAAACCTCTATTAGAATTTGAGGAAGCCTCTATTAGGATTTGAAGAACTTCAAAGTATACATTGACCATTAAACCCTCGTACTATATTGTGTGATCAATTGCTAGGAAACTAATATATTACCAAAAAGATATTTGAAATATTAACGTGTTGATACATCTTCCACGCTAAACGTAAATATTATTTATTGCTGACCAAATTTAGTTGGAGCATAATATTCATTTGAAATCAAGTAACTTGATTAACAAGTAGCACTATTCTTATCCGGAAGCATGCTTTGACTTCATTTTTATTGAGAGAAGTAAAAGCATAACTTATTCATTTTAATGATCTTGTGACCGTTTTCTGTTGTCATGACTGCTTTATTCTTTTTGTGAGTTGAGGTTGCTAATGTTCTGCCTGCCATTCTGATTTTATTTGTTTAGATATTGTCACTGACTCACTGCAAAATGAAATATTTACGTCTGGTGGAGAGCAGGATTTAATAAATAGGTATACCTTTATATTGGGCATGTCAAAATTGTTTGTTATCCTTATAGCCATAGCCATATTTGTTTATTGTCGCTTCTGAAACTGAGGATTGCTTGTCTCCATTCCAACTAGGATTTTGGGAAATAGGAAACATGAAACTGTAACTGAGAACAAGGATGATGGGGAATCTGATGATGATAATGAGGGAGACGAAGAGGATGCTGAAAATCAAGAAGATGAGGATGATGCCGGTGGTGATGAAGAAGGCTCTGATGAGGAAGGGAATGAAGAGGATGACGATGATGATCCTGCAGCCAATGGTGAAGGAGAAAGCGATGATGATGATGATGATGATGACGACGGTGAAGAGGATGATGGGGAGGAAGATGAGGAAGAGGAGGAGGAGGATGACGAGGACCCCTAACCGCCCACCAAGAAGAGGAAATGATCAAATGGCTACTAAGTGGTACCACCTTAATTGCAGTGATCCAGCTCTGTTCACCCATGCGTAGTGCTTTATTGGTTAGCAGGTAGGGGTTTTTAGCCATCCTGATGTACTTTCATAACCTAGTTTGGGAACAACAAAAAGAATACTCAATTGTGCATGTAGTATTAAAACTTTAATCATGTATCTGAGATTGCTATCAACCCCACTGATAGTCTGAACAATCTAGAAATCATCTTATTGCATCTTATTTTATCAACATTGTTCTCAGTACTTTTTTTTTTTGGAATTCGATGTGAAATCCATCTAAAGTAATCAGTAACCACTATAATTATCGTTCTAGTAAATTATGTCAATTAAAATCTGACCACTTTTTGTCGAAACCATCATGGAAATGTACTTAGAAGCAATGTTTCCAAAGAAAAAAAATGAATTCAAGCAAGAACATATCCATCATTCTCAAGAGAGAAAAACCACTGGGATCAATCAGCATCTCATGTTATCTCTATAAATGAAATTGTCCAAAGCTCCCATGTTCCACAGCTAATGACTTGCACAGCTCAACTATGAAAAGATAAACAAACCTGGGATCAAAATATATGATAATCCAGGCCAAAAAAAAAAGAGTAAACCAGTACAAAGTTCAGTAACTCGAAGAGCAACATTATGCCATAGGTGCCTACAGCTGAAACATACTGCTCCTCCTCTTGAAACCTATTGCCTCTGCTCTACACATTTTGCTGGTCTAGAACCATTTGAAGAGGATTCCACCGTGGGTGGCGAAGAAGGGGGCAAAAACAAGGGATTCGACCGCCATGAGCTTGATGAGGATGTTGAGGGAGGGGCCAGACGTGTCCTTCAGAGGGTCTCCAATGGTGTCACCAATAACAGCTGCCTTGTGAGGGTCTGAACCTTTCGGGCCAAGGGTCCTGGCATGCTCTGAAGCTCCAGCCTGAGTAAACCAAATATCAAAAGTTTTTTAGTAAATGAAGTACTTCTAGAACAGCTTTTTAAGTTTTATAAATTAATATGCACAAACTGTCAAAAAAAAAGAGAGTCTCAGTATAGTCTGAGTGCAACATTACCTCAATGTACTTCTTGGCATTGTCCCAGGCACCACCAGTATTGGATGCAGAGATGGCAATCTAAAAAGAGTGGAACGAAATGAGCAAAAAAGCCTGATGTAGAACGAAATGAGCAAAAAAGCCTGATGCAACTATAGTAGAGTACCAAAATTTGATAGGAACAGAAACAACCTGAACACCTGAGACGAGAGCACCAGCAAGGACTCCTGAGAGGGTCTCAACCCCAAACAAAATGCCGACGATTAGTGGAGTGAGCATAACAAGAGCACCAGGGGGGATCATTTCTTTGATGGATGCATCAGTGGAGATCTTGACACAAGTTGCATAGTCAGGTTTTGTGGTTCCTTCCATGAGCCCAGGGATGGTATTGAACTGCCGGCGGACTTCCTCCACCATCTTGAGTGCAGCACTGCCTACACTCTTCATGGTCATTGCGGAGAACCAGTATGGAAGCATAGCACCAACGATAAGCCCAATGAACACTTTAGGTGTCAAAACATCGACAGTGTTGATAGCAGCACGGCTCACAAAGGCACCAAAGAGTGCGAGTGACACCAAGGCTGCTGAGCCAATTGCAAAACCCTGCGAATACAGAACCGTAAGATAGTTTTACTAGAGAAAACTACTCAACATGAGTGCTGTAAAATAATCCAAGGATTGCACTTTGTAGAAGTGTTAGAGCTCTTAAACCAAAGCATGTGGTGAATTTCAACCATGCATGGACGCTAAACTACATTTGCAGATGAAAATGGCAGGACCAAAATCCTACTTGTTTACCTTTCCAATTGCAGCTGTTGTGTTTCCAGCAGCATCTAGAGCATCAGTTCTTTCACGAATTCTATGGCTCATACCAGCCATTTCAGCGATTCCTCCAGCATTGTCACTGATTGGACCATAGGCATCAATAGCAAGACCTGTGGCAATTGTGCTCAGCATTCCAAGAGCAGCCACAGCAACACCATACATGGCAGCAAGGCTGAAGCTGAGGAAAATACTAAAAGCAATTGCAAAAATGGGGATAATGACTGATTTGTATCCCAAAGCAAGTCCAAAAATGACATTAGTGGCAGCTCCAGTTCTGCAGGAATCAGCAACGTCTTGCACAGGGCTGAAACAGAAAGATCAAAGATGTCATCAATGGTATGTTGAAAGTAAACAAGAAATGCTACCAATACTTGTTGGCAAGCAAAAAACCACACCTACCCGTATGCATTGCTTGTGTAGTACTCAGTAACAAAACCAATGATTAGACCAGCCCAAAGACCAACAGCCACACACAAGAACAGTTGCCTGATGAATTAAATCAGAATGATATTGAATTGAAGCTACTCAGTAACAAAACAAATGATTAGGCCAGCCCAAAGATCAATTGTAACTCATAAGAAGAGATGTGTGACAAATTTAAAGCAGACTGAGATTGCATACCAGCTGTGTACTGTCTTCTGGACACCAAAGTTAAAAATGGTGAAGGTGTATGGAAGGCCCAGCCAACTGACAAGTGCAATCCCAACAGTCATAACAACTGTGGAAATTATAAGTTGCTTCTTGAGAGCAGGCTCTATTTCATTCACGGTTTTTATCTCAAAGAAATCTGTTGCAAACAGTGTTGTTATGAGACATCCTATAATACCCACAGAGCTGACAAGAAGGGGGTACATCATAGGAGTAAACTCAAGGTTGATTCCAAAAGATGAGATTGACGCCACAACAAGAGCAGCACATGAAGATTCAGCATATGAACCAAAGAGATCTGATCCCATGCCAGCAATATCGCCAACATTGTCACCAACATTGTCAGCGATGACCTGCAAGTGAAACGACAGATCATCTTTACGCAAGGGTTCAGGAACAATTAATTGCTATAGCAGAAAAGGTGTATTTTGCTATAACTAAAAGCAAATTTGGCTTTGATGCCCCTAAACTTTCAAAAAGAACAGATAAAAAAAGAAATGACAATGCCACAAAGCAAGTGCAGTGTAGTAAAGTAGCACTTGAGGATTTGAAGTTTTCTGAACTCAAGCGAAATAGTTCTTACAGCTGGATTTCTTGGATCATCCTCTGGAATGTTCCTCTCTACTTTACCGACAAGATCAGCGCCAACATCAGCAGCCTTAGTATAAATACCACCACCAACACGACCAAAAAGAGCCATGGAGGAACCACCAAGACCATAACCAGTAATTGCCTCGAAAAGGCCTTCCCAGTCATCACCATAATAGATTCCAAACAAGTTGATAGCAATGTAAAGAACCAAAAGCCCACTGGCAGCAAGTAAGAAGCCCATCACAGCACCAGATCGGAAGGCAGTGATAAATGCCTTCCCAACACCCTTCCTGGCCTCTAATGTTGTCCGGGCATTCGCGTAAGTTGCTATCTTCATTCCAAGAAAGCCAGATACCAGTGAAGTGACTGCACCAAGCACAAATGCTATCGTACTGAAGATGGCATTCGCAAGGGCAGGTTTGCAAGTCTTGTCCTTGCTGTAGTGGCAAGGTTGACTCTTCGTGCTGAATCCCTCAACAGAACCCAGGAAGAGGAATATAAGGATTGCGAAGATGCCCATGAAGAGTCCAACATACTTGTACTCAGTAAAAAGGAAGGATGTTGCTCCTGTTCACAACAAATTAGGAAACAGGATGGTAAGTGCTTCAAGAAATTCAGACAACATAATAATGCTTGCTGAATAAAAGCTTGAAATGGGTAAAGTATTGCAAGAACCATAACAAGTTCAGTAACAAAATAAAATTGAGGTGATGATAGTGAACGGCAAACACCACTAAAATAAGAGAATATTGTTTCTGGCCATAACCTTGATTTCCACTTTTGATGCTGTCACACTCAAAAAAAATGCACCCACATCATGGGTCAACATCATACCAACTGGAACAGAAAACTACAGACAAATGTAAACAATGATAGTCCCCTGAAGGACAAAATGATCTGGTGCCAAATTAAATGAGAACCGTGAGGTCCATTGACAACTTATCCATCCATATTATCAGGAAAATTATAACCCGAAATACACAATGCAGCCAACTGGCACTGCAATGGGAGCCAACCAAATATAATCCTCCAAGATTACTAAGTGTTCCATACTATGCCAACTTACAAAAACACCAACCAAACTACATAGTGAACGCCACAGTAGTTCCAGTAATTCAAAACCAAACTTTTATAGCCGCAGCACAGAGGAACAGATGGTCTGTCTCTGGCGCATCATGCAGACAGTAAACCGAAGTACAAGCAGCCAGCTCCACTTAAGACGTCATATTCAACCTATACAACTGTTGTCCCCAGATATTCTCAGATATGAATAGAAGACCTGACTCGGAAAACTAGGAGCTAAAACACGTTCCTAGTTATTTGATTATCATTATACAGATGCTTACTACAAAGGTACCAGAATCCACTATAATCCGAACTAGGAGTAGTTCGTTTGTGGGCATCTGGACCAGTTATTACGGATGCCTTACGGAGTTACATGAAGATCTAATGTGCCTCGATACTGCCAAGCACATGTGCATCATGCAAGGATTTCAAATTCCAATGAATTATGAATAATCAAAGCAGCGATATGGTGGCTACAAGGATGGGCTCGAGTCTGGACCATTTAGTAATACAGGCACTATAACTTTGTTACCAGAGTCAGCGGCAGAGAAGATAGAGGGGCCGTTTGCTATGGAGGATTTTTAATGGAAACTTTGGAGGAATCGTTCCCTTTATTTTGCTGACATCACCAATGTTTGGAATGAAGGAATCAACATTTGCTTTCCACTAGAACGGCTTCGTTTGCTTCGTAAAATGGAGGAATGAAACAATCCACTTCAAGCTCTGGGAAACTTTCCTTCGCAAAGCAAGCCGCTAATCTCTTCTCCCATCGTTGTTTTTTCCCGCGATGACTTGAGCGCTAAAGAAAATGCAACCAGGAAACTCGAAACAGAATCGATAAAATCCAACTCCAATGACCCGTCGGTTAATTCAAGTGCTTAATAAATGTTATATCTCAATTCTCAGTTCTTGTTTTTTTTTTGTTATTATATTTTTTCCTATTACTCTGTATTTTCTTTATGTTATTATATATTTTTTTCCTATTACTCTGTTTTTCTTTATTCCAGAGCCTATAGGTGTGCATTAGCTCTTTCATTTGAATTAATTATTTTAAATTTCTTTAGTTTTCATTCCTGCAATCCAAACGCCAAAAGTTTTCAATTCCTTTATTTTTTATTCCTACAGTTTTCACACTTTTTTTATTCCTACGCTGTTTTTTTCGTTCCTATGTTTTTTTTCTATTCTTTTTTTATTCTTTTGTTCCAAACGGAGGCTGAGTGAGGACCACGTCCTGCAGGAACTTACTCCTCTGATCCTATCTCTTTATCTCTAACCCCACTTCTGAGATTTCTCAGACTGCAAGAACTTATCCCTTCATATCTTGTCCCACAGACAGGACACATAATAAAACTGTACTAGTAGGATTTACTGCCATCAATTTTGACCAACAGCTCACACATTCCCAAAAGATACCCATAAGAGATACTACTAGTATCTAGGCGGAGTAGAATTAGATGGGTTTCAACGGGTTAAGGCTTAATTGCTTCCGCCAGATTAGCTAGAGCACAGTAAAATACTAAAGCTTATAAGAAATTAAGAATCATTATTGCAAAAGGTAGCAACACCAATTATTTAATCCCTTGCCTAGGTCCAACTAGCGTAGAGTACAAATGCAATATTAATCATCCATACATGATGTGGACTCCATACGTAACTTCAGATAATAGACTAAAACTATAAAGAGTATCACCTTAATTATATACAAAAAGTGTACTGACACGTGCATAATGCAAATTGAGCAAATTCTTCCATCAAAACTAGGGATTAGACATTTAGACGAAGCTCCTCTCGAGCCTAAATAGCTTCTACATGCAGGAGTACCCCTAAAATTGAATGCAAACAACTTTCCTTTCCCATATCACATAATCTCCGTTCACAATTACATGACATTCTAGGGGCATGAAGATTAAAAAAGAAGTTATATATATATATATATATATATATATATATATATATATATATATATATATATATATATATATATATATATAT
>BCLF01000086.1:1100831-1112885 GCA_001602275.1 Zoysia japonica | reverse complement strand
TATATATTAAACGAAAACAAGCAGGACAGAGAGATAAACAGATATATGTTGAAGAGAGGTATGTACTGTGAAGTGAGAATGGTCTTTATTTGTGATGAATACTAAAGTATATTTAAATGTGAACGGAGAGAGGAGCAAGCAAAACAATATCAAAACATCATGGCAGCAATTCGGCGTCTAAACCAGCAAAAAGCCACGAATATTTCAATCATTTCCAACAAAATTCTACTATAAGGCGGCCAGAATTCTCCTGAAAATCTCGTCACGTATGTGTATCCACACTCCCCCCCCCCCCAAAAAAAAAATTAAAAACAGAGAGGATTAAACGGCGCGAGCATATGCACTCAAAAAGAGCCACCAGAACCCCCACCCTCTCACCTTCGGAGATGGCGCTTTGGATCTCCGCGCACTTGACGACGACGTTGTGGTCGTTGAGCCCCTCCTCCTCCTCGATGAGGTAGTCGCTGGGCCCGCTCTTCCCTGCGGCGGCGCCGTCCGCGCGCCGCTCGGGGGAGAGCCGCACCCTGGAGACCAGCACCCACTGCAACACCGCGAACGCTATGCCCACGGCGGCCGCGACCGGGATGAACACCTGCGTCGCCAGCTCCGGCAGGATCGCCGCCGCAGCCATCGCCGGAGACCACTCCAACAACCCTTCTGATTTCCCTTCTCGAAGGTTTCGGCCCAATGAACCGTAATCGCGGAGAGTGGTATGTGAAGCGAGGAGAGGACAGAGTTGTGGCCCCGCCCTTATAAAGGCTCAGCGAACGACGAGCCGAGCAATGAGACGCCTGCGCTTGGAGTGTGGTTTAACTTTTCGCTGGAATTGAGTAAAAAAAAAAAAACTTTCGCTGGAATTTCGTGGGTTTTGGGGGTTTTAATGTGAAGAAATTGATCGGTGACGGAAACAGCGGCTAAAAGCGACACGAATCAAACAAATCATGAAAGTTACTCGTACCCAAAGACGAAGGAATCATGAGGTGTAAAGGAGTTGTGAGTTCATGTTGGTGGTGTTATCCTCCGTATGAATAAAAACCAAGGGAAACAAGCAAAACAATACATATTCATTGATGTAGTACTCTATGTGATTATAAGTAATGCTGATTTGTCAGTATAATCAAATTGATGGAATACATAGATGTACTTATTTTTTAACCAAATTGATGGAATACATAGGTGTACTTATTTTTTAATCATAGTCGCAGTTTGATTTTTACATTATCTTTTATTATTCATTTTATTCAAATTCTAGCTCCATGACTATAACTATTTTATTTTATCTTTAAAAAATGATGTATGCGTGACAACTTAAATCTATTTTAAATGAGTTTGATTTCTATTATGGCAACGATATATGTATGCACTGTCACATATGATAACAAGTGTCGGTGTGACACAGTAAAATTTATGTAATCGAAAAGAGATTTGGTGCGCTCTTTGTATTCGAGTTGACTTAATCTATGACTTATAGTTTAGACTTATAGTTTAGTCTGATTCGAGTCGTCATGGAAGCGTAACACTCTATGTTTAAGAGTGGATCGTATGAACTTAAGAATACGAGTACAATGGCGAAAAGGCCTTATACGAGTACAATGGCGAAAAGGCCTTGACACGAAAAAGAGCTCTAGCACGCGAATGCGGATGTGTTTACCGTGGTATGTTCGATCTCATCGTTTAAAGCTCTCGGTACCCTTTTATATAGGGATTAGACCGGAGTTACAAGCTTGATATTTATAAAACCTAGCGATCCTCTGACGTGTGGGGCCGCGGTCATCGTCGAAGATGATCCTCCTGTGCCCGCTGGCGCCGGAGCAGGACGTCGGTGTCTGTCGTGTTCGTGCGCCCCGACCCTTCCGCGTTTTGATGCAGTGAAGTCTTTCTTAGCCGTAAATTGGTCCATGGCTCATAGCCCACTGCCGAGTCTTGTATATACTTCGGCCCGTAGGTATTCGGATACGTGATCCTATTGTGTGATGTGGATTTTTTTTTTCACCACGTTCTCTTGCGTTTTTTCTACGGGCTACGTGCACACAGGTTAGAGACAAACATAGCGGTTGTCCTCTCATTCCTCATCAGCCCAGCCCATAGGAAAGGGAAATACTCAGAGCACGATGACGTGGCACCGCTGTACAGGCTGGAGCTAGCTTCGGGCCCACTGTTTCGATAGGACTCGGTGGACCCGCTTAACTGCAGCCAGAGCTTCCAGCGGCGGCATCGTGGCATCTCCGGCGTTGATTCGGATGGGCTCCTCTCGCTCTCCTGCTTGAGAGCGATCCCGATAATCACGGCAACATATACTTGCAATTTAAATCGAATTTGAAAGGAAAATATGTGAAAACTTTATATTCAGATGCAGGTTCCCTTGAATTTCGATCTGCAACTTACGGATTGCGAGAAAAATTTCTACATCCAACATTTTTTTCCTGGAAAATGTTTTATGTGAATTTTTTTGTAACATTCATATGAAATTCACGTTACAAAGAGGTCTTATTGTCTTAAAGTCACTGAGATTGTAGTTGGAGCATGAAAGTAACTTTTTGTTAGACCAAATCATGAAAGCCACTTTCTGTTAGACCCAAAACATGGGGAGTTAGTAGCAAGCACTTGCGCTTTTCCTTCCCCTTCACAAGCATCATGCATGTTCCCGTTTTGAAAAGCACTCCATGCATTTTGTTCATGTACAACTAGGAACAACGAGTTTCATGTATGCTCCCAACGCACAAATATATACTAGTATGCAGCAATATTCCTGCTAGGCGAGTTTTTTTTTAAAAAAAAATAATAGTGCAGATGCTATCTCTGTAGGAGGTACACCATCTTGCATGAAACGCCATTGAAGAACACACGACTCATCATCTGGTTCGAACCAAGACGCAGCCATGAACAAGGAACACTACCGGAAACATGAAAACACCGTGGCCACACGCCGTTTATCTGAGACGGATAAGAGGGGACGACCGACGAACGAGATTCAGGCCGCAGAGTTCTGGCCACAATAATTCAGAAAACGGCATCTTCGCAGCACTGGAAATCAGGGCACAATCTCCATAGGGGAAAAGTACTGGAGCAAAAAAAAGAGCATCTACACGTACGCAAGAATATATGTATATCTTGAGTACGTGTGATTCTGTGAACGGAGCTTATCGTTTTCAGAGTCCAAGATGCGTGACCTGGCTCTGACATGGAAAGGAAAATATGCATGCTGATCTTCAGAGTACGTGATGCTGTCACTGCTCCTATCTCTTTCAGACCGTTGCAGGACACAAGTCTTCTCGGGATGGACCATGGCTTGTTAGGGAAGCATCGTTTCATATTTGTATTTCTGAGAGAACGAGAGATGGTTATCATGGATGGATTGATGTATTGAACCTCAGGTATCGGTTTGTATAACGTACAAGATCTAGGTATATATAAGACTTCTCTAAAATACATATGTACTACCGGGATACATATAGTAGGGTAAAATAATAATCTCATATTACGATCAATTATACTCTAACGGTATTGCCTATCAACCTATCTAGTGGTTATGTGCTCTGCTGAGCGATTACAAAAGATGCGAAGTGGATGAATGAGTGAGTGGGTGGCATACATTGTCGACCATCGTCTATAGGTCCGGATTCCTTTTCTAATTTAATTTTGAGGATTCAACGTCTCTTTAAATTTAGACTAGACACAAAGAGATTACTTAGAAAAAAAGTTGGTATTCTGCTAGCTTCGAGTTTATTGAACAAGTACATATATTTAGACTAGACGCAAAGAGATTACTTAGAAAAAAAGTTGGTATTCTGCTAACTTCGAGTTTATTGAACAAGTACATAAATTTAGACTAGACGCAAAGAGATTACTTAGAAAAAAAGTTGGTATTCTGCTAACTTCGAGTTTATTGAACAAGTACTAGCAGAGATGCGTGTTGATAGGTTCCAGAGACTTCAGCTAGTTCAAGCATTAGACCTCCTTTGAAACGCAATAATTTTTTTCGTTCACTGTATTTTTTCTGTGAAACTAAATTAATTTTTATAAATTTTTTATAAAATTTCTACGAAATTTCTACGTTCTTCAAAAGAGTCCTTACCCTCCAAGAGCTCTGAGAATAACCCTGCTGGAAGTCGCGGGTCCAGCGTAGTACTACGAGTAGAGTAAATAAAAACTCACCCGGAGGTGCGTCGGTCCACTGCCACAAGAGCCCTCCTGCAATAACACTGTCGTCGTCGTGTGTGAAGCATCGATCTAAGCAAATGGACGGCGTATAAGTTGAGCAACACATGCGTGCATGGCAAAAAAAAAATCCGCTCATCCAGGAGTAGCAATCAGTCAAGATGCTTGTGTTTTGTGTACCGTCCGTGTCAAACTCAGCTTACGGACAAAGGAAGCAAGACAAAGCAATTATTATTACTCAGTCCATTCTAAAAACAATGTTTTTCATCTAAACGACAATATTTAAAATCAGACGACCACCCTCGTTTGAGTCGTGCACGTTTCAGCATTGATGCCCAACCGTTAGTGTCAGCTGTCATGTGGAGGAAAAACTACGAAAAACTTTCAGCCGTCAGAAAAAAAAAGGAGCCTGTTCATCACAATTAGTTAACGCAGGTTTCCTTAACGATAGCTACTGCTTGCCGTGTCATCACTGGGTATCTGCCTTTTCTTTACTCGGAAGAGAATCTGTGCTCGCGCCACGTCAGAGTCACGGTCGTGGAATAAGTTTCGTTTTGTTAGGTGTCGGTCGGTCTATTATTGATTATTCTGTTTCCCTTGATAACTGAAGTGCGTCGGCCAGCCAAGGATCTTCAGACACCTAAACGTGGTCTTAACAGTCCCCAGCTATTCTGTCAAGATATTCCGGAACGATTAAGCATAAAACGCAAGCCTGATCATCTCACGAATTTTATTCAACCATGATTTGATTGTCAGCGTCTGGGAATCAAGAACTGACAAGCCGTTTGATGTAACTGACAAAAAAAATTGGGCCCTAGAAGCCCAGGATGCCTGGTGTTACAGTCCATTGGGCCAGATTGTTAGGTTGTTGCGTTCGTTGTTGTTTCGAATGTTCATCAAGATTCTTCAGAATTCGAACAAAAAATTAAGACCTCTTTCAGAATTTCACCAGCTAACCGATCCGATTAACGAAACATTTTCGTCGCGGCGCCACCACGGCACTGTGAGTGTCTACTCGCTCCATTGCGAAGGCAGCTTTTTTTTATTTTGCAATAGCAATTCCAACGCTTTTTAATATTTTTTCAATTTGGCTATTCCTCCGCACCTCCTCCGCTCCTTTTTTTTTATTATATTTTTTCCTCTTCGCCTCGCTTGCACTCCACCGTTCCCCGATCTCGCGGGGTCTCCTCGCCGGCGCGCGGCGGCGGCGGCGGCGGAGATGGCGGGCAACGACAACTGGATCAACAGCTACCTCGACGCCATCCTCGACGCCGGGAAGGCGGCCTTCGGCGGCGACCGCCCGTCCCTCCTGCTCCGCGAGCGCGGCCACTTCTCCCCCGCGCGGTACTTCGTCGAGGAGGTCATCACCGGCTACGACGAGACCGACCTCTACAAGACATGGCTCCGCGTACGTCCGTCGCCGATGCGAGCGCGGGAATTCCACCTCCTTTTCTCCTTCTACTTGTCCGCTCCGTTGTTGCCCGTTTGATGTCCTTGGCCGATCTGGGCCTTCTGCGTCCGCAGGCGAACGCGATGCGGAGCCCGCAGGAGAGGAACACGCGGCTCGAGAACATGACGTGGAGGATCTGGAACCTTGCCAGGAAGAAGAAGGAGGTGAGCTCGGTTCTTTCTCCGATTCCTTCTCTCCTGGACAGTGCTAGCTCAAATTGACGTTTGATGCTGTATGAGATTGTGACTGCGATTCCCTGTAGATGTTAGCCATTAGCTGGAGTGGCTTAGATCGCCCAGTTGCTTTGCTTTGGAAGAGCTAGAGGTTGCACAGGTTTTGCTTTTTGATGCTTTGGAGGGCACTCTTGATACGCGGATTACGCGTGGCATTCTTACTGCAGAAATAGACGTCAGCCCTGGAAAAACTGGTATTGGTCGCTGCTAGAGCTTTGAAAAGATATTCTCTGCCAACTATGCTACGAAAAGATATTCTCTGCCAACTATGCTACCTCCGCTCTGTTTCTACTAGTCACTCAGTCCAGTGACTGGTTTCTCTTGACAAGCAAGTAGCCCAATAGTGCTAGATGAGATGCTAGGCGCAATAGAATTTCACGGATAGCAACTAGTACTTACTAGCTGAATAGCTGACCGTATGGGATATGCTGATACCGCAAATCCTATTCCAGCATTTGTCTATTGTGAAGGCTCTCCCCTGTCTACTGTCTATTGTGAAGGCTCTCCCCAGTGTACTATTGTGGCCTCTTAGGACGCTTTACAGTCCATTTTGGCTAGTTCCTCCACTGTATAGCTAAGCACTGTAATCTGGGAAGAAGCAAATTGTACATATATAGTTGGCCCCTAGTTTATCTGTTAACTCTCAGGTTTTACTGCATTTTCTCCTTAATTAGTTTGTTACTAATTTAATACCCATTGTTTTGTTAGTCCTAGTATAAACATTGTACCAATGAAAACAAAGGCCATTGTGTCTTGTTGGGGCTAATATTAATGCTGTATCTATTCTTAATTTTCCATTTCATCTTTTCTTATATTCATGCTCGGGTATACAGTTTGAGAAAGAAGAAGCATGTCGTTTGTTGAAGCGCCTTCCAGAAACTGAGAAAACAAGAGCTGATGCTAATGCAGACATGTCTGAAGATCTATTTGAAGGAGAAAAGGAAGAAGATGCTGGTGATCCATCTGTTGCCTATGGCGACAGCACCACTGGAAGCTCACCTAAGACAAGTTCAATTGATAAGCTGTATATAGTACTGATCAGGTATGTAGAATGCTCATTCAAATAAAATGCTTTATCTTTTTGAATTATTTCTTCGACACAGCAGAAGGAAGAAATAACTTATTAACCCCCATATCAGGTTAATTTTGTTGGAGAAATTTTCTTCTTCCATACCTTGTAGTTTAGAGAAATCTTCACAAATATGAAGGATGTGCACCATCTTATCCATAAGGTTTTACAGTAGTATATGCTTTCTCAACCAGTATATGCTTTTACTGTAGTCTACATGGTCTGGTCCGTGGTGAGAATATGGAGCTTGGCCGAGATTCAGATACCGGCGGCCAGGTATTGTTCCTGCTCTTAGGTCATATGTAAAAGAACAGTTATTGTCATATGCAACTGCATGACATGTTGGCGTGATCTAATTTGCTCTATGCACCTCTGATTTCTGAAAACTAAAATTTTATCTGAATATTATTTCTTAGTGAGGCTTGGACTCAGCACTAGTAGTGTTTTACAACTTAATTTTTTTACATTAGAGCAAAATAGTTGCTTAATAGAGTACTATTCCTTCTAATCTTTCCAAGTTAAATAGGTCGTATTACTCTCTTCCTCACATATCTAGATCTCTGTATTGCCTATTAGAAATAAATATATCTTATTGCTAATAGATAGAAAGTTGTAATTTATGCCTGTTTCTATTTTTCCATGTGAGAAATTTCCACCAAGAGTAAGATGCGCATAATTTCACTTTAATACATTTTGTAGGTCAAATATGTGGTCGAACTTGCGAAAGCATTGAGTTCATCTCCTGGAGTTTACCGGGTTGATTTGTTAACAAGACAAATCTTAGCACCAAATTTTGATCGCAGTTATGGTGAACCTGTAGAAATGTTGGCGTCAACAAGCGGTAAAAACTTGAAACGTGAAAGGGGAGAAAGTAGTGGCGCATACATCATTAGGATACCATTTGGTCCGAAAGATAAGTATCTGGCTAAAGAAAATCTATGGCCTTTCATTCAAGAATTTGTTGATGGTGCACTCAGCCATATTGTGAGGATGTCAAAAACCATTGGCGAAGAAATTGGCTGCAGACACCCAGTATGGCCTGCTGTGATTCATGGGCATTATGCCAGTGCAGGGATTGCTGCTGCTTTGCTTTCAGGAGCACTAAACATTCCTATGGCGTTCACAGGACATTTTCTCGGTAAAGATAAATTGGAAGGGCTTCTCAAGCAAGGACGGCAAACAAAGGAACAAATAAATATGACATATAAAATAATGCGCCGAATTGAGGCAGAGGAATTATCACTTGATGCATCTGAAATCATCATTGCAAGCACTCGGCAGGAGATTGAAGAGCAATGGAACCTGTATGATGGTTTTGAGGTTATACTTGCAAGAAAGCTTCGAGCTAGAGTTAAACGTGGTGCTAATTGTTATGGTCGTTATATGCCTCGTATGGTTGTAAGTATACACATTTTCCTACCCTATTGTGATGGATCATGGCAGCTGTATTTTTCAATTAGAATTATATGTATGCCAATTATCCAATGTGAGTTGTGACTTTTTAATTTGCATTAATTTCCCTTCTATATACTCTGCAGATTATTCCTCCTGGTGTTGAATTTGGTCATATCATTCATGATTTTGATATGGATGGCGATATAGATAATCCGTCCCCTGCCTCAGAGGATCCACCTATTTGGTCTCAGGTCACTGAATTTTCTTAGGTTTAATGCTAATAAAATCTCATTTAATACGGAATCTGGTATATCTCATAGTCATGTGCATCTATGTTTAAGCACTGTTGATACTTATACATGCGTGTGATGGCAGATAATGCGCTTCTTTACGAATCCTAGGAAGCCAATGATTCTAGCTGTTGCTCGTCCATATCCTGAAAAGAATATTACAACACTTGTCAAGGCCTTTGGGGAATGTCGACCATTGAGGGAGCTCGCAAATCTCGTAATATTCAATTTCGTTGTCTTGATGTTCTGTATTTCCTTTTACAATGTCAAGACCGCAGAACGTCTTGTATCAAATGATATTAGATTCACTTTTGATTGTACTGCAGACATTGATAATGGGTAACCGTGAAGCTATTTCTAAAATGCACAACATGAGTGCTGCTGTCTTGACATCAGTGTTGACATTGATTGATGAATATGACTTGTATGGTCAAGTAGCATATCCCAAGCATCATAAGCACTCAGAAGTTCCTGACATTTATCGTTTGGCCACTAGAACAAAGGTATCCTGCTCTGAAATCTTTAAAAATGCAGATGTATTATTTCTTTTTGCTGCTTTTTTTCCATGGTCTGAAACCAACCATTTGAGCAACCTATAGTGGTATGGTTAATACTAATGTTCTATACATGGATGGTGATAAATTATTGATCTTTCTCCAGGGTGCTTTTGTAAATGTAGCTTACTTTGAACAATTTGGAGTTACGCTGATAGAGGTCAGAACTCTTGTGATCCTAATTAACTGCTATTATAATCTTGTTCTTTAGTGTCTTAAATGCAACCACTTTGTTATACCAGGCTGCTATGAATGGTTTGCCTGTGATAGCAACAAAAAATGGAGCCCCTGTTGAAATTCATCAGGTGTGTTTGCCTTAAATTCATCAACTGTATTTTATAGCTTCTTAAATATATCTACTAATTGCAGTGCATGACTTTCTGTTTTCTGGTGTGTGATAATGCAGGTGCTGAACAATGGTCTCCTTGTTGATCCACATGATCAGAATGCAATTGCGGATGCACTATATAAACTTCTTTCTGACAAGCAACTTTGGTCAAGATGCAGAGAGAATGGGCTGAAAAATATTCACCAATTCTCCTGGCCTGAGCACTGCAAGAATTACTTGTCAAGGATATTGACTCTTGGCCCAAGGTCTCCTGCTATTGGTAACAAAGAGGAGCAGAGTAATGCACCTATTTCAGGAAGGAACCATATGATTGTATTTTCTGTAGACTCTGTTAACAAGGAAGATCTAGTCCAGATCATAAGAAATGCAATGGAGGTTATACATTCTGAAAAGAAGTCAGATTCAACTGGTTTTGTGCTGTCAACGTCACTGACAATATCAGAAATACATTCGCTGCTAGTATCCACGGGGATGCTTCCTACTGATTTTGATGCCTTCATCTGCAATTGTGGGGGTAACATTTACTACCCTTCATATTCTGGTGAAGCGTCAAGCAATCCTAGGGTTACATTTGTATTAGATCAAAATCACCAGTCTCATATTGAGTACCGTTGCGGAGGAGAAGGTCTAAGGAAGTATCTAGTGAAGTGGGCTACTTCAGTGGTAGAAAGGAAGGGAAGAATTGAGAGGCAGATTATTTTTGAAGATCCAGAACACTCTTCAGCCTATTGTCTCACATTTAAAGTGGTCAATCCGAATCATGTAAGCTTTTTATTTTCCAGTGTCTTTTACTCTAGAATTTTGGTGGGCATACGTGCCCCCATCATTTTCTAGTATTTTTTTCTCATTCTGTCCATATTTCTTAGACATGAATTTTTTTTCTTACTGCAGCTACCTCCTTTGAAAGAGTTGAGGAAGTTGATGAGGATCCAATCACTCCGTTGCAATGCTCTATATAACCACAGTGCTACCAGACTGTCTGTTGTTCCTATTAACGCATCACGTTCTCAAGCTCTAAGGTTTGGCATTGTTTCTGACTTCTGCCATCTCTCTCTCTCTCTCTCTCTTTACAGTAAGTGCTTCAGCATTTTAGGTCGTGCTTGATAAAAAAAAAAGTTTATTTGTTTGAACAAGGAATTGCATTCGAAATCTTTCCTAAACAAGTGTGGGATGGGTAGGCCCCATACTTCACTTACTGTCTACTGTGTTCCAATGACCGGATAACAATTCATTTTGACGCATTCAAGTTTTTGTAAAAGGTTACACACCTTCGCATTCGTTAGATGTTCGATACTATCCTGTTTGCTTAAAGTTGGCAAATGGTTACTGCTCTCACTCTCGTTGTGTCTTAGCCCTATGCGCTTCTTGCCACCAGTCTCTATTGGCTGCCCCCTGACCAAATCTTTTATTCATTTACTAGGTACTTGTCTGTGCGATGGGGGATAGAGCTGCCAAATGTTGCAGTCCTTGCTGGGGAAAGTGGCGACTCAGATTACGAAGAACTGCTGGGCGGTCTCCACAGGACTATCATCCTGAAAGGAGAGTTCAACGTCCCTGCAAATCGGATCCATACTGTTAGGAGGTACCCCTTGCAGGATGTCGTCGCACTTGACAGCTCAAACATCATCGGCATAGAGGGTTTATCTACCGATGATGTGAAGTCTGGTCTGCAGCAGATGGGCGTACTGACATAATGACTCCAACATAAAGAATGCCACACGTTACTAAAAAGAAGAAAAAAAACAAAAGGGTGACGAAGCAAGTACCACTGTTTCCATGTTTGATGGAAATGCCGATTTTGTTTGTACTAGTTCGTATAGTTTTTTGCGTGTGTGGTCTATTCTTCACTGTGAATAACTGCCCTCTTTGTTTGTACTACGCCCAAATTTTGAAGTGAAAACACTACGTAAATGTGTCCATATATTGATATGGGAAAAAGAATGCAAAAGAAAAGATGATTCAGAACGACAGCGTTCAACCTTGTACTTTCTGAGATGTTCTACATTATAGTGATCAAGAAAAAGATTGTTCAGTAATTTGGCTAGTTACTGGGTGGATTTATTACCATCTGTTTTGCTTCATTTGGGATAATAGAATAACCCCGCATCATATCTTTTCCCTCATCATTACTTTTGCCGGAGGAG
This sequence comes from Zoysia japonica, assembly GCA_001602275.1. Lineage (NCBI taxonomy): Eukaryota > Viridiplantae > Streptophyta > Magnoliopsida > Poales > Poaceae > Zoysia > Zoysia japonica. The sequence continues at coordinate 1,101,243 of BCLF01000086.1, read as the reverse complement.
AAAGCTGGAGATATCCACAGGCCGGGCATGCCGCAGCGCACCCTGTCCCCGCGCCGTGCTGTGCGGGTGAACGAATCCCGCGACCGCAGCGTGTTTGTTTTGTAGACGCCGCAGCGCGCTTTGGACACGCCAAACCGCAGATAGGAACCTTGCGGCCGCAGCAACGGTGCTGGATCGGGAGAGTACGGAGCCCAGTTCCGCGGCGAGGTGCGCAGAAAAGGCTCGAAATGACGCGTTCGGCGAGTGGGAAAGCTCTTACATTCATTCAAAAAAAAGCGGACAAGTTTTATTTTTTTTTAAAAAAGAGAAACGGATAACTCCGGGTTGACAGGGAAGGATCCTGTCCAAGACATCAAGTGCGGTTCCGACGTCGGCAACGTGTGCACGGTACCAGCTCCCGACGGCGAATGGA
>BCLF01000086.1:1033014-1100815 GCA_001602275.1 Zoysia japonica | reverse complement strand
TAAAAAAAAAAAAAAAAAAAAAAAAAAAAAAAAAAAAAAAAGAGTTACCCCAAACATGGAACAAAAGGTAGGCAACGTGAGCTGGGGTCTATACCAGCACGAAATACCTTGCTAGAAAGGCATCTACCTTATTGTACATGCAAATCGATATTCTAGTCCTAGCAAAAAAATTGTAGTGATGTGTACAGTATTAAATTAATGAAAAAAAAGAAATTCTAGCACCAAAATCTAAGCATTATGATGCAGAAGATTTGTCTAAATTAGGCCCTCTTTAGTGGAGATTATCAGACTGATTTTACTGATGATTATCATAACCTATGTTATAATTTTTATCAAACACTTAAAACTTATAAATGATTATGCATACAATCACCTATAATCACTCGTATATTTTGTACTAAGCACACATAAGCCACAAATAGTACTCCCTTTGTCCTCAATTACTCGTCCTCAATTTTTTTATTTTACTTGTCATTCTCGCTTTTTAATACACATTTCTGTATTTCTAATATATTTTTATTTTTATATCTCTCTTTATATTTCTATCTCTATCTCTTTCCTTCTTATTTTCAACGCAGGCCATTTTTTTTACCGTCTTTAATTCTCGTGCTCATATTAAAACGACAACTAAAGAAGACGGAGGGAGTAGCTTTTTATATGGATAAACTATTTTGTCAAATACTCTTCTTGACATAAAAAATAGATTATATAAATAAGTTGAGTAAGTGATTTCTATGAATAATATAAAGTGTGAGCAGTTTTTTAATAATCATAGGCTCTGCGTAGACATTTCACTCCAACGTTCAAAAGCACGAAAGCAAAGAAAATCCAGAGTAGAAAAAGGTGGCTTTGCCTCACACGACAGGAGAGGAGACACGACTATTTTAGATTAAAGACGGTGGATAAATGAAATATTTTAAAAACATATATTTTTAAGTTTTCTTATATGTGTTTTATTCTTCTTTTTATTCAATAATTTTTAAAAATTAAGTAAACTGTATAAACACATAAATTACATTTTATAAAAAATTTATGTTATTAAATTTTATTGAATTTATATAAATTCTTGTTAAAGAAAAAAAATAGTCAATTAAACTAAAAATAGACTTTTTAGGAGAGAGTATTAGAAAGCGAAAAATGAGAAATAAAAAGAAAAAACTTAGTAAACTCTATCGGGGACGGAGGGACTAAAAACAAAACCATTCCCCATCGGGATTTCCATTCGACGCCGCCGTCTCCCCAGCCAACCTCGAGCTCGCGCCGCCCCCCGGAGCCTCGAACCCACACCCGAGCGAGCTCCCCGTCCCGCCGTGGATCTGTCCGTAACGCGGGCGTCATCGGCCGGACGCCGACGGACCCGATGGTGCGCGGCGCCGGCGGGGGCGAGTAGCGAGGCGGCGAGCGACGGACGGATCGGCGGCGCGGTGAGGCCGAGGCGTGGACGCCGGCCACCATGTCTGCGGTAGTGTGCGGCAAGAGGTCCTCCTCCATCTTCGCCGACGAGCTCATCCCTTCCTCTTCCTCCCCTCCGTCCCCTCACAACCACAACCACCACCATCACCCTTCCAAGCGGTCCCGCTGCTCCCCGACCCGTGCCTTCGACGGCGCCGTGGGACGGAGGGAGGCGCTCGTGCATCATCTCATCGCCCTCTTCCCCCACATGGATCCGCAGGTTCGTTTTTGGTATTGTTCCTTGCTTATTCGTTTGTCATTTGCGAAGTTATGGTGGGAGTTGTCGTGTGGATTCTTAGATTCATCAGTGCTTGGAGCTGCGGATCAGATAAGTAGTATTATTCGTTTGAACAAATACCCACCCTTCTAGTAAATTCTTGATTTACAAATAATCTTCCTGATAATATTTGCGTTGGTCTATGTGAATGTGATATGTCCTATCTAAAGTTATATTTTCGTATGTCCCCATGCTATTGATATATCTGATGTCCTGTATTATTTATGTGAAATACATCTTGTTCGCTTTGTGCTCCTGAGTTTCATTTTTGACTTGTCATTTTATAAAGTGGCATTGAGTGGATTGTCTTGATCTATTCTTACCGTTATTATATGGCCTTGATTTTTATTTCGGTATACTGATTTCCAAACGGACGGCAGTTACTCGAAAGAGCTCTCGAGGCATCTGGAGATGATTTAGATTCTGCAATCAAGAGTTTGAATGAGTTGCGCCTGGAGTCGGAGGCTCTCGCATCAGCTGCTGTATGTGAACCCGATAACAGCCTATCAACAGCTCTTAAGCTGTCAGCTGAAGGTACATATTTTTAACCTAAAATAGCTGCATACCAAGAAATTGTGGCATATATGATTCGCACAATAACGTATACCTTCTAAATATTGTAAGAGCTTGTTAGGTTTCTGATATCACAAATCTCAATGCTAGCTTGATGCAATACTAATTACCATAAAGGATAATCGTTTCTTTCCAAATTGCAGTGGATGATTATGTTGTGTTGATCCAAAATTTCCATCCTGCATTTGCAATATTCCATTCTCTTTAGTCTTGTGAAGTAGCAGTAAGCGCATGCTCCTTTCATATGCTATTAAATCGAGCTATCAAGCTGCATCATTTTGTTCTCAATTGGACTACCATGTGTAGTTTTTTTCTTGTTATTATTACCTTAGCTCCTATTAATTCTATTTCTATGGTACATGTATATGAGTGTGCAACCAATTTGATACTGCTACATCTTCTTGAATCACTTCTATTTTCTTTTGCAAACATTCCGAATGTTAACTTTACATGGTTCTCCACTTGGACAGGTGCTGTTACTAACAGTCATTTGGATGTAATCACTGGCAACCCATCTACAACTGATAATTGTCAGACAAGTAATCATAGTGCTGTATGGGTTGATCTATTTGTTGAAGAGATGATGAGTTCCTCTGACTTAGATGATGCACGCGCTCGTGCCTCTAGGGCTTTGGAGGCATTTGAAAAATCCGTCATGGAACGAACAGGGGCTGAATCCCTGCAGAATTTGCACACGGTAATATAGAGCACTTTGCATGCCGCTTTGATCTGGACATGTCCTTCGGAGTTTGGTGGCTCAAGTTGTTAACATTTTTTACTTCTCCATAGGAAAATGTGATTCTGAAGGAACAACTGGCAATAATTCTCCGAGAGAATGCTGTTCTGAAGCGGGGTGTTGCGATACAACATGAGCGCCAAAAAGAGTTTGATGCGAAAATTCAAGAGGTTCACAGCCTCAAACAGCTGGTTTTGCAGTACCAGGAGCAACTAAAAACACTTGAGGTACTTACCTAGTTATCACCCATTGCTATTTTGATCCTTTTATGTTTATCCTACCAAATGGTAAATTGTTAATTGTGTTTCGCTGCAGATAAACAATTATGCACTTAGAATGCATTTGAAGCAGGCTCAGCAGAACAGTTCTATGCCTGGGCATTTTCCTCCTGATGTCTTCTAATAAACCTAAGGGTTTTATCCATCATCTCATACTAAGCATCGTGACATGTGAAATGAGAGATTAACCTATTCCCATTGCAATAGGTAGACTCGACTCCATTGAGCAGAGGCGCCATATGTTGCGTAGGTCACTGATGCAACAGCAACAGCATCAACTAGCATGTGTTCTATCGGAGTATACATTGTAAGTGGCAATACGAATATCAATCCATGTATCTAAGGTCCAAGGACATGTATACTGAGAAAGAATGTAAATTTATTTATTCTTTTCTAAAGGATATGTTTATCGGTAAACTCATTACTGGAGTGATGATTTCTGCGTAATGTGATTATATTTGAGCCGGCTTCTTTGTACCGGCTCTTGTTTGTAAAGGGGTTGTTTGTTTGGTGTCGAATTTTGTCACGTTTAAGCTTAGTCATGTCACAGAATTTTAGACTGTTGTTTGGTTCACGGGCACAACTATGGCAAGTCACACTTTTGTAGCACTTTATCTCACATGTTATATTTTCATGTTATATTTTTATTTTGTTGTCAAAATTTGTCATACTTGTGGTTAAGATTTTGTTAGCTACACTTTTTATGGCAAGCCATACTTAGACTAATTTTAGACGTCGCAAGCTTAGACACCAACCAAACAGGCCTTTGAAATATCTGTGAGAAGATCTGTGTGTATCTGCGGCATCTGCTGGCTTGTGATTTGTGCATCTTCCATATGCCGCATCAAAACGCCTCTCCTCACACAGGAGCTAGGCATCAGCAGCTCCCAAGAAGGATCTTTATTTACACCAAACTGCTCATGTGCCGCTGCACCCTGCATCGTAGATGCCGCCAGTTTGTTCATGTGCCGCAATGCATCATCAAAGTAAACTTCCCACTTCATTTGATTTATCTTAACGATAATTATTGTGCATTCAACACCTCCTCGGTGAGCCTAACGCCAAATTTGTGTAATGTTAATTTGGAGGATGAACCAGGGAGGAGCCTGGAACCTGATCACATACGGCCCAATTCTCTAATGGGCTTTTTAATCCGCATACGTACAGGTCCGTTAGGCCCAGATCCGCGTGCCAGGGACGACAAAAGTAGCAAAGCCCAGCACTCATCCGGCTCCTTCGGTCTCTGCTGCTCTCTGCCCTTGTTGCCTCCACGGCTCCACCCTCCCTTCGGCGGCGGCGGCGGCCACCGCCGGAAACTCCCAAATTTCTCCGCCGGTGTCGGCAGAAGGGTGGCACACGAAGCATATGTCTCATATGGACAGCGGAAGCGAATCTGACGGCGCCCCCGAGGAGCTAACCGCCGTCCAGGTACGTCTGGTTCCTCCCTCTCCAACACCCGACCCGCATGAGAGCAGTTCACCATTGCGCGCGATTTTCTCTTGCATAGCGCTTTGGAGGGCGGTTTATATACCCACTGAGATAGCATGAGGATTACGCTGTCAAGCGCCATCGATTCGATTTGATAGCATCCTGTGCCTCTTCATCTTGCTGAGGTTGGGTTAGGATTGTTAGCTAGTTTAGGGATGCAAGTGGGTACCAGCCTCTAGTTCTTGTTATCCCACTAACAATATACGGTGGAGGGGGAGTTAGTTCATTTTAGAAAGTTTTGTGCCGATCCACCGACCAAAAAAGAAAAAAACAGAAAACTTGCATACCTATAGCTAGTACTTAAGCTGCTGCGTTGTTCATTTTGTTCATTGCTCATGTGTACCTTTGGGTTCAGAAGGTCAAAATTGTTTTGAGGGATGTGTTCTATTTATTTCTTTTCAGGGTGTCGAGAAGCACGAAGAGATCAGTAAAGTCGAGAAGGATAGTGCCATCAGGTGTGTTTTTCTACGCTTGTTTACTGCCAGTACTATTCTGCCTAATCCCTAATGCGCACCAAAATATGTTTAGTTTTCTGTGGAAGGCTGTGTGTGAGTAGCTGCTACGTGATACTTGCTATGGAAATTATTGGATTAATTTCACCTGTCTTAATCAATGTGATCTTTTTAAGCATTCATGTCAGACGTTGTCTAAATTCTTACTTTCCTTCGCACATCTGGTTTCTTACTTGGGGTAAAACAAATATATCTGTATTTACCAAGTGGGATCTAGTTTCAAGTCATCGTTTCTTCTAATTTTAGCCTCTCAGAGATAATATTGTCATGTATTCTCCCAGGGTGACACGTGAGGGAAAGGAGCGGAGAAAACGCTGGGCACAACGCAAAACATCCTCTAAACCAGAGAAGCGAGCACAAAGGGAAGTAGAAGATAAAGATACCAAACAGGATGAAGAGAATGAGGAGACACATATCGTACCTGGGATGCTCCCCAGCAATATTATTGAAATGCTTGCAGCACGTGAGAAGTATGTGTATTTCCCCTGCTCTATCAGGCTATCAGCTACTCAAATCTTGGTTTCTCACGAGGTGGACTTGTGGTTACTTTTTATTTGTTTCACCGTTCAGGCAAACCTTCGAGTCAGACTCTGAGGAAGAAAATGAGCAGCAGAAGGTTCAAAAGAGGAGGAAGAAGAAACTGAAAACTACTGGGTATTTCCATTTCCCTGTTATCTAAAATGAAATTTATGATCTGATACTTATAACAGTGTTCGTTAATGTTTATCAGGCCTGAGACAATTCTGCTGAAAGATGTTCGGGCGACACAACAGATAAAGAATGCCATTGATTTCTTGGAGCGAAGGAAAAACCAGGTGCCAAGATCCAATGCAGTTTTGAAGAATGCTAATTCCGCGTTACGTCTCATCTCATCAAAAGGCGATTTTTTGAGTTAGGATGCAATGAAAAGGGACGTTTCACAAATGTGCATCTAGATTCATCTGAACAACTGATACAACAAGGGACTGCTCATTTGATGTGTTTGCTAGGAATGGATTTGGCTTGTTGGATAAAAACCAACTTATCCTTGGGTATGTTCGTGAATGTATACTTATTAGCGTGCATGTTCCTTCAAAGGTCTGTATGATCGATTGTGTTAGGATTTTGTATCTCTATGGATCTTATGTTGCAAGTTTTGAACTGAAGGTTCAGAAATATTTCTGATTTTATTAGATTGATATAACGCCTGGCAGCACTAAATGGGCATACTGAATTGCAGGACTCATGAATAGGCATAGTAATATGTTCTGATTCCTTTTTTTTTTTTTGTGATTGCCATTGTTGTCAAAATTTCAATAAAAACTGCTTTTCTGCTGTAAACCTGCATGTTATATTTCAGAATATGTAGAGGTGACACTTGCTGGACAGGTCAATTTGGATATCTCAATAGTTATTCAAAATATTGGCATGTTTCCAGATGATATATATTTGCACTTAATTGCGAAATGTGATTGCAAAAACTCAGGTTCATGTTACCTTGAATCATCCAGAAGAATTCTATTATACCCGGAGAAAAAAAATGTTCCTATATATAGCCGTCTTTTGTGGACTTTGACTGCTGGGGTTTAGACCGCCAAATTTAAGACCTGTAGCTCGACTTGCATTCCAATTCCAACTTCCAACGATCGAAGAAACATCAATCTTGCCATGGCCGTTGACCTCGAGTTCTACCTGCAGCTTGTCATCCTCCTTGTCGCTCCATTCCTCCTCCTTGCCGCCGTAAGACGCGCGGGACCTCGTCGTCATGGCGCCGCAGAGCGGCTCCCGCCGGGTCCTTGGGCGCTGCCCATCATCGGCCACCTGCACCACCTCGCCGGCTCGCTTCCGCACCGCGCTCTGCGGGACCTAGCCCGGCGGCACGGCCCGCTGATGATGCTCCGCTTCGGCGAGATCCCCGTCGTGGTCGCCTCGTCCGCGGACGCCGCGCGCGAGGTCATGAAGACCCACGACGCGGCGTTCGCGTCGAGGCCGATGAGCCCCATGCAGGAGCTGGCGTACCAGGGCGCCTACGGCGTCATCTTCGCGCCCTACGGCGAGGGCTGGCGGACGCTCCGCAAGATCTGCGCCCTGGAGCTCCTCAGCGCCCGCCGCGTCCAGTCCTTCCGCCCGATCCGCGAGGACGAGATTCGCCGCCTCCTCCGCGCTGTTTCAGCCGCCGCGGCCTCGGCTTCGCCGGTGAACCTGACCGAGAGGATATCGGTGTACGTCGCGGACTCCACGGTGCGCGCCATCATCGGCAGCCGGTTCAAGCACCGCGACACGTACCTGCGGATGCTGCACGAGGGGCTCAAGATCATACCCGGGATGACCCTGCCGGACCTCTTCCCCTCCTCGCGCCTCGCGCTTCTCGTCAGCCGCGCCCCCCGCATGATCACGCGACATAGCCAAGAAATGCTACAGTTCGTCGACGTCATCATCAAGGAGCATCAGGAAAGCAGAGCATCCGGCGAGGGCGACGACGAAAACGAAGACTTGCTCGACGTGCTGCTGAGACTCCAAAAGGAGTTTGACTCGCATCCTCCATTGACCACGGCGAACATCAAGACTGTCATGCTGGTAACCACGCCATCTCCTAGCGATCCCTTTCGCTTTTACCAAGCTTTATTGTTGCGAATTCTCTAATCTGATAGTGATCTGTTTCTTAAATTTATCAACCGTAGGACATGTTTGGAGCCGGCAGTGAGACAGCCGCCACGACGCTGCAGTGGGCGATGGCCGAGCTCATGAGAAACCCAACAGCGATGCAGAAGGCGCAAGACGAAGTCCGGCGAGCGCTCGCTGACCACGACAGGGTGACAGAGGCCAATCTGACCAACCTGAACTACCTTCGCCTCGTCATCAAGGAGACGCTCCGGCTGCACCCGGCGGCGCCGCTCCTACTACCGCGCAAGTGCGGCAGCCGATGCCAGGTCCTCGGATACGACATCCCGGAAGGAACCACGGTGATCGTGAACGCGTGGGCGATCAGCACGGACCCCGCGCACTGGGACAGGCCCGACGAGTTCGCGCCGGAGAGGTTCGAGCGTTGCGGAAGGGACTTCAAGGGCGGCGACTTCGAGCTCATCCCGTTCGGCGCTGGCCGGAGGATGTGCCCCGGCATGGCGTTCGGGCTGGCGCACATCGAGCTCGCCCTCGCGGCGATGCTGTTCCACTTCGACTGGAAGCTGCCGAGCGAGGTGGCGGCTGAGGATCTCGACATGACCGAGGCGTTTGGGGTGACGACGCGGCGACAGAGTGGACTCGTGGTTGTCCCGGTCCTTCGTGTCCCGGTGCCTCCAGGGACGGCATAGAGCGAGAAAAGCTGTAACGGCTCGGTGAATAATACTTTCTCAAAATAATATCTGGGCAACAGATCTCAACTTAGTACGAATGGCTTTGTCCTCCATCCATAAAGCATGAATAATACTCTATTTTTTATCAATGCAATGTAAAAATATTTGTTTTTATCGATGCTGTAAAAGGAAATTTTTAAATTTAAACTAGCAGTGACCAAGGTTTCACTTACCGTTTGAATCGCTAAAACTGTTCGGTTTTTTGTTCAAATTTAAATTTTCAAATCTGGAAACAGTTTCGTCGGTTTAAAAACAGTAAGCGGAGCGGTTTTTGTGGTTAATCGAACAGTTTTCGCGGGTAACTAAACGGTTTTGCTGAAAACCGTTGAGTGCGAAAACCGAACGGTTTTTGCGATAACCTGGTCAATTTTTTCTGAAAACCGATAAATTAGAGAAAAATAAGAAAAGATATAAAAAAGTGCTAAAAAATTAGACATGACTTATTCTAATTTTTTTTAATATCAACATTCACAACATACTTCATCCACAAATAATAAGACACATATCAAATCCAAAGTTTCAAACACGAAAAAATCTATACATGAAGTTCATCCACAACAAATTTAGAGTCCATACATAATTTTCAAAGCACACTTTAATTTGAAATTGCATTCCAATCAAAATATGCATTGTCGCACTCTTTACTTGGGAGGAGTTGAGTTCCTAGTAGCTAACAACTCTGCTTTGAATTCATTCTATGATTGTCCCGTTCAAACGATAGTTGTGTCTCATTATGAGTACAACATGTTACAAAACTCTGAATTTTGCTATTGGTAAACTTATATGGTGGGAGGTTCTGTGCTACAATTACCGTACGGATAATTGTAGCAGTCGTTACCTTGACTGTATGATATATCAATGTCTGTCACGGAATAGTAAGTACCGTAGTAATGCTGTCTCCTCTCATTGTTGTCCTTTGTGACTGTGGAGCACCATATTCTTCATTCTGTGTAGCATAGGTGTAGTCTGTCTCACCTACAAAAGAAGTGAAGTGTAAAATAAATGAGTGAAAATTCATCGTATGATGTGAAGAAATGGTTATCTGTGAAATGATGAGTTCTGATCGGTGGCTGTGAGTTAGAAACCATACTGCCTGGTGGGTCTTCAGATGTAGTTCGAGAGTTGCTATCATTTGATTCCTGGTAAAGTGGGCTTCGTCTGGTGTCTTCAGAATCTGTGAAGTCGTCGCTGCCCACATTCTTACCCTTCCCTTTGCTCTTTGTCCTCATTTTTTTAGCACTTTTTTCTGTCTTGCACTTTGAACCTTTCTCTTGCCTATGTGAGTATCACCCACATTTTGATCTGTCCATTCAGATATTGTTTCAGCACGAGATAAGCGTAGCAACTGTCTAGTCATCATTTGTAACAAAACGGCTCGGTAGAGGAGTGTCACTCTCGGTGCCCTTTTTATCAAGAACAGAGTCAGAATTCGATCTTTCATGTTCCATCTATTCTCAAATAGGATTTAAAGAATCATACAACGACAGCTCCATAAGACGATCAAATGGATTGGCTTCTGGTGGCTTATATGTCTATGAAGCATCACGCATACGGATTTGAAGGTTGTAGTTAACATACACCAACTTATGCAACTTGTCATGAGATAATCTGTTACGCACCTTGATGTGGATCAATGTAAATATACTTCAGTTGCGCTCACAACCACTCGATGATGCACACTGTGAGACTATCCGTAATGGAAGCTGCTGGAAATGAGGTGTATCACCTCCAAACATGTTCCACCAAGCTGCAGGAGAAGTATTCTTATCAACTGCCATCCTGTTGGCCAACTCAGTGGCAAATGAACTTTTTTTCTTCTAAAAATTTTCGCCTCCTACCGGGACTACACATACAAGTCGGTTGGTGCTATGCGTGTAAATGCCTCTCGAATATCGTTCATCATATTTCGACCCATCCTGTAAGCATAGTGACTTCTTGGGTTCAAAGATCTAGCTGCACATATAACAATAGTTAGATATCTTTGCATTATAAACAAAAGAATACAATAATTTTGTTCGTAAGTAAGTATTACCTGTATTCACAAAGGTATCATTATAAATATACACCATCCTACGATTTATAATGCCCATGTACCTCTTTATCTCTCGCTCATCATTCGTATAAAGGGAATCATACATATTTTTACACAAATGATATCTGAGAAGTACTTCGTTCAAGGTAAGACTCTTGTCTTGATCAGCAAACTGAAGAAACACATATAAAAGTTACACTACATCTATCACATGTTTCATTGAATCCCCACCATGACATGTTTACTAAGACAAAAAGGAGCTGCCTTCTCTCATCGATGTTGACAAATCTACTATTTGAGAATGTCTCAGAACCCATCTATTTCATGAATTTTTCTATCCGACGAAGCATACTCTCAAGAAACATGTATTTTGTGCCAAAACATGTTGCATTCTATCTTAACAACTCACCACCAATAACATTAGTCATCATAGAGTGCAACTGATTATGATTATACAACCAACGAGAAATCTTGCGAGCGAACTGTATCATAGCTTTGTGCTCTGAAAACTCACCAATAGCCTTTAGCATCAAGTTGATTGTATGTGCTACACATGGTTGCTAGACAATATAAGGATACTTGTTTATCAGCAGCTTGCACGTCTTTTTATAATTTGAACCATTGTCCGTAATAAACTGCACAATATTATCTGGACCTACATCAATAAATACTTTCATTGTTTAAAATAACAGTAGTATAAATAATACCTTCTTCATTTCCTGCACAAAAACGTTTCATTGTTTAAAATAACAGTAGTATAAATAAAATAAATACTGACATACAATAAACATATGTCTCGTACCTTGAATATGAAGTCTGCAGATTGGCTTTGCCCAGTAACATTATATGAGCTGTGAAAAAATATAACACCATTACAGTAGATCATAAAGTTTATCAAGTTTATCTATGTAGGGCCACTCCAAGAGACATATAATTGTGACACCGTACATCCGCTATTCCATCTTGAATTTATCAAATTCCTTCTTGATGTCTTGCTTGTTAGCATCAAGATATGTGCCATCTATTTCCCTCCCAGTTGGGTTAAACACGCTCTCACCTGCAAACATCATGACACATGACATAAATATAGTAAGATATAACAGAACATCTAATAAAATAAAACGAAAGTCTCATACCCCATTTCTGTGTCTTCTTGACAGCACTAACAAAATATGGACTATCGACTTTTGTACTAGAGATGGCTTCTGTATGAAATTTTTTTGACCATGCGTGTCCAATAGCCGTCTTGCTAGCTTGCTCTTCGCACTCCATAGACTTGTAGTGATTCTAGTTTGAATCCGTTCCTTACTTGTCCTCTGTGACCCGGACATCCTCATAATGACAAACAATTCAGACCCACCACCCCCTTCGACGAACCAGAAGCACCTTACGATGAACCAGCACTAGCACCACCACTCTCAAACTGATCACCATACGAACGCTGACGCTGTTGAAATTTTTCTTTTTCTCTAGATAACCTCATGGCATCTTGCATCTCTTCATCGTCCTCCTTATTTACATTTTTCTCACCTGCAATCTGCTGCTGTCTAAGGGTCTGTCTAGCTCGGTTATTTCTCCGCTCAGCGGTTCTATCAAGCTCTCAGCGAAAATAGTTCCGCACGTCGGTGGGAACATGAAGACACCTAACTACGCTGGTTCCACGATGTACCAAATGTTGCTTAAATCGTGTGGCACCACTCCCTCTTTTCACGGACTTGCAATATTTGCAACGGAACCTAGGATACACGTTCTCCCCGTGCTCCCAAACCAAATCGGACTGATCTGCCATCCTAGAACCAACAATACCTGAAAAATGACCAACTATGTTCTAAAGTTTCTAACAAATCGACCAATATTTGAACAAAAAACAGAAATACAACTATCTCACTTTCTCTGCCACGAAAATCAAACAGATCAGACGGTTTACCGTAAAAATCGCTCGACTTACCGCTTTAAACGACTGATTAGCCGCTGCTGACGGCTTTTCGGCCAAGCCGCACGGCTAGCCGCCGTTTTTTAGCGGTTAGCCGCTCTTGCCGGTCGGCTCCGTGAGCAGGCGGGCGTGCGGCTAGCCGCGCTTACCGCTCGGCTAGCCGATGGTTTCGGGCACTTCGACAATCCGCGGCGGACGGAGAGCTGGGGCGACGGTTTCGGCGGCGCAGCGAGCGGATGGGGAAAATCACTAGCGTGTGGTGCTTCTGGAGTCACGAGTGTCGGATAAGGTTTCCTTTTATTTTCTCCATCTAATTTTTCTCAACAATTTTCAAAAACTGAATCCAGCATGAAGTTGCATTTTTCGTCTAGTTTTTTTTACATATTTTTTATTTTAAAATCCACCAAATTTTTAAAATTCAAAAAAATTTGAATTCGAAAACCGGTGAATCGCCTAAACCGGATCAGAGCGGTTTGGATGGTTTTCGCGAAAACCGCACGGTTTACCATGATTTTTTAAACCTTGGCAGTGAATAATTTTAGAACTTGATATATGGATGAACGAACCAGATTGCACAAATAGTCACTATCCTTAGAGCTGAAAACGCACGGAAAAAATACCTCAACCATTTTCACTTTCATATTTACGATACTAAGCGGAAACGGAAATAGAGAAGCCGGAACAAAAACCAACAGATAAATGCAGAGTTCGGAAACAAAATAAAACGGATGGTAACCGAGAAAAAAAGGTTAGAAATATGAATAAATTAAATATCAAACATTCCATGTATGGTTTAAGTCTTACAATATATAAAATACAAGTTGCAATTAAATTTATAACATACAACCTAACAACATATACCAATAAGATGTTGTTGAGTTCATAATTTTTAATTTTTTATAAAACATGTTCAAATAAAAAAAGGAAAAAATTCTGCTAGAAACAGAAACTCTGTAAAACAGTAAAAAAATATACTGTTTTTATTATCATTTTTATTTTTATACCTATTCAAATCTAATACGAAAAATGGTAAACAAAACGCAATCAAAACGACAAATTTCTTCAGCGCAGCTATCGTGGCAGCGAGGGAAGTCCCCTGCGAGCATTGGCGGTGGATAAATTCAGCCGAATAGTAAGCGAACCGTCACTCTCCAGTGATCCCCGTTCCGAAGTTCATATCCAGACAGACCCCCGGACCACGAGTCCACGAGCTCGACACGGCACTATGGGCGCCCCGCCGGCCGCGCCGCTCGCCTCTCTCCTCCTCCTCTCCGCGCTCCTCCTCGGCGCCGGCGCCTTAGACGCCGGCGGCGCGCACCCGGGCTACGCAGACCAGGGCTCCTGCGGGCTCGACGACTCCGGCGCGGCGGACGCAGCCCCCGCGCTGCCGCTGGCGGAGCGCGGCGGCGGGCGGCGCATCCTGGACATCACGCACGCGTACGTGCCGGACATGCCGGCGTTCGCGCCGGGGGCGGTCACGGGGCCCCTGGTGACGCTCAAGGTGTCCATGGCCAACGGGTCAGAGTACAACCTGTCGGAGCTCCGGATGGAGTGTCACATGGGAACCCACGTCGACGCGCCGGGGCACATCAACCAGAGGCACTTCGCCGCCGGCCTCGACGTCGACACGCTCGACCTCGACGTCCTCAACGGTACGCGTCTTTTCCGCCTTCGATCAATATTGAAGCTTTGATGCATCGTGACTGCTGCCCGGCTTGGTTCGACATCCTCTGAAATCTCTGCGCTAGTAAATTAGAACTTGGGCGCATGGTGCAGGATAAGGGAAATTTCGAGCGTAGGGACGAGATTAGAAGAACATCGTAAGGAGGGGAATCATTGATTCCCATCCCATAGCCGCCCCGGAGCTTGTCCGTTAGTACAGGAAACAGGATCGTTCTAAAATAAATTTAGTCTCGCGCTTTTGGATTTTTTTTTATGATTTAGGACTCGTTTCGTGATGACTTCAACAATTTGACACACCTATGTGAATGACACGTGGGACCACTTGAGTGTATGACAGTTGGTCAGTGTGTCAAATTGTCGAAGCCCAACGAAATGAGTCTTAAATTCTCAAATGCCTCGGTTTCAGTGCTTTTAAAGTGGCTATCAGTAGCATATCGAGTCACTGAAACCTGGTCAAAGGTTTCTCTGTCAACTTGGACGAGATAATATTTCAGAGAAGACTGTTACAAATCCTTGTACTTGAATGAAAGGTACCGGCCTTTTTGTTTGGAGATAACGCAGCAGAAATACTAGGAACGAACCCTTTGAAACTTCAAAAAAAAAAACGAAAAATGAGCAGATCACTGCTCTTTCATTTAAGATGAAAGAAATAAGAACTTCAATCAAGATCATGCAAGATTACTGGTTCTAAACATGATTTCGGACTGGAAAAGAGTTATTTATAGTGTTCTATATACAGTGTGTATGGATCAGAACCCATTAGCTTCAGAAAAAGATGAAAATTTCATCACTGCTTCGTTCCAGCAGTTTCTATCTGTGCAACGAATACTAGTCAGTACCTGTTACTTATCAGGGTATAATTTAAGCTTGGGTGAAAGTGAAAATATTCACTGATCGAAGGGCACTATTAACTGCTCAGAGTTGCATTTTGACATATTATTCTTGATTAGTACTCGTGGTTCTTGCAAATTACTCCCTCCGTTCCAAAATATAAGCACTTTTAGGTTTAGTCAAAGTCAAACTTTTGCCCTTTTGACCACTAGTAATGTATAATTAATGATGTTTTAACATATAAAAATTATATTTTTTAGATTCATTATGAAATAAGCTTTCATAAAAATTATATTTTTATATTAGAAATTATGTAATTTTCTAGATATTATTAGTAAAAATTAAAATAATTTGACTTTATCCAAATCTAAAAATGCTTATATTTTGGAACGGAGGTAGTATATGTGAATGACCTGACAAGGACTGATCCTCTTCACTGAGCAGGGCCTGCTTTACTTGTTGATGTTCCGAGGAATACAAATATAACAGGTACCATGTACTCTTGTTTCAATGCTAGCTATCAAGTTATTTGTGAATTACTTCATCATCATGCACCAGCCTGTTATCACCATTTGATAAAGATTCATATATACTAAGATATAAGATAAACATGTCTTAAGTTATTTGCACATTACCTCATTCTAATTCACGAACCTTTTATCCCTGTATACAGATAGTTGACTTAAATATGTGTTAAGATTCTTTCAGAATTTGCAAGGAAGCATGAATTCTGCTTAGAAGTCGCATCTATATTAGTATATTCTATAGTGAAAGTATATTAACCGTTACCCCATATGCAGCTGAAGCAATGAAATCTCTAGGTATCCCAAAAGGAGTTCGTCGAGTTCTATTCAGAACACTGAATACTGATAGGTATTACTACTTTTCAGGACAGAATTCAAGTAGAATTATAAAGCTGAAATATTAAACTATTATTAGAAAAAAAACCATTCTTTACTCTGTGTTGAATATGTATGAAAATGGTCTAGGAAGCTGATGTGGAAGAAGGAAGGTGATATGAGCTATGTCGGATTTACAGAGGATGGTGCGCAGTGGTTAGTTGACAATACTGACATCAAGCTAGTTGGTAAGATATGATGACCCTGACAGCAGAAAATGTGTTGCACTCAAATAATTAGTGATATTTCACTATTTCATGAAGATTATTTTTCTTTTTTTCTCCCTAGAATACAAAGGTTCATCCTTTTTATGTGATTTACCATCTGTTCATGACCTATTTTTGCTTGATATCTTGAGACTGGAGTTGTGGTAGTGTCAAGCATTTGCTATGATTCTGTTTTTTCAGACATACTTTCTTTTTTTTCTGTGGCATTTATATACTCGATGGATCAATAACTACAGAAAATACTGATACTGCAATTGTGCAGGGGTTGACTATCTATCAGTAGCAGCATTTGATCACTTGATCTCTGCACATGTCGTCTTTTTCAAAAACCCGGTAAGATACTGCAGTTTCCTGACCCTAAACCATGTCTGCTTTTAATATGCCTGTAATATCATTATGCTTTGTCAGATATCTAACTTAAAAAGATGTTGTTACAGTATTGATAGCTGACAAAGTTAGTATAATATTGATTCAAAAAACTTCGCAATGCTAAGTAACCTTTTTTGGGGCACAGCTTGCTTAGTCCATTTTGGTTTTTCTTCAGCGAACATAACACTTCTATGTTCGGAAATGTCATACCAGAAATTCATAACATTTGAGTCATCATTGTATGTTGCTTATTTTGATTTTTTCAGGACATAATCCCAGTCGAAGGTCTGAAACTAGACGATGTTGAGGCCGGGATATACATGTTACATTGCTTACCTCTCAGATTGATCGGAGCTGAGGGTTCGCCAGTGAGGTGCATTCTTATCAAGTGAACACTGTTCACTCGATGTTCGTTCTGAATGGGAGATTGCAGCATGCCAGCTGATGCCACATCTCGGCTAGTGTCTTGATGCAGAGTCCACCTCTATATGAAAGAGGCTGAACAGCATGTACTATATATGTCTGTACGGTCAATAAGCCAGTAATATTTCCTCGAGACAATGTAAAAGTACTTTATGTCACTGCTATAAGAGTAGGGCAAATCTACTGGTCTCGACCTGGTATTTTGCAACTAACAACTGCATGAACCCTAAGAGAAGTGTTGTCTGCACACCATGGTGTAATTTGTGTCTGTAACTCCTCCTTTGGGGTTGAAGGTCCTACTGTCAGTGAATGTCCGCTATGCTAGCTCGCATTCAACCGCAGGAACATACGCTAGTCGTTTCCGAATCGGACACGTGCTGTGCTAGTACCATTTCCTCCCTGAAAACATGTCAGCATCTGAAATAAGTCTCCTCTTGATCAAAAGTAAATGTTGACAGGAACTCGGTGGCTATAAAAGAAAAACTGCCGTTCATTGTGCAGCCACTCAATTCTTGTCTACTGAGCAGCAAGCTTTCGACCATGTCTCCGCTGATGGCGAAGATGATCCTCCTCGGCGTAATCGGCGTCCTCGTCGCTTGGGGTACCGACAGCGCCGCCCACCAATCCTACGCGGCGGCGGCCGCCGGGAACGGCGGCCCTGCCTCCGCCGTGGATGCAGTGGAGGTCCGGCTGGAGGAGTACGGCGGCGGGCGCGTCGTGGACATCACGCACGCGTACCGGCCCGATCTGCCGGCGCCCGGGCGGGACGGGCTCGGTCTGGTGACTCGGCTCACGGAGTCGATGGCGAACGGGTCCATTAACAACGTGTCGGAGCTGCGCATGGTGGTGCACTCCGGTACTCATGTCGACGCGCCGGGACACATGGTCCAGGAACACTTCGAGGCCGGCCTCGACGTCGACAAGCTCGACCTCGACGTCCTCAACGGTAAGCTTGCCCAGACTCACATGGCCTGCCGACCCAAGATCAAATTTGGTTCGTGAAATATATATCCATAGATATCAAGATTCACTAGAGATGGATGGGTTCAGGAATCATACAAAATATTCTGTATTCCAAGATAACCTAAAAATTGAAAGATTTTGCATGCGAGGATCAATTGGAAGGTTCGTCGGTTCCCGTAGATGATTTGACAGTGTGATCCTTTTTCTTCACAGGGCCTGCGTTGCTCATTGATGTTCCAAGAGACACAAATATAACAGGTACACCAAGCCTTATTCCTCAAGTTTGCCCATAGCTATCCCCTAGTGAACCAGAAACATAGGTTTGTTTCCAGAGCATAGACAAACATCAGCTATAATTTCGTAGTGTTAATATTCTTTTATGATTTCGAAGGAGCAAGAATGCTGCCTAGCATATTAACCCAACGCTTCTTCTGAGCAGCTCAAGCAATGGAATCCCTAAATATTCCAAAAGGAGTTCGCCGAGTTCTTTTCAGGACACTAAACACTGACAGGTATTACTCTTCTTCAGGACATAATTCAAGTTGAATAATAGAGATTTCACGAGTCAAATATCATAAACAAAAATTTGAAGATTACTGAACGAGTGCCCAAATGTTTTTCAGGCAGCTGATGTGGACAAAGGTAATCGACACGAGTTTTGTTGGATTTACAGAGGATGGTGCACAATGGTTAGTCGACAACACCAACATCAAGCTAGTTGGTATGGACTTATGCCCTGACATCATACAAGTAGCACTATTTATGGTGATATTTGATTGGCTGTGGCTTCATGAAGCTTGGTTTCTGTTACTACTAGGTGCCTCCTAATTTACAGACCTGGGCTTTCACACTAACATACTGTTATGGCAATTATGCAGGTGTTGATTATCTATCTTTTGCGGCATTTGATCACTTGATCTCAGCCCATTTGGTCATTTTGAATAGACCGGTAAGAAACTGCAGTTTCCTTACTAAAATGACTTCAAAGCCACAAAATAACCATTGTAATAAAAAAAACCCCAGAATTCTACTGCAAAAAAATTCCATATCATGCGTTACTATATCACTCCAAAACATGTCAATTCACTAGTGCATGTTGAAAATATTGCAAGTATTGGCTCTGGAAAACTGTAATGGTTCTGAAGAATCCGTGCCAGTTAACCTTTATGGGGGCAATGCTTGCTTATTACTTTTCGTTGTTGCTTCACAAAGAACGTTCCACTTCATGTATAGGTGATGTTCAACAGAATGGACATATCATATAAAAACTGCATAACAGAATCATTGATTGATATTTTTACTTTGTTCTGTCAGGACATAATTCCGATAGAAGGTCTGAAACTAGATCACATAAAGGCTGGACTATACATGTTGCATTGCTTACCTCTCAGACTGATTGGATGTGATGGCTCACCAATCAGGTGCATCCTTATCAAGTGATCACTTGCTGCTACTGCTGAAGGTTACCTTGTATCATGCCACCTGATGCTACATCCTGGTTCACAGTCTACCTCCATTTGAAAGAAATTCTGCATGCCATGCAGAAATGTTTGTATGCTCATTCATCAAAATCACATCTATGTAAATGTTGTAATACAGACTTCCAGATTCTTGTCTTGGAAGGCATGGCTGTCAGCTTACTTCAACTCTTGTACCATAATGAATTTGTGATGATCGGTACATCTACATTATTGTCAATATGATAATATATAAGGATATGCTGCTTTCAGGACCAGGCATATTTCTAAAAACAGAAATGCCATGCACCATATGTGTACGGTCATACTATTGTCATAACTAAAAATATTATTTAGCCATTGTTCTTCCTTTAATATGAATATGGCCTCTATAGCTTACATGAATATTGATATGCACATAAGGCCAATGCAACCAGCGGTCGCCAGTTTTTGGCTAAAGTTATGGCTGCTAGGAAATGAAATTGAAACCAGTGAGCAGTGAATATCCCGCTGGCTACCCCAAACCAGTCACTTCCCCATTTTTTTGGTGCCAACTATACGTTAATAAAATCCTGGTTGCAGCCCTATCCCAACGTATTTATGAGAACTCAGAACAATCTGATATAAGATGGAATCTTTATATCTCACCAATTATATATCATACATTACATTACAAGAGTAACTATAAAATTTGTGCGAGACAGAAAATGGATCTACTGTGCAGGTCTAGTAAATAGAAAAGAAATCTAGAGAGAAAATACTGCACTTATCGGGAAACCAACTATTGTTAGCAGAAAAAAAATCTGTTAACTAGGATTGTGGTGTCATGATATATGCTCGATCGTTGCCTACTTTCAAACAGATGCTCTCCACTGCACACTCTGTAGCTGCCCACTATATTTAGTTGCCCATCCAGCTGCATATTCTGAGATTTAAGGTAGGACATACTAGAGGTAGCACCCAGCAGGCACCAGTCATGGAAATGTCCTGATGGATTAGTCAAATAGGTTTACAGTCAAAACCACTGCTTCAATACTTGATAACGTGATGCCGCAGCCACAATTCATACATAATCATGTGGAATGCATCATACTGAACAGGAGGTGAATGCCATATGAAGTGTTTTTGAACCTGTCATTACAATTGAGATGGTTAGTATGCAACCAGAATTTAATTAAGCGTCTATTTTCCTTAAATTGAGTTTTCAGCGTGCTACAGAAGAATGTTAGCCTAATCAGATGATCCATTTGTTACAAATATATAAAGTAAACAGATAACATTCTGTTGGCATGTAACTTGTTACTTGTCATCTAGATTGTTTCCTATTATGGTCAGTTCAATATTTAAAATTTCACATATTAGAGAAGTAACTTGCCACTTCTTTATACTGTTCAGTTCAATGTTTGAAATTTCAAGTGCTTCCTATTGTAAATGACTTTTCTCTTTGTAGAATGAAGATGGATGCAGAGAATTTAGCGAAAGTATCCAGGATCAACACACCTGAACTAGAGATTTGTGTAATGAAATAAACTCTTCCTGAGATATAGATTTCAGAATACTCTTTAGCTGATATACGTCTCTCTCCTTGAGTACAACTGCAAACTTTCTCCAGTCCAGTACATCATTGAAAGGCAAGTCATAATAGTCCGACAAAATAACTAAAGAGGATGATCAGATACAAGTTAGAGCATAGCAATCAGGAGGTTTCAGGGAAAACTATATTCTTAATGAAGTGTGACATGTATTATTGAAATTAATCGCAGAAATACTAACCAGGTACACAACCATAGTGTATTGAGTCAGAAATGCGGGCACTATTAACTTGTGAGCCACCAGGACAGATACAGAACTTAGTACGGTAAAATTGCTTTTGATAAACTAACTCTCCAATGGCCCTGCTAATACGATTGTTGCTGATCGCGAGCTCTGTATCGTTCTCCCACACCCGTGCTAGAATAACTCTTATTTTGGAGTTGCGATGGCCAGCCCAAAATCCAAGAGTTGTCCTGTTCGCATTATAAACAAATAATGGATGGGATAGAGATTTCATAATAGTTCAATAATAAGAAAGATAATGGGTGTGAGAATTTTCAGCTCCCTACCTAAGTGTTACTATGCGCTATATTTGCACTTCTGAACTAACAGAAGACTGCACTTGATATTTTCATGAAACTATGTACTCTAAAATTCTCATCAAAATCACAGTGCAACTTTACATGGCACAATAGGCACAAAGGTTGTATATAAAGACACTGACAGGCTATGAAAAATGAGTAAGGGCTTGCTAAAGTAGGCAGTGAGTAGACCAGAACTCTTCATCAATTGACAAGGAAATCATTTAATTTCTGTAACCTGAAGTGAGTGGCCCCAATCTCCACCCATCGTAAAAAGGCCTAAAGCATAAATTACTAGCCATACAAAAGACTTTAGCATTAAAAAAGGAAAATGCAATTTCAACCTGTTCTCAATATCATTTCCTCCTTCAGGTAGAGCAAACGGTTGTAGCACTTGAGGAAGAGCAACATCCTTATGCGGAATGAAGTCAACATTATAGCTTGGTGAACAGACGACTCTAATTGAGTTTTTCACCATGAAAGGAAGTCCTTCAAATGCTCTCACACCTACATCATGGCAGGTGACAAAGAAGTGGTCTGCACCTAGTGTCCTGTTCCAGTAAGGATACTTGTTTATCAAGCCTTCTACATAGTCCTTAACTATCACTGTCATATTCTCATATGAAGTACCCTGCAAGGCTAAAACCATACATGTAAATAACAATCATTATATTTCAACCACAACCAGAATATATGCAAAGAATAGGCATATCTATTACAGAAAGTTTTCTTTAATTCAAAAAAGGGGAAACTCAATAGTTATCTCTTACAAAAACCTTTTCTACATGTGAAGTTAGAAACCAAAGATCTTACATCATTGTGATAACCAGCTAAATATATCAACAGTTTTTCTGTTTTCCCCCTGAGAACTCATTAATAGTGTAGAATCAATTAACATGTTAATTTCACAGATGTGTACACAGTGTCCAGCTCTAGAGAAATTACAGAACCACGGGTCCGAACTTCCAAGGCATCAGAACGCAATGCACGAGGTGTCAGCCCAATAAAGGGCTCTTAATTACAGTACCATCCATGGAGCTATGTTGTGCGATTATTATTTCTTTAGCATTTGCCAATTTTAAAAATAGCGATGAGACACAGCTACACAGCAAGAGTACAACCTTAGTAATGTACAAAATGCGTCAAACAACGGGTAGCATTGCAGGATTAAAGCGTAACGAAAAGAGAACGTTGAAGACAGCTGTGAATGACCTTGCCGCGCATCTTGTGGGGCGAGATGGGGACGAAGAAGAGGTGCGCCTGGTCAGGGTCGTCGGTGCGGAACCGGCTCTCGCGGATGTTCTGGAAGAAGTAGCCCTCGCTGGCGTACTTGCCCGTTAGCTTCCGCGGCGTCTGGTAGAACGTCTTGGGGTCGCCGTCCGGGTAGATGTACACCTTGAAGCTCGTCTCCATCTCCGCGTACCCCGCCGCGAACGCCTCGGGGGTGTGGTACACCGACGAGGAGGGCGGAGGGAAGGAGCGGGACGTGTCGGCGGCGAGCGAGGGGGCGGCCGCAGGGCGGAGGGACCGGAGAGAGAGGAAGGATAGGAAGAAGAGCGCTAGTGCCGCGAGGAAGAGGAGGGTGCGGAGCAGGTGCGAGGAGGCGGCGGCGCTGGGGACGCGGCCGGCCATCGTCGGAGACGAGGAGGGGGGGTGGAGTGGAAGGTGATGCGGGGCGTGGATCGAGGGCAACAAAGAATTTGAGGGGTTTCCTGCAAAACTCATCGGTTTGGCCGTTTATACGATCTCCTTTTACGCATATTGTTATTGATCAACGAGAAACCATATTTGTTCTCCAAAAAAAAAACCCCGAGAAACCATACTTTACAGATGTACAGTATAATTTCTAGCAGCAGTAGCCAATTAGCAAAATCGAATGGAGTACGTCATCTGCATAATTAGGAATCTCTGATGTTCATTACTAGTACATACGAACATGCCTGAAACAAACGAAAATTCATAGAAATTGCACGTAAGTTTTTTTATCCCCATATTCATTTGATGATTAGATTGCAATAGTTATTGTCCAAAAGAATAATGAACAGATCAACCAATGGTTGAAAAAGTTGACCTATGACATGCTGAGAAAGATACCATCTACAGTACATCTGAGTTTCAGTTTCTGTTTGAATTTCAGAGCTCTTCAAGTTTGGAGCACTATTATATAAATAGCTTGCGTAATCCCTAATCTGTGTTTCTGAACAATGGGACAAGAAAAGAATATTGAAAAAAGAAAATCACACATGTACAGGCCTATGTCGTTTACAAATCAAGGCAAATATCCTGGTCGCCAAAAAAAAAAAAAATCCCAACAGCCTACAAGCCACGAAAAGAATCACCACTTTCTGATGCTGGACCTCGATATCTATTTGATGTACAGACAGGACTAAATTTTCTGATCTGAATTTTTGTGCAGGTAAATGACAATGCATATCTATCTTTTTATATAACATTATGTTACGTATATATAGTACATTTGTGAATGTGAAGAGAGGAAGGGAGCAGAGGAAGAAAAAGACGAGTGGTGGTACATGAGAGGATCATTGAAGAAAGCCCAGGGACAAGAGGGCAACGATGCCAACTGCCACGAGGTTGTTGCCGACGCTGCCACTGGCCGCCGAGGTGCTGTTGTCAGCAGCGGTGCTCACGGCGAGAACAGGTGGTAGCGGTGGGTCGAGAACGTCGGCAGGTTCGAGCATCGGTGCAGGCGCTCCAGCCGGAGGCAGCGCGCCGGGGCCGGCAAGGTTGACCAGGGCGCCAGGTTGAGCAGGCAGGATTGAGTAGCTCAGGTTCAGGTTCAGGTCGCTGCATGGGCTCTCTGCAGTTCGTACATAGTACAAATCGAAAATGTTAGTCTGAGAAACTTGGAGATTGCATACAAGTTTTGAAACGATTTTAAACTCGTGAATTTCTTTCAGTGTGCATAGGCTGGCAGGTATGGACTCACTGAAGTATGCAGCTGCGGTGGCGGGGAACTCGGTGACGAGGCCGTTGGCCATCACCGCGTCGGAGTACGTGGCGATCTCCACCATCGGGTCAGCAAAGTAGTCGAACCCGAGGTTCATGAACTCGTTCTTGAGCACGCCGACGAACACGGTGAGGTTGGCGGCGTGCATGGTGCCAACCACGTTGGTGAAATGCGTCAGGAAGTATCTGGTGACCTGGGCGACCGAGCTGCGTTGGATTCTCACGCCGTCGGCGAACCCCTTGATGTCATCGACGGAAGGCTTGGAGGCGTCGCTGATCTCGGAGTCGATGTTCAGCACCCGTTTCGACGCCGGGAACGACTTCTTGAACGCCGAGAGCACCGACGAGTCCTCGGACTGGATCAACACCTGCTGCTTGGTCTCCTTGTCGTTGCCAGCCTTGGTCAGCGCGCTGGTAACCGCGTCCACCACGCCGAGTCCTCTGGTCGCGAGGTAGGCAGCATGCTGCATGCATCCGGAAGAAGAATGTTTGCTCATCAATTTCACTGACAGACTGACTGGCAAAAAAAACAACAGCAATGGTCGGATGAACTGAATGTTACTCCTAGTTACCTCTATATCGATCAGTATACCAGAGACATTGCTCGCCTTAGCCATGTCAAGGAATGCAGGCAAAGTCATGAACTTGCCGGCATTCTTTGCTGCAGGATTTCTTTTCAGCCCAGCCTGAGCAAACGGACCAATAAGATCGGCTGCTCCAGTGGAAGACATACAACATCATCAGCACAATTACAATTGTACATATACCTGCTATTTTAAAAGGAAAAATACGTAATTTGAGAAATGTTCCTTACATACGTTTCAAAGTCTGGATCTCGCTCCATGAAAGGTCAAACGAGAAAATGCTGGACTTGTTCTGAATCTCATGTACAGTAGAGCCTTTGTTGATGAAAGAGGTGCCCGCGGTGGTGCAGCTGCCAAGATCAGCGGAAGGCATGCAGAAGGCGACCCGCGTCTTTTGACATCTGAACAGTGCAGTCTATGACGTCGGCGCCGTCTTTCATCGCCTGCTGGTATGCAAGGTCTGTGCTGCCGGGAAATACGCCACTTGCGCCATTGTGGCTGATGATCAGCGGCCTGGGCCCTAAATTTTTGTACGAAAATAAGTACTAAAGGATGAAGATTAATAAACAGAGTAAATAAACAGTGTGTTAGTAAAGAACTGATAGCTTACTTTCAGGTGGAGGCAGAGGATTGCCCCTAGAATGAGCCATGCAAGCTGCAAATAAATAAACAGAATAAATAAACTTGAGATTCTATAACAAAGAAGTCAAAGTGAAGGTTTATGTCCTGTCCAAAAAAAATATGAATTATTCGTTCAGCCTTTCTTAATGGAGACAAATTTTTTGTACTCCAATTGCAACTGAAACATTAGTCCTTACCAACAGCCGCTGATGCGGTGGGAGGGAAGTCCGTGAGTACACCATCCACAGAGAAGTCTGAGCTGTCCATGAACTGCAAATACTCTGCACTGGGATCATAGCTGTAGTTGTAACTCAAGCCGACGTCATTAGCAAATCCAGACGCATAGACTTCCAGCCCCAAGGCATGCGCATCTTTGACCAGACTAGTAGATGGCGCCAAGTACTGATCCTTGTTCAGTGGCCAGATGTAGGTCTTCAGGACAAGAATCCCAACTGCGAATTCCTTGATAGATTTCAGGTCTTTCACAAGCTCTCCATACGTTTTCTTAGTTGAAGGCTCGACAACATTCTCTCTGAGAAACCGGAATATGAACTTTGTCTTGCTTTGCTGGAGAAGTCCACCCGCGCTTTTCAAGAATGCAATTTCTGGAGAGGAGATATATGAGAAGCGAATTTGTTTAGGCAGTGCTTTCAGGTAATCTTCGGTACTTATTTTGTGCTCCATAAAGAAAGAATTATACTGCAGAAGGTAACGTAAGGTGTGTTAGATTGATAACACAGTGTAATAAGAAAGGAAATTATAATGGTTTATAAAAAACAGAACAGGAAAAATGGCTTGGTGGGTCCGCTATATCACCAGAATTGTTCAAATCATACTAACCTCTACATTAAGCCAAATATGAGGGGGGCGGAGTTCAACAACATCTTCAACCATGTACATTCCTAAGGCACCGTCAAATGTGCTGGGGCGAGAAAAGATGTGCTGGATCACTGAAAGATTGTCAAGTGCAGCATGCTAGTATAAATTCCGATAACAAATTTGATGTTAAAGACAACTAGTTTACAAAGGATGTAATGCGGTAGTTCCAACTGAAAGTAGCCAAGCAAGGCTCTTTATGCTGCTTACAGGTTACGTTCTGAACCAGCTGCTCCGCGGTGAAATCCAAGGAGAACCAGCCACGGACATCTTCTCCATTCACCTTGTATGTCTTTTCCATCTTTGGGAAGACCTCGGAGATTATCGTCGAGTTGTTAAGGGTCAATCCCGATTTGCAGAAGCCCATGCGGTCGCTTGAGAACTGCAAATCACAGTATAGAGCGATGTCGGGCAAGCTGGTTGACATGGCAAATTGGTACGCAAACTGGCTTGAGTCAGGAAACAAGCCAGAGAATCCTCCATGGGCTATGACTAGAGGGGGCGACCTGTTTGCCGATCACAAAAGGATGAGAATTTAATAGTAAAATCAAATTGCAAACGATCACAATAATGCTTGAATCTTGATTGGGTGAAAGAACAACCATTGGCAATCAGATATAGACCATAGGAAAGATCAAAGGAAACATGTTTACCACTCAGAGTCTGCCATTTCGGCAATGGAGCAGTTGGAGCAGCACTGGCTCCATGAAGCAGCAGTAATAGAATAAAAAGCAAGTGAGGATAAATTGCTCCCATTTGATCAGGAACACCCTGCATTGCAAGCATAATTATGTGAACCCATTGATAACTCGTCACAAGAATCATCTGCAAGTCATTTTCTCAGAAGCAATGAACATCACCTGGTATTTCAGAAGAATCAACTTAAAGAATAAAGAACATGCATGTATAAACCAAGAAAACAAGTAGCAGCGAACAATAAAAAAACTGCAAAAAATTCTACTAACCATGGGAAATGAAATTATTCAATGATTAGTCACTAAACCAACAGGGAAGAATGTGAGTTATAATTAAAGGTAAAAATTTAAAGTCAGAAGTACCTCACATGAAACTTCAAGAACAAATTGAGAATAGTTGTTCTCCACCCCCACCGAGGCCAATGTTGCAAGCACTCTATATCTGATTGTGGAGATGAGAAAAGAAGAGGTTTCCACACAGGGAAAAAAAAGAGTCTAAAATTAGAGAGCTTCTGAATGATGGCTACCTTTAACAGGCCTAATTTAGAGCTCCAACTCACAAAAAATGTGGGAGAGCAAGAGTAGTGCTTATATCTGTAGGGGCTTAACTTTTGGCACTTGAAACAAAAGAAGAATGACTACACAGCCAGCTGTTTACGTCTGCCTAGGTGAAGCCTACCTTGGCTGGACATAAGAGAAAAATGAAGGTGAGCGAAGACAAAAAATAACCACAACTTTTATTGTCTTAATTAACTGATCACGCATGTTGTTGCAACGGTAGACTTCATCTCTTCCTTCTCGTTGAAGCAACAAGGGTAGCATTAAAAATAGCACAGTTATACAGTTACCAAACATGTAACGTCTGAGATTTACCACCCTCACATGTGTTGCCAGAAACCATTATTTATTAAAAAGTAGTTCTTATAAAAAATCACGTAATATCTATAGAAAAATATAAATCTTGTACACCACCTACAAAGTTTTGTGGAAAATGCAAAATAACACTGTGCAGGCATAACTAATCTTCCATACTGTGCTTCCAAGGAGAACTGCAGCCCTGAAAGTAATGAAAAATAAATTAAGATAGAGTTGAATGGTAACCCTTCAAAAAAGAAAAGAAAATTTTGGGGCACAGACCTCTGGGAAAATTCTGTTAAGATATGTCTCTGTGTCTGCCTGTGTCGGGATCATAGACCCCAGGTACTTGACGGCCCGTACTCGTACGCGTAAGACCCCGAGTTAGAGGTCGGACGACGGCGCACGAGCGCGTGGTCCGACCTCCGAGGCGACGATCTACGAAAGAAGTCAGTCGCGTTAAGACACACGGAGACGCCGACCTCCGAGAACCGACCCCCGGGGACCGACCTCTGGGGAGTAGGTACGGCATTATGACATATTTACTCCGGCGGCCAACCGCCAACCGCCCTGACGGGACGGGACGGATTTCACCACGACGACACTCCAGCTGAAGCCGCGGAACCAGACGGGCCGCGGCAGTCAACGGACAAGACCCGCTAGCACTGTGGCTGACACTACAGTGCCGGACAGGCGCTACAGTGCCCGCCGCTGCGTACGATGCGACGGACCACGCCCGCGCATGGGCAAGACGAATGATGGCGACGACAGTGGAGGGCACACCTGTCAGTGAGACGGCAGGATCGCGTAGGGGCCACCATCTTGTAACCTCGGACCATCCTATATAAGGGGGGGCGGGGAGCGATGAAAGAGAGACAACGAAAAAGAAGAACAACGAACACAGAAAAGCCCAGAGCTCTTGCGCGTATCCGTTCATGCGCGAGCAACCCCACTCATACGTGCACCGAGCACTCTCGACCTAGACGTCGGATACTCTCACGAAGAGAGAATCCGACTCCTTGTACTCTTATCATCGAGATAATCCACCCCCTGGACGTAGGGTATTACACCGTTCGAGGTGTCCCGAACCAGGTAAAAACTCTCTTGAGTCTTCCGTAGACTAGGCCATATCGAATACGAAGGCACACCACCCCTACGATCGTATTTTCGTACTGTGCCGGTGGTCAGAACACCGACAGCCTGCGCACATCGGAGTCGTAGTTCTCATTGATAGTCAGGGAAGCGCTTGTGTGCTGCACTGCAGGATAAAAATAATTTCATTACTACTAAAATATAGTGTGAAAACTTATAATATTTGTCAGATTATGAACATGCTCGTCTAGAGCAACAAAAATATTCTAACTTTCCTAATACACAAAACCAGATACAGTTCCAGCTAACAACATGGAGTTTCAGTTCCCTAGTAATGATCCATTCATAAATTACTTACTACAGTAACAGTCCGTCATTGACTCATTAACTCCCTAAGACCCTGATGTTTCACTGGGTAAACTGAATGAACATGTTAATTCACTAGCAGAAAGCCATACATCTAGGGCCAAGTTTTGACCCCGATATTCCAAAATGGATTAGTACCTCACTGCGTCTAAGCAAGAAAATGTGAGCATGAAAATGCCAATGAAATTGCGTAAGCAGGTGTGGAGGAGCGTGTATCTACATACGGAAGAAATGCGCGAGCCCGCACTTGAAGTCTTGAACCTACCCAGGTCGCTCTTGATCTCCTCAGAATCTGCAACAGGCAGACGAAACGCAGTGGAATATCAATCAAGGCCCAGCGATTTTGAGGACGAGAAGGTGAGAGAGATAGAGACCTTGAGGGTGATGAGGTGGCAGCCGCCGCGCTGCGCGGGGATGATGACGGTCTTCTGTGCCCACTTGACAGCCACGGAGGAGGGTGCGGCCGGCGGTGGGTGCCCGGCAAGGGAGACGGGATCGGATTCATCGGAATGCGCCCGTGCTGCGGCGGAGTTGCTGGTGACTTGGCAGCGGAAGCAGAACGCGTAGCTGCCATGTGGTCACACACAGTCTGACAGTCAGATCGAGTGGGCTCAAACCGCCAAACGGGCCTCACAGACCTTATGTACGAGTATTTTTTTTATGTGGCCCATGGTTCTCTTGAGAATTATAGGGGGCTCTTTTTGCAAGTGAGCAGCCGAAGGGGATAGCCGGCATCGCCGTCGCAAATGCAGGCACTCCTGCTCCCCGCGCGGGCCGTGCCGCCTCCGCCGCCGGCGATGCTTCGGCGGCGCGCTTTTTCCGCGTCAGCATCCGCATCGCAGATCCGCCGTCCTATTCTCGGCTCCTCGAATCGGCTCGGCCGCAGAGGCGGGGAAAGCGCTCGGCGGCGCCTTACCGTGGCTGCGGCATCGTCGTCGTCCTCGGCTGGTCCGCTGTACCCCACGCCTCCACCCTCCCAGCAGGACGTTGATCAGGCCAAACTTGAGCAGGTGATTCTTAAGTTCCTTCTTCTTTGAACAATTGAACTATCGACACACGTGTTCTGCTTCGTGATGTGTAGGGTTTATGCCATTTTTTGGTTCGGAATTGTGTGTTCTTGGCAACTTTGTTGAGAACTTGAGCATTCGTATGGATTCACTATGCAAACTAAAGGAAACAATGAACTAACTTTGGACTATGTTGATAGTTTCTTGTTTGAGGAAAAATGCACATTGGTGGCAGGTTGGTTGTTCTTAAGACATACATTGTTATAAATACAGTGAAAGCGACCGTGATTCTAGATATTTTGTGTTAAATCATGTCAATAGCCGATCAATCAGCACCGTCACGCACGTTTGTTGTCATGAAGTGGTCAGCATGTTGGTTGCTCGGTGATTTTGCCAATATGCTTCATTTCTGTTTGAAACTCAAAAATTTGCTAAAATAGGTGTTCGTTGCATTGCATGGTTTTGAATAAAAAAAAATTGTGGAACATCTGGTTTAAGAACTAGACTACATGTTTAGTGAAGGAGTGCTTGTGCACTCAAGCTCTGCCCTTATTAGGATTTCAACCTCTGACAGAACTTTGTTTTCTTGTTCATAAGGAAGAATATGAACAATATATATTATACTCCCATGTCATTTATCACTGCTACGTTCATTATCATGTGTCTAGCTTCCTAGTATTAATTATAATTCGAATTTATATGTTGACCATACATCTTTTTAGTATGATGTGTCAGTTTTGGTTTAAACTGCATATTGTTTGGCCATGTTATTTTTCAAAATTTTGACATCCTTGAAATGA
Organism: Zoysia japonica; assembly: GCA_001602275.1. NCBI lineage: Eukaryota > Viridiplantae > Streptophyta > Magnoliopsida > Poales > Poaceae > Zoysia > Zoysia japonica. The sequence goes on along the minus strand of BCLF01000086.1, from coordinate 1,069,373 downwards.
TTTTGCATTCTGTATCTGTACCACGAGCTTATTGCTAAATGCCGTGACTCTGAAATACTAACCTTTCTAGGTTTTCTAAATGAGCAGGTTATTAGGAGGCTAGATAAAACGGCAAGGTATTTCAAGAATTTGGGTACCCTTGGGTTCTGGTCCCAGTTAGTGAGCACGGTTGTTTCTGCTGGCATTTTGTCATTCTCTACAGTTGTTACGGGGAAGGTGACAGCACCGCTTACATTCTATGCAACTGCTGCTGGTATTGTTGCTGCTTTTGTTTCAGTCTTCTGGTCATTTGGTTACATCCGTCTCTCTGAAAGGCTAAGAAAAACAGCAAAGGATCCGACAAAGGTATTCTTTCTATCAACCGTACCCTATATTTTACATTGTTATCACAATAACCTGAAATTTCACATGAAGCAAACAAATTGTTGCCACCTTGCCGACTGATTTTGCCTATTGTTGGTTGCCTACAGTCATCCTAGCTACTGTTATTTGATAACTGAATTGGTTTTTTCGCATCATTTTACTGACCACACGGATATTTATAGGTGCTTTGACTTATGGGCTGTTTTAGATACGTTCGCATAGAAAGCTCCTGATATTTTTTAAAATGAAATAAACTTGTGGTTTGTTTCCAGGCTCCTCCACGTGCCGATGTTGTTAAGAGTCTGAAAAATGGCATCTTGGTTAATATTATTGGGATGGGCGCTGCTGTTCTCGGCATGCAGGCAACAGTTGGTGCTTTGGTAGCAAAAGCTCTCACAACCTCTGCAGTACCCATTTATCAGGCCACTTCTCCTGGACAGAGTCCTGTTTTGGCCCTAGATGTTTTCCTTGTTCAGGTACTACTTTGCTTGCTAATATTACCATTCCCACAAGTGGTCGTGTTGCTATAATTTGCACTTATGGCAGTCCTAAATTGCCACTCTTTTTGTTTTCTCTGTTGTCCTGGTATCTTGATTGACAACCTGTGGATTTTAACTTCATTAAACATGAAAAGATTATAATACATTCGCTGAATTTTCAGCATGTTTAGATAGGGAAAATAACATTTTATAAGATTTTGTGTTATAGCATTTTGTTTGTATTTGGATGGTTTCGAATTAGCCTCTGGGTTATGTATGGTGCTCCATTACCAAGGCACCCTCGCATCCAGTCATCTGGGAAATAACCTAAAAAAATATTCAGCTTGAGATCTGATAATCTGAACACAAGTAGAAATAGAAACTAGAATACCATCGTTATTTGAGCTTATAGTAGTTTAACCTGTCGCGTGCTCCAGTAGAAGATGGGGCGCTACTTGTTTTATTTGTGCTCATCATTATAACCATCAATCATTGATCCTTGCCTTGATTCATGAGCAGGCATCTGCGAACACCATCCTCTCGCATTTCCTCGGGCTAGCCAGTTCCCTGGAGCTGCTGCGCTCTGTGTCGCTGCCTCCAGCGGAGCCTGCCCCAGCCCCAGCAGGAGCCTGATCGCCACAGCATGTCAAAAATAACCTCCACTCTTACTCTTATTCTCTACACCTGTTTTTTTTTTTTTTTTTTTGGATTGCATGTAGAATTAGATTGGCATTTGGGTTTGATGAAATCTATATTTGACCGAGGTTTCTTTTAATTTGATTAAACTTTAACATCACGAGTCTGTTTTTTTTTTTAAAATTCACCATGAAATATATCTTCATGATGTATATAGTTTGCATGTTATTAAAGCTAATCGAAGAAATCATTGATCAAGGTCTTGTTGGCGTGAGGCAGGGTGTAATGGACACATTGATCTTTGTTCTCTGGGTAAGGTTAACTTATTTGCTTATTTCCATCCCAGCGTGTGATTCGCATACAGTAGTTGTTGTGGTAGGAGATCCACCGGACTGAAGGTAATATTTTTTTAAAAAAAGATCAACTTCTCCTTTTTCAAAAAAAAAAATCAACTTTTTTTCTGCTTATTTTTAATGGATCACTTGCTTGTCTCATATACTCAGCAGAGCTAAATAAACTCTAAACCAACTAAAACAAACTTTAAACAACCTAATTTTTAACTAACAAATACTAAATAACATAATTTTTAAACTAATAAACTTTAACTAACTAGTTGTCGCTATTGGACAAGGTGTTGTGGCACACGTCACAACACTAATCTTCTCTCTCAAAGACAGCTCGTTCTCGAGCCGTGACACTAATTAATTTTTTTACATCTCGGCTTGAAAACATAATTCTAACTAATGACGGTCGAAATCTCGAGAACCAGAGGAGGTTGTCGCCTACCCAATGAAACCTATCTAAGTCACGGATGTAACTGTTTGAGAAGCATGTTATCACCCTTGAGGGTAACATGCGCATGTGCATGAGGACTAATCTGCCCACGCGCAGGTGTAGGTTGTATTTTCTATAAAAGATGAGGTCGACACAGCTGCTAGCCTTGCCGATGCTGCTGCTGCCTGATGTTGGTGATGGTGTCGATGATGCGGCTATCGCCTCGATACGCGTCCCTGATTCTGCTGGCGCGTGTCGTTTGAGCCGTGTCGACAGTGTTGTACTTGCGAGATTCGGCGTCTAGAAGCTGAAATAGTTGTGGATACGTGCCTTTTTTTCTTTCTTCGTTGCTGCAGCCAGAGGAAGAAGATGTCTAGATGGCAGTGACGTCTTGATTACGACATCCAGGATTGATCTGCACAGATCCTCTGATGGTTGGAGAGACATCTGAAACGGTGGTGGTGTTGATTATTGGAGGCGACACCAGAGCCATAATGATTTCTATCTTCGTATGTGATGCCGGCATCTTCATGTCGACCAATGATGGCACTGCATGCGGTAGCACGATCTGGCTTTTCTATATCGCTGTAATGCGATGTTCAGCATAACTCGTCTCCTAACAGATGTTTTTCATCATGGCAATGAGAAGATCGAGCTTTGAAGACATTGTGGTGGTGGCCACAGGATCGATAGCGTCGACCATTGAGGTGATGCGCCGGTGTTGGTCTCTGGATATCAATTGTTGTGCAAGGGGATCCACCGGACTGAGACACGCTCTCGACCACGGCTACAGCTGAAAGTAATTTTTTCTCGTAGAAAGATCAACTTCTTTTCTGCTTACTTTAAATGGATCTCCTGCATGCCTTATATAGACAGCAGGGCTAAACCGAAAGAACCTAGATGTCTCCTAGAGGGGGGGTGAATAGGCGTTCCTAAAAATTAACGCAAACTTGCAGCGAAAATTAAAACTGCTAAAATCAAAACTTTCGGTTTGGTAAACCGGAACTTCCGGTTCTGCCTGAACAGTTGAAGCAGGCAAGAACAAATACAGAAACCGGAACTTTCGGTTTTCAATACCAAAACTTTCGGTTTTCTCGGGCAGAGAATTAAACCTGAACTTTGAGAATTCTTCCGAGAAACTTGCAAATCACTTCTAAAAAAGTATAAGAGACAAAATAGCTACTTGATTCACAGAGAATCAAGGGTTAGTCACAAGCACAAATAAATGAAACAAAAAATACAAAGTAAAGCAAAGACACGAGGAATTGTTTCATCGAAGTTCAACGACTTGCTCCCAAGTCGTCTACGTCTCCGTTGAGGAAGCTTGAGCTGCTCACAAGTCCAACTTCAAGCCGGGTCTCTTTCAACCATTTTCCTCGAATCACTATCTTGCTTCTTCCCTTGTGGAGGCGAAGCGAGTCTTCACAAACTTTCTCGTGGTACACCACAAGCTTGGTGTCTCACCGGGCGACGCCTAGCCGTCTAGGAGGCTTCACCTCCAAGAGTAACAAATGCTCACAGATTTCCAACTTGCTCAAGTGCTCAATGGATAGGAGTACTGAATTGTGCTCTCAAATGCAATCTCTCTTAACCCAACACTTGAATTTCTCACAAATCACACAAGCCTCACAAAGAGGGGTTGAGGAGAGCTCTAGAATCCTTGGGCTTAGTTTAGGTCGTGGGCAACAGCAGCAGCTCCACTAAGAGGAGAGAGGAGGTATTTATACTACTCTCTCAAAAACTAGCCGTTGAGGGCTGAAACTGGGAAAACCGAAACTTTCGGTTACTAACGGTCACTAGCCGTTAGACACAACTCTGAGAAAACTGAAACTTCCGGATCACCAAACCGAAACATTCGGTTTGGGACCTCCGGTAAAGTGTCGGACACTCCGATGGTTAGGAACCTCGACTCCAGAGAGGGCTTGTCGGACACTCCGGTCAAGTATCGGACACTCCGATGAAGACTTAAGCAATTTTGCTAGAAGCTGTCAAGACCGGAACTTTCGGTTTGTTAAACCGAAACTTTCTATTTTTTCGATTTCAGCAAAACTTGTGAAAGTCTATGGTCATTGTGTTTCTCTCCTCTCACTTGAGTTTCTATGAGCACTGAGATTATGTTTTAATTCATGTTGCACCCCCTTTGATAGAGCGACATATTTATACTCAAGAATTAAATAAAAGCTATAAGCAACACTAGAGCTTCACTTTTTTAATCTTGCTACTTCTTCATAAAATTGCTTCTTGAAGGTGAACAACGTATGTTTTCTTTGAGCAACTCCATCTTGAGCTAGTAATTTTGAAAACTTTTAATCCATATGATCAATATTCACTAAAATGCTTCCAAGTTACTTCTTATCTTTTTTTCAATAGAATAACGATACTTAGCAAACTATGACTCTTACAGCTTGAAAGATCCATCACGATTCAACTCAACATGTCCTTCTCCGGTACTAAAGTTCTTCGACGCCAAGACTCCTTCTTGCCATTCTCCCTTTTCCGGTCCATCACGACACCGTCAAATTAATCCTTCACCTTCTCACTAACTTGAGTCAAATGTTGCCTTATATCTTCAATAAATGCTTCTTAAATTCTTTGATGTCAACTTCACAAACCAAGGACTTTTTGTTAAGATCTTAAATGTAATCTATTATAGCTCTTGATCTCATTTTTGCTTAGCGCAACCTCTCTTTGGCTTCCCTGACATCAACTTCAATCTTTGCAAGTCAAGTAGCTTCATGTAGAGAGCTTTAATTTGATTCATCATAAGTCTTGATCTCTTTTTTTGCTTGTAACAATTTTACTAGATTTAGCATGAGCAACCTTTTGACTATGAGAAAAGTGATAATCTTCGTTACATCAAGATTTCTTAATATTTTTTTTTGACTAACAACCTGTTCATAAACTCAACAAATAATGTTAATTTTTTAATCATGTTGTCATTTAATTCACTAAAACCAACTAAAAGTGTAGATGCACTTTCATAAACAAACTCTTAACTAACTAAAACAAACACTAAGCATTCTATCTTTAATTAATAAACTTTAAACAATCTAATTTTTAAACTAACAAACTCTAAATAACTGACTGCTGCTGTAGAGCAAAATGTTGTGGCGTACACAACCCGCCCACAACAGTAGTATACTGTACTTGCTGTTTCTTGTGACCCATGGGACGATTGCTTTCGCCTCCACTCGGAGCGATGGATGCATAATGCAGACAGAAATGGTTAGGCTGGGAGAGATCACGATCTCGACCGTGCGGGGCTGCTATGGCCCACCGATCTCCTCCGGCGCACGCGGAGCACCGCTCGTCACACCTCCGTCCGTGCCTCTGCCCATGCCGGATCATAAGCGAATTTGCTATAGCCGACTTTATAAACAAACTACTTTTAAAATCGTTAATAATAGAAAAAATGAATTTTACATTTTTTTAAAAAAATGAACCTCACATATAAACTCGTATAATTCACTCTCATTTACAATCAACTTTATTATAACTTTTACCACGCCGGATCTGTTTGGAACGCGACAAGCCAGCTGGAGAGCAGTGCGGCACGACCTCAACTGCCCATTTTCACAGTACTCTGCTGCTCCACCCGTGACTCGCCCGCTTGGCTGCTTGCATCCAGTCCGGAACCATCATAATATTCCCTCGCGCGGCCAAAACACGCCGCGAATCCCACACCCCTCGCCGGTGCGGTAGTACGTCGGCAGGCTCGATATGTGCAGTTGGGAGTCCTTGGGACTTGGGTGGTCATCTTGCGATCGCCTTCGCACAAGTCCACCCCCGGTCTCGGCCGGAACAGACCGCGACGCAATAAACGGGACAATTCAGCTGAAACCATCGGCAAAGAGCGTCATCCCCGCAAGGCCCATTAGTAACCAAAGACGTCTAAAAAAATACCACGCCATTAGTAACTAAGACATCAAAAAATACCACGTCTGAATCTTGCTGTCTTCGTCCGCGTAGCACTATTTCTGTTCGTCAGATTTTTCTTTCTTTTTTTATGAAATTCAAATGTGAATGGACGCATGTGTCCTCTTTTTATCCAAAACTATCTCGCTGGCTTCGGTGCGCACGACTGAAGCAACTTTTATTCTTTTCATTTTTAAAAATCCAAAAGTTAACTTTGGAAATTTTTAAAAATATGAAAATATATCTTTGGATGTTTTGTGTTAATATTAAAAACATCACAATAAATTTAAATTTAAATTACAAGATTAAACTAATGGAACAACTTTATAAAAATTTAGAAATAACTTAAAGATCACGTACACGAAGAGCTCGACGAGACGAATCTAACAAAAACAACTTTGTGAAATTTGTGAAACTTTAAGAATTTGAGAGAACTTATTTTAAATTCCTAAAGGTTAACCGTTTAAAAGGAATTAAAAAATTTAAATTAACAATTTTAAGAAACTTTAGAAATTATTCTTCGTGTAGGTGCTCCGAGTAATTTCTAAAGTTTCTTAAAATTGTTCTGTTGATTTTAAGAAAACTTTAATTTCATCGCATCAAACTCTTCGTATAAGTGCCTTCGAGTAACTTCTAAAGTTTTTTAAAATTGTTAATTTAATTTTCTTGAATTCCTTTTAAACGGTTAACCTTTAGGAATTTAAAGTAAGTTCTCTCAAATTCTTAAAGTTTCACAAAGTTGTTTTTATTAGATTCGTCTCGTCGAGCTCTTCGTGTAGGTGCTCTCTAAGTTATTTTTAAATTTTCCTAAAGTTGGTCCATTAGTTTAATCTCCGTAATTTAAATTTAATTATAATTTATTGTGATGTTTTTAATATTAACAAAACATCCAAAGATATATTTTCATATTTTTTAAAATTTCCAAAGTTAACTTTTGGATTTTTAAAAATAAAAAGAATAAAAGTTACTTCAGTCGTGCGCACGGAAGCGAGCGAGATAGCTTTAGATAAGGAGAGGGCACATGCGTCCATTCACATTTGAATTTCATCCAAAAAAAGAAAAATCTAGCAAAAAGAAATAGTGCTACGCGAGTTGAAGACAACAAGGTTCAGACATGGTATTCTTTGAACGTCTTGTTACTGATGACCTTGCGAGGATGGCGCTCTTTACCCTGGCTTCAGCTGAGTTGTCCCCGCAATAAACAAAGGCGCACGGCCGTTTGGTGCCCGGGCACGGCAAATCTGGGGATCTCGCGCCGTGTCCCGCTGGCCGCTGGCCGGAGCCCGCCGTCCCTTTGTCAGTTCGGCGTGAAACAAAGCCAACCGAAGGAGACCCCAGCGTCCCAGGAAGTTGCGAGGAAGCGACTGAAACTGGTGGCCGCAACCGAACCGATCGGCCTCGCGTAGGTGATGAGGATCGATACGGATCTCTGCCTGCTTGCATCCTGTGGGGCGAGAGAGACAGGGAGGATACTGTACTCAAGTATTCAAAATAAATATCTGTTTTTAATTTTTTGAAATTGATGTTTAATTATTTATTTTATTAAAAAAATTAAAATAAAAAATGAACAGATCAAATTTAAAATACTTTTAATAATGAATCAGTTCACAATAAAATAAATATTTTAAAAAAATTTAAATAAAATAAATAGTGAAAAAATTTAAAAAATCTAAATCGACACTTATTTATTTTAAGAGCAGAGAGAAGAAAGGGGAGCCGGGGAGGTGGCCTTTGGTACAGTCTAGTACAGTACCGGCCAGTGTCGGTGCGGTGGGAGGAGGCCCTTAAAGCCGCGCAGGCCAGCCTGGCTCTGCCGCCACCCACGCCTCCCCGGATCGATGGATGCCTGCATTCGATTCGGTGCGACGCCGATGCCATATGCCGCCGCCTCCTCTGACTTCTTCCGTCTCTTCTCGCTCTCTCTGTCCTGTTTCCTTTCTTTTGATGCGTTCTAGGGGCTGTCGTTGTCTTCCGCGACGTGTCGGGTCCCCAGCTTGAATCGTGCCGTACGTGGGCGCTCGCGCGGATGTGATCTGCTGCTCCCGCGGCGGTAGTTACCTCTAAAGCGCTCCCGGTGACGGGGAAGTCAATGCGCTCACGTCGGAGTAAACTTTCACTGCAGCCACGGAGATTACACGCGGCGAGCACGTTTGTGACCTCCATTTACAAGTGCCGCAGCCCCATCTTCCAACGCAAGCGCACGTCCACGGAGACACCAACCTGGGTGCCGTGAGCTGTGCCCGTAACCGCCGCGCCCGATCCCTCCACGAAATCGCGCCGGTTTCTATTGCCGCGCGCGCCCCACCCCCCGAGAGATTGCGCTCCAGCCTGGATACCAGTCTCCCAGACCCACCCGGCAAATCGCCGCGCCACCCGCCTGTCGTTTTCCTGCTCGCCACCAGCCACGACGCTCCTCTCACTGCGTCCCGGGACCGGAACGGATGGGGCCCGACCGTTCAGTGGCGTGGGGGCGTGGTTGCTCTCATTAGGTGAAGGGTCAGCGGGAGGGCGCACAGCGGTCGTACTGTCCGGCTTGTACACACCTGTACGGGCGGGCCCCGCGCGTGGCATGAGTTCGGCGGGATGGGACGCGGGTCCGGTACACACCAGTCACCAGGACGCTGCTCCATCCATGGATGGATATAGGATTCGATGCGGGCGCCAAGGGGGGATGGATTGGACGCATGGATGATGGATGGCGCTCTGGTTGATCTCCAGCCACGGGATGCGGATGGATAACTATCTCGCCACACTCTGTCGGTCTCGCCACACTCTGTCGGTCATACTGATTCCAGATTTCTTTTCTTTTCTTTCCTTTTTAAAATTCGTTTTTTGAGTAAAGCCGCTTCCAATGTTTATATATATGCACTAGTTGCAAATTCGCTTGCAATGTTTATATATTTGCCCTAGTTGCAAATTCGCTCCACGGCCTCCTGCGTTTGACGGTCAGTACGGAACTCCGGAACCAAACCAAGCAATTCAAAATTCAAACCGCCCGGGGGACCGCTCGATTACCAGCTCCACGGCCTCGATCTCGCTCGCTAATGACCCTCGCTGACAGGCGGCGAGGCCGGCCCAGAGACAGCCGTGAGCCCACGTGCCATCGGGCGCCGCGAATACGACGCTCCCGACGAGCGGTGAGGTGAGGTGGCGCGTCGCCAGCTGTACCCCGGTGCCGAGGCTGATCACTGGCCGCTCCCGGTCATCTCACCGCACGCCGTCTATATAACGCCCCCGCCTCGCCTTCCGCTTCATCTTCACCCGTGGAAACGTCCCAATCGGGCTAATCAAATGGAGTAACCATCACCGACGCCGCCGTTGCAGTTGGGAAATATCAGATCATTCGGAGCGTAGTATCCGTGATGGGAGGAGCGGAGGCGGAGTGCGACAGGATAAAGGGCCCGTGGAGCCCGGAGGAGGACGAGGCGCTGCGGCGCCTGGTGGAGCGGCACGGCGCGCGGAACTGGACGGCGATCGGGCGGGGCATCCCGGGGCGATCGGGCAAGTCGTGCCGGCTGCGGTGGTGCAACCAGCTGTCGCCGCGGGTGGAGCGCCGCCCGTTCACGGCGGAGGAGGACGCCGCGATCCTGCGCGCCCACGCGCGGCTGGGGAACCGGTGGGCCGCCATCGCGCGCCTGCTCCCTGGACGCACGGACAACGCCGTCAAGAACCACTGGAACTCGTCGCTCAAGCGGAAGCTTCCCACCGCCACCAACAACGCGGAGGCCGAGCGGCCCTGCAAGCGCGTGAGCCCTGCGCCGGGGAGCCCCACGGGATCATCGGACCGGAGCGAGCTCAGCCACGGCTCCGTCGGCGGCGGCGGCGCTCAGGTCTTCCGCCCCGTCCCGCGCGCCGGCGGGTTCAACGCCATCCGCGCCGCGGACGTGCGGCCGGCGCCACCGCCGACGACTACGTCGAGGCGGGACGAGGACCCGCTCACATCGCTGTCCCTCTCACTGCCGGGACAGCAAGACCAGCAGGGCTCGTCGGGGTTCCGCCACGACAGCGCTCGGAGCCACTTCCACGAGCTCTCCCCCTCGCGGTCGCCATCGCCGCCCTCTCCCCTGACACCACCAGCGGAGGCGTCCTCTTCGCAACCGTTGCCGTACCCGTTCAGCGGCGAGCTGATGGCGGCGATGCAGGAGATGATCCGGGCCGAGGTGCGCAAGTACTTGTCCGGCCCGGGCCTGCGCGCCGGCTGCGGCCCTGGCGCCGTCGGGGAGGCTTGCGTCGTCGACGGCGTCATGCGCGCCGCCGCGGAACGTGTCGGCGTGGTCACTCGTCAGTAGAGGAAGCCACACCAAAACAAACGGACAAAAAAAAATTCAGATCAATGCGAAGCATTGTGTGAATTAAGATCAGATCGTGTGTAGTAGTCGCGCTACTAGTCGTAATCTGGCCTGTCTCCCGGCCTTGTAACTAGGACCTCGCTGTCTATGAAATCGGAATTAAGAAAGAAACAGGGCAGTGTTGAAATCGGAAGGGGGAAACCGAAATGGAGAGGTGAATAATCGATCTTGCCGTTTCTGCATCCTCATGTGAGAATGTGATGATCCGTGCAGTTGCCATAAAGCGGTTTTTTTTCAATAACTCATGCACTGTCGAATAAGATGAAATATATTTTTTTCCAAACAATGTACGGTCTTATATATTATTCGCTCATGTATTATAACTTTACATAGTACATCTTTAGCAGTTGCTTGTGAATTGCATCTCATTGTGGTAGTAGTTGGATCTCTGCTCTGGCTGAACGATCGCACTACAATTTACAAATGGCAATACATTGGGCAACCGAGCAACTTCCGCTCACGCGAGAGGGCTGCTGTCGCGTCGAACGAACCTCGAGTGCTCCAGTAATAGCGTGAGAAGCAGAAGTGTCAGTACGCCAGCAGTGAAGATGACACTGGAGGCTAGCTGCTGCCAGCTGTTCGCAGCACAACGTTATCACCCGTGTCAGTCGCAGCACAACGTTAGCAGCGCGCCTTCAATTATCTGGACCAACGCTGCAGTCGGCTTCTCTCTCTTCCGGGGGAAGGACCCAGTTTACGTATGGGGCTCAATTAGATGCACGCTTCAAATTGGTGGCCCGTGATGGTTCCCGCCTGATGACTCGGCCCCAGTACTTTCGCCTCGTGCACACTGACCGGCATGGCCTGGTGCAGTCCACAAGCACGGGAACGCCCAACTCTCATATATTCCGTATGATGGTAGACCGGATGGAGCTATAGCACATTAGCACATGGTTATTAGTATTAAACCGGAATACACATCCAAGGTATCCAACTGCAACGCGAGCTAATCTCTCCGTCACCGGTTCCAAACTCCACCCACGCCCAAGACAAACAAGAACTGAAGAGACCAGACGCGCACACGTACGGCCACGCCTGGAACACCGATCACCCTCACGCACAGCCCAGCCCCAGTCCTCACGCGGCGCCGTTGGTAGCCGTCTCCAGCGCCTCCTCGACGTTGCTGCCGGCGACGTCGACGACGAAGCGGTATCGCACGTCGTTGCGCTCGAGGCGCTCCAGCGCCTCGTTGACGTAGCCCATCTTGACGACCTCGATCTGCGAGGTGAGCCCCTTGTCGACGCAGAACTGGAGCACCTCGGCGGTCTCGTCCATGCTGCCGATGAAGCTGCCGGTGATGGCCTTGCGGCCCAGCATCACCATCGGGGACACGAAGCTCAGCGGCTCGCCGATCACGCCCAGCAGCACGTGCTTCCCGTCCATCTTCAGCAGCGCCAGGTACGGCTCCAGCGGGTGGTGCACCGGCACCGTGTCGATGATGTAGTCCAGCGAGTCCGCGGCCGCGGCCATCGCGTCAGCGTCGGAGCTCACCAGGTACGCGTCCGCGCCCAGGTCGTCCATCGCCTCCGCGCGCTTCTTGTTCGACGAGCTGATCACCGTCACGTGGTGGCCCATGGCCTTCGCCACCTGCACGCCCATGTGGCCCACGCCTCCCAGGCCGAGGATGGCACCGCGAAGGCCGGGCGCCATCAGGCCGAAATGCTTCAGCGGGCTGTAAACCGTCACGCCGGCGCAGAGCAGAGGCGCCGCCTGCTCCGGGGCCAGACCGGCAGGGATCTTCAGCACAAACCTGCACGCATACGAATTAAATTAGCGCAAATTCTGAATGAACAGTTTTGTTATCTCTTGTCCCTTTTTACCACTGATAATGTGGAGTAAATATTGCACTCCTATAAAAAAGTAGCCTATCACAATCCACACATCAAAATCAAAAATTTTGTTAACTCAAGTGTCAGGCCGGACAGATGGTGCGGTTCGCCCACTCTCTGAAACAGACAGTACACTAAGGCCTTATTTACCTTTTGATTTACCTTTTGTTGTTAAAGAGCGGTGACAAATTTTATAATAATTAAAGATTTGATAAGAGTAAAATTGTTTTTTATTAAGTATAATTATCTTTTAGGTAGAATGAGTTTATTATAATCTGAATTTTCAGTTTTATAATTAAAAAAATAAAGTGTTTGAAACCATTATTGTTAAATAATCTAAATTATAATAATTTGACCGGTCAAACACGGCCTAAGCTGTACAGAAGCTTTGGATCAAATGTCATTCTCATTTGACAGAGTAGGACAATACGGATTCTGTGGAGGTGGTTCAACAAAGAGGGATCGCTCAACTACAGCGCGAAGCCATACTTTTTTCACATCACTATCTTGACTTGTCACCACACCACGATTTCTCTTGCAGCTCGATGATTTTCTCAAGGATCACATCTACCCCGTACCTATACTTTTCTCTGCCTTTTCTAGATGCCTGAGTGGACTTGGTCAACTTCACAAAGGCCAAACTAAAACTCAAGACGAACTCTTGCATTTTCTTTTAGAGCACTGGCAAGGTGATGCTGAATTATAACTGCAGAGAGGTAACTGGTTTTCAGGTGCTCACTTTTGGTCGACGACCATGGAGGAAGCGAAGCCGCCCTGCGTCGGCCTGCCGTCGGTGTAGACGTCGTTGTAGGACCAGATCTTCTTGTTGCAGTACTGCTCGACGTTGGCCTTGCAGGGGCGGCACTCGCGGCAGCATCCGACGATCACCCCGACGCCGACCACGTCGCCGACGCGGTGCTTGGTCACCTCGGGCCCGACCTCCACCACCTCACCCACCACCTCGTGTCTGACAAAAGAAAAGGTGATTCAGTATCATCAGCAAAACAAGCCATGTATCTTAGCGTGCATTTTACTGCAACATTATTGGTGAGGTTTGCTTTACTCATGGATTTCATTAAAATGAAGGCAGCACTTTACCTATCACGAAAACAACATAATGCTATAGCAGTTTGAAAAAAAAAAAAACTAGAACAAACACCCTAATCAAGTCGTGCATCATGATGTATTCCAAAGATTGAATTAAACCGAGGAAGGACGGTGACCAAACACTGTGACAGTGATGTACTACGCCTTTGGTGAATCTGAAAACGAGACCCGATGATGCCAGCATCCAACGCTGAATCAGGACCCGTTCTTTGTTATCGGTCTGAAACAAGTATACTAGTATCAAGTTGAACCTGAATGACGTTTCATTATTGAGGGCTCCATTTACTCCATTCGTACCGCTAAAAGTGACGATCCGCATGACCTTATCTTATCGTCATCGATCGAGTATCGTGGATGTGCATGCTTACCCAGGGACCATGGGGTACTTTGAAGCACCGAGGTGGTTCTTGGCCTGGTGGATGTCAGTGTGGCAGATCCCGCAATACAGCACCTTCACCACCACATCTTCAGGGCCAGTCTTCCTGTTTTTACCACAGGCAACATTACGAAAAAGAGAGCGAAGGATTAGTTAACTCTTCCATGAGCGGCATAGTGCTTCTACAGTAGTAGTAGAACATTAGATGGCACTAGAAGGCATGGAAACTCCATGTCCTTATTCTAGACCGAGGGACATCTAGGGTTCTATCCTCTTGGAGACAGGAATCGGTGGATTCTCTCTGTCTGCCATGATTTCCTAGTGGAAGAAATTAAATTACTGAAACCGACTAGAATTGTTTCATACCTGAATTAACCAAGGTAATTAAAGAGGAAAAAAATTGCTGTAGCTTTTTTATCATAATTTTCAGTGACAAATTCGGTGTTAACCTTCACACGGTAACAGAGCCCTGTGAGCAGAAATCACAGCAGTTCGTAGGTCCACAGTTCGACCAGGCGTCAAACCCAACGCGAGGTAACACAGATACTGACAGGAATCCCAGTGTGCGTGGTTGCCACTTGCCAGACATGTGAGTCTCGGGCGTGCTCTAGACCGAACGGAAGCAAACCACATATGCGTATCAGCGTATGCACGTTTATGTGACGCGTCTATACAAACTGCAGTATAGTAATCGCATAGGTACTGCTGGTACTGAACAAGAAGATGCCACACCGTCAGTTACGAGGTGATGCCACAAGCACGTGAAAGGCGTCACGCGCCGCTTCAGTTGCTAGCGGACAGTCCTTCAAGTCAGATATCTCTCGTCAACATTTTCAATCATGGAAAACCTAATCATCAGTTTCCTAAAAACCGCCCTAATCCCCTCCTAAAACCACCCGTTTCAAGGACTCCAATTCTCGTATCACAAGCAAGGTCACGAACATAGCATGACGAAACGAACTCGCGATAGACGGTCGTCGTACCTGACGGTGTAGGTGTAGGGCGTGAGGTGGCCGGAGGCGTCCCGGGCGGCCCACCCCACCACCGTCTTCTCCTGCTGCGCGAGGCTCCCCATCTCTTCTCGTCCGGTCGCTCCTCGCTCGGAAGTGAGAGGCGTGGAAGGTTTCGATCTGGGGGGCTGAGGAGGAGGAGGAGGAGGAGGAGGAGGACGGTGCTTTATAGGAGCACTCCCCGAATCGGCGAGGAAGGGACGGTGGCGCCTCCTCTTTTGGTAGGAGCAGGAAGCTGCCGCCGCGGGTGCCCGCCCGGCGCTATATGCGCGGTGCGCCAAGTGTGAAGCGGCTGCGGGATCTTCTGTGGCTGCCACGCTCTACAGTCTCGATCCACGCCGCCAAAAGCGAAGTCCACCAAACACAAATACAGTACCACACCACAGGCGGGGTGTGGGATAAACACATGCGGATTGCTCTTTTTTTATTGATAAACTTTGTACCACAAATTCTCCAAATTTGTTCGATACACGTTTCCAAACTTTGATTAGCAGAGCATAATGGCGAAATATTACCAGATTAAAATCTTAATTACGTACTGAGTAAAACCCAACAATTATGAATTAACGGGCTAGTGTAAAACGATTGATGGAATATACGGAGTACAAGTCAAAGAATACGGTGAAACTGCATGAGTTCACCAAAGAACAAGTCTAAGAATCTATGCAAGTAGTTTTCCCTGACAACATGCGGATGCGCCGCGCTATATTTATTGTACCAAAATTAGTCCAAACTAAACCGCCGTAGTTAGTCGTAACACGCTACTTAGTGACCATTACAGTATATGGTTCTTATTAGCCTCAACCAACCAATGAAAATCAGTACCACAATACGTAGTACGTTGCAAAATGCTATTCTCTCCCTTTTTTTTATAAGTTATTTTAGAATTGGACATAAGAATTAAAAAAATAAAAATGTGATGTTTTAAAAACGAAGAGAAGAGAGATAGAGCAGAGATGCATTAAGAAAAAAAAATGTCTCGAAAAATGAAAATAACTTATAATTTGAAAAAAAAAATTGAAAAGTCTAAAATAATTTATAATATGATACGGAAGAAGTAATTTTAGTGTTGTTTTACCGCGCACCAACTGTTGCGCAGAAAATAGAATCTCTGGTAATCTGATCCCCCAAAGTCCAAAGCCGTGCCCCAAGGATCGTTGACGTTCAGAGCACGAGGAGCAGGTGGGGGATTTTTCTTCGTTTTCTGTACATGTACCACATCCCAATCAACCGGTCTTTGGTTGCCGTTTTGTAACCCGGTCACGGGTCGGTAGAAGATCCTGCTGCATGGCGTGCGGGTTAGGAGAGATTGAGAGACCGACGCTGCGCTCCGGCGAGCACCGGTACGGGTAGGCGAGACCAGGAGCGTGGTCGCCGGAAAGTGACGTCGCACGTGGCGATGGATGGATGGGCCGCCACGCGAGGATAAAGGGAAGACGGACGAGTGACAGGGATGTGGGGGTTGGTGGGAAGGCGGAGTAGGTGGGAGGGACCCGTCTCCAACTGACGGCACAGCAACGCCACTCTTGGATTGTTAACTTGAGAGTTTCTTTTCTTAGCTGGACATCGTGCCAGCAAATTACTCTCTCTATATATATTTTTTTTCCTTATAAATATTTGGTTTACATCGAACGATTGTTTGATGAAAAAGATTGGGTGCTGACCAAAAATTTTGCTCGACTGACACTAATTATATGGCAACGGAAAAGGATCAAGGAGCTAGTCGTAGTAGCGTGAGTGTGATGAGGAGTCAGTACCTGTCAGAGTGGTTGGTGCGTCCATCGGCATCACGATTCTCAAAGTCCACTGTGACCATCGGCAAATTGCAAACTTAAAATTTTCAATCAATTTGATCAAGTAAACAACGCACTAGTAGTGGAGTTGTACTCCTTCCGCCTTTGCCCTTTTTTATAACTCGTTTGAGTCGACACGAAAATTAAAAAAAATTAAAAAAATATGATATTTTAAAAATAAAAAAAAGAAAAATAAAGCGTAGATGTATGTAAACTGCGCCTAACATTCAAGCGAGCACCGAACACTGATAGGTACCCGTGTGGCTAGTGATAGTCAACGAGAGCCTGCTTCGTTTTTCGAAACGTCGATGATTGTTCGATAGGCAATAGTAGTTGTGTCTGGAATCTGTAACGAATCTTTATATATTAAAGTTCTCTCAACCCTGCGTCACGTCACTTTAAAAAAATATTAATCGTTAAATTAAAATTTAACAGTAGATATTAAAAAAAACATTTTTCTCAATCAACGTAGAAACGTGTTTCTATTCAACGAGAGCAGACATAAACGATTGTACCATCGCCTTAACTTTTTCAAGTTTAACCTAAATTTTGACTATAATCATATTTAATTTTTTATAAATTTCATATATTATAATTTGCTTTATCATTAAAGTTATTTGAATCACAACTTAAAATTTTACATATTTGAATTAATTTTTAATATAAGTTGAATAGTCAGACGATATTAAAAACCAACAGTAAACAATGATTTAGAAATTGTGTAAATATGTGATAGTACATATAGACAATGACATAGATATAAAAATTAACTGTAAATGTTTTCTGAAATCAAATTTACTTTTACTATAGATTCAATAGAACTATTATTCTACTTCTATGTCTTGCAAATGTATGCTACAATTAAAGACTTTTATATATAATAAAAATGTATATTTAGATAACTTAAATTATTTTATCTCCTAAAAATGCTTAATGATTACTACAAGAACTAAGATTCAATCTTTTTCCCGCTTACAACTCCGGTCTATAAAATAGTAGCTTTGAATGCAATGTTTGAATCAAACATTGCCAATATAAATTAGAAATAATTTTAAATTTATTAAGTTACAAAATTAGAAATAATTTGTTTAAAAATATTTTTTTAAAGTGTACTGATGCTAATTTTTATTAAATATTTTATAAATAACAAAATTCACACTTATACTTTAAAGATAATGTTGACAACATTTTTTTTATCGAAGTATATGTTTATGAAACTTTGTCGTCTATGTCAAAGCAACTATACGTCTATTTGTTAAATAATAAATTTAAAATATACTGCTTCAATTAGAGGTGCACAACAAAAATATATACGAAAAACGCGACAATTGCCGCGCAAATTTTCTTGTACTTAAGAAAAGACTGTTGGCGAGTTTGTATCTCGAAGGGGCCGTTGAGGCTTCGGTTGAGTCCGTACTCCGCGGTCCTACGAAACGTCATTCTTATGCGAAAAACATAATCCCTTAACTTTAAAATTGTTACCGCTATACACTAATTGTAATTTAAGTAATGAAAATATTAATTGAATCGCTGTGCAGCGGCAGTTATTGAAGCAGCAGCCGAACACGCGCTTTGACCACAGAAATCACAATGAAGAATGAATTCGGTGAGAACATATACAAACTTTTACAATCGGGAGTGGACCAAAATTCTCAGCTGCAATGTGGATGTGCTCAGGTAGGCCTGATAACGGGCCAGTTTGAACCAGATTAACTAGGGAAGGGTCCAGCGACCTAATAAGGATCTGGGCAAATTTGAATCTTATTTGACGGGCCAAATAGTTGGGCTGCGAAAAGAGCCCGTGGATGAGGGCCTTTGATCGTCTACCCCAGCCCAGCTCACTGCGCGAGTCTAAGACCAATACAGGCCTCTCTGGTCCGGAATTGCGCCCGGAAGTACCGGACCGACCGGGAGAGAAGAAAGAAGCCCGTAGCCTAGGGGGCGCGCACCCGCTTCTCTGGTTCCGGGGGTTTCTGTGCGTGGAATAATCAAGCGCACGCATCCCTTCTATCCATCGCTGTCGTTGGTCCGAGCAGCCCATCACCACATGTCCACCGTGCTGCTGGTAGTAGCTGCCGGGCGGTGTCGCGACATGGCTCTGAGCAGCATGCATGTCGCGGTCAGCGGCAGACACGTGATCACGGCAACATCGACGTCCCGGGTCACTGAGAGAAACCCTGCTTTCGCACTCTTGAAGAACCAAACGTCGGATGGAGAGAGGCGATACAACAGACAACCACATCGGTGTGTGTGTGTGGGGTTAGCGGTGCTGCAGCGTTATTCGGAAAATATCAGCGGACCTGACAGCTCGATCGGGCCACGGCTCCAACTATGCTCCTCTTCCAGGTTGCGTTGCGTGGTTGGTGATGTCCACGGCGGGGCAAAAAACGGGTGACACATGACAACGTGAGCCCAGGCTCAGAGAGAAAGAGACAGAGCACGAGCCGATCTGTGTGCCCACGACGCGGTCCCCGGCCCGCTCATCGAGAAAAGCACGCACGCACGCCGGATGGACGGGCATTTAACTGCGCGATGCTGAACGAAAGGGACACCGGGTGCTCGGGGAGTGAGACTTGAACTTGAACTACACACACTATTAGTAGAGTCCTAAGTACAGTAGTAGCACCAGTTAATACTACTCCCTTCCCTTCGTTCACAATTACTTATAAGTTATTTTAGCTCCAGGGCATCCAAATTAAGGAGAAGCGAAAAATATAGTGGGTAAAAAACGAGAAGAAAATAGATAGAAATAAAAGATTTATTGGAAAGAGAGAAAATGAGTTGAAAAAAAAAAAATGTGTATGATTTATTAAAAAGAAAGAAAATAGGTTAAAAAAGAAAAATGTGTATTGAAAAGTGAAAATGAGAAAAACAAAATTTAAAGGGCAAAATAATAAACGGAGCAGTAGCAAATAGCACTGTAGCAGACAGACGGAGTCGGTGGTAGCTGCGACGTCGAATCCACCGTCTCCCACGAAGAGAGGAAATCAACGAGGAGGTGTCCTCCGTACTTGCTTCTGCCCCGCAACAGTTGCGTGCATGATCAACTCGTGCCGCAATATTTTGCGAGTGTGACAACCTTAATATGCAACAGTGTAACCGTGACCGTGGGGGTATGGTCGTGCCATACTTTGTCTGGTGGGGGTTGGCCCGTGACTCTGCACCGATGGAGCCACGTAGAGTGCCTGTCACGCTGCAACGGCGCCCACTTGTTGTGACTTGTGACCGAGTAGCTGTCGAAGCGTTCCTGCGCCATACGTATCCCCGGTTCCAAACTTCCAATGCTGCCTCGACAGTGAGTCGACACAACCACCTCGACGGGGACTACCGTACGCACAACGCACGGGCGGTGGAGGCCCCCTCCCCCTCCCACCCACCCACGCGGAGCTAAGAACGGACAGGACAGGAGGGACCGAGCAAAGTAAACATGTAGTAGAGGCGATATGTTGGACTGGCTTTTATATACACTAGGATATCTGATTATAGATCAAGAAGCTAGCTAATGAAGCAAATGGAAAGAGTAGCAAGACAATTTTCAATATTACTTGCTTGTTTTTACTAATCTATAAGCCATCACTTTAGATTATCTTGAAGAATTTGCTGCGCAAGGAGGAGCCGCAACGCCGTCTGACCTTAACGTGGCTCTGCCAGTGCACCCCCACGCACAGTAAACCCCCTTTTAAAATGTAGGAAACACAAAAATCACATAAACTTATAAAAAATATATTACTCTCTCTATTTTTAAATTATTGACACAGTTGACTTTATACATCAACTTTGATTATTCATTTTATTCAAAAAATTAATTTAAATTTGTAAAATTATAATTTATAGTTTTAACTACTTTAATAATAAAACAAATTATAACAAAATATATAATATTCATCAAACTTTTTTTTAATAAAATGAATGGTTAAAATTGATGTCTAAAGTGTCAACGGTGACAATAATTTTGAAAACTTTGGAAACGGAGTGAGTAGAAATTTCGCCTAAAGCGGTCACAATTTGTCTTTGCCACTTTTGGTTGACATCTGCTTTGGCCCCGGCTGATACGCGTTTTTTCGGTCCACACATGCACAGGACTCCAGGCACATACATACGAGGAAGGAGGACCGGAAGATGAAAAATATATCTCTTCGTATGAATGGAAAGGTGAAAAATATAGAATGATACCGCACGATTATTTACGTTCACCTTTTTATCACCACCAATTACCCACGGGGAACACATCAGCTAATGATGCCACTAATCAGTAATCACCACACCTCCGAGCTCAGGTCGTAATTAGCAGCAGCCTCAGGCCTCAGCTGCTGCTTTGCTCTCCACACGCTCGCCGCCTCACCTCGTCCACGAACGCCTGGACGTGCGCGTCCGACGACCCGCCGGGCGCGACGGCGGCCCGCGCGGCCTTGCCCCACCTCCTGGCGTTGGCCAGCATGGCGTCGGCGTCGGGCCCGGCCACGACGGCGTGCACGGCCTCGCGCACGGCGTCCCTGCGCGCCGGCGCGCGCAGTCGGACGCCCATCCGGAGCTGGTCCACCAGGAACTTGGCGTCCGTGCACTGGTCGCCCCACTGCGGGAACGCCACGACCGGCACGCCCGCCGCCACCGTCTCCAGCGTCGAGTTCCACCCGCAGTGCGTGAGGAAGCACGCTGTGGACGGGTGCGCCAGCACGCGGTCCTGCGGGCTCCACGGCACCACCACGCCGCGCCCAGCGACGGCGTCGAGGAACCCGTCGGGGAGGAGCGGGGCCGCGTCCGGACGCACCACCCACAGGAACGGCCGGTCCGTGGACGCCAGCCCGTGCGCCATCTCGGCGACCTCGTCGGCCGACAGCACCACCACGCTGCCCACCGACGCGTACACCACGGACCGCGGCGCCTGCGCGTCCAGCCACTCGACGCAGTCCTCCGCCGCCTTGATCAGGTCGCCGCGCACCGCGCCGTCGTCCTCGGACCCCTCGACCTCGATCAGCGGGCCCACGGGGATCAGCTCCGGCGGGCGCGGCGTCACGCCGGGGAGCGCGGCCACCACGTCCGGCTCCAGCTCGGTGAAGGAGTTGACCAGCACCCAGGACGCCTTGTCGATGGTCTTGAACTGGGTGATGATCGCGTCGACGAGCAGCTTGAACGGGTTGGACGGGAGCAGAAACGACGGCACGTCGGCGACGGAGAGCGGCGGGAGGCCCGGGAGCGTGAACCGCGCATCGAGGTCGTCCTCGGGCGGGAACTCCACGAGCCCGTGCACGTGGTGGTGGTAGAGCGAGAATACCAGGCACGACTGCACCCACAACACCGCCGAAGGAATCCCCGCGTCGGCCGCGACGTCCACCGCCCACGGCATGAACGGGTTCACAACCGCGACCGACACGGGTCGCCCTTCCTCCGCCTGGCGCCGGAGCAGCTTCGCGAACTCCACCCGCCCGGTCGTGTCGAGGTGCCGCATGAGGTCGTCCAGGTCCTTCCCGTGGAACCCGTCGTCCATGAACTCGAACCGGACGCGGCCCATCCCAACCGGCACGCCGTCGCCGCCGGCCGACACCCCCGCGGACGCGACGAGCTTGTCCCCGACGTCGCAGGTGGAGGAGAACGTGACGAGCAGGCCCTTGGCCGCGATACGCTTGGCGAGGCGAAGCATGGGGTTGACGTGGCCCTGCCCCGGGAAACAGATCAGTAGCAGGTGCGGCGGGGCGCTCGCCGGCGCTGACGCCGTGGCAGTAGGCGCGGCCTCCTCCCCCATGCTCTCCCTCCGCTCAGCTCGTCTTCGTGGCTCCTCTTTTCCGAGCTGGACAAAGTGGTGCACCGCTGATCTTCTTCTAGCTGAGTCGTGGCGATACACACAACTCGAGAGTCTAGACTGCCTCGTGCGTTTATATATGAAAGAAATGGTTTTGGCGATGACGTCGGAGGTGCCGTGTACGCACACACGGCCAGACGTGTGCAGCAATCTTCTGGAGTGCTTCTCCTTATTCATTCTCGCGAAGCAGGAGGGCATGCCAAGTTCGCATCGCCATATTCCGTCGCTGTTGTGAGGCAGCATTGCTATAAAGACGATAAATTATTTTATTGTGCGGACTGTTGAGCTATATACATCAATCATTTGATCTCAAAAGATTAAGTTGATGAAAAAAAATAAGCAATTTACTTATAGTTTAACACTTTCTTTCTCGTGCAACTTCTTTTAGAACACAAACGTAGATTTGGAGTACACTACCATTTATTTTTAATAAATTATGCTCGTCAGAATTCGAACTCGAAACCTCTGGCTTTGATACCATATTAAATTTTATGCAACAACCAGCTGACCCAAAAAGTTACGCTGATGGAGAAAAGTGAACAATTCATTTATACTCCAACACTGAAGATAGACCTGGTGTTTAATTTGCGTAAAGAGCGATACACTTCATTTTACGGATACACTTCATTCTTAAGATGCGGTTTGGAACTTAGGAATTTTCATTGTTCCTGTGAGTTTTTTCCTATGTAATTCCTGTATTTCAAACAAAGTTTAAATTGTTGTCTTTGATTATTTATTTTATTAAAAATATAATAAATATCATATATTTTATTATAATTTACTCTATTATTAAATATTATTAAAGCACGACATATACTTTTACATATTTGTTCAAGACGGAGAATTAAAGATGATGTTAATAGCACAACAATTTAATAATGGAGAGATAATACGTGCGTATCACATTATCATTTATCAATGCTTTCTCCATCTTTCGCATCGCTGATGTTAGTTTGTTTCCCGTCAAACTAACTAACGTCAAGTTTAATAGGAGTATATTTGAAGGACGAAGCTGATAAAATTAAAATAAGTTCTCGGAGGAAGTACACCGTATGTTTCCATGAAATAAAATACCAAATCCGAGATCAAATCATGTTTCTAGAATCCGGAGCAGGGGATAGGTTCTCGTGGGCCAGCACCGGATCCTCGCCAATGATAGCTTACACGACCAGATAATCCACGGACGACAGTCCCAACTTTTCTCGTACGTCCTGGGAATCTCTTTTTTAATATTTTAAAAATTAACAATGATAACAAATTAAAGAGAAAAAAACAGAGAAACTACTGCACACAGTCATCAGCAGCTGCGAGCGTCCCTCTCGCCGGCATCCACCTTGCACTCTCCCTGGCGCACTGGGGTCCAAATGAGTTTCCAAAGCTAATTAGTGAAGAATCATTTGAAAATCTAACATATTTTGATGCATTATGAGGTTGTGCGCAACGGGGTGTTTCAACTCTAGCTTCGCGCCTGGCTATAGCTGGCTACGACGATAGCTATAGATGGAGATATATATTTTTTTTTTCTGCTAAAGACGAATAAAATATTGTGTTGTGTCGAGATTAGACCTGGTCATCGGTTTTGTGCCGATCAAGTGGTAAGCAATGACATATACAACCAATTACGTGTCTGTAACACTTTCTTATATGTCAATGCTTAATTTCTCTATTTTCGTACTACGTGTCCTTGATGTATGTTAGTTTTCAGTTAAACTAACTAACGTCAACTTGAATATCTGAAGGATGAAGCGAATATACTCGAGGAGTTACCGGGTGAAATTTTCACGAAATAAAAAAAAATCCAAATCCGAACTCAAATTCCATTTCTAGAATCCGGACAACGGACAGATGGTCGTGGGCCAGCACCGGTTCCTCGATAATGATACTAGCTAACACGACAGTCGCAGCTTTTCTCGTACGTCACTTTTTTTTTAATATGTGGGACCGTGATACTAATAAATTATAAATTATAAATAAAAAACAGAGAGACTCCTCCACGCAGCCATCAGCAGCACTTGCGAGGGAGGATCCTTCAGTCCAGCCGGCATCCACCTAGCTTGCACACGATCGAAGACGATTAGACGGCGGGGCCTTTGCGGCGCCACATGGGCGCGTTCGGGTCCACCTCATGGCTCACCGTGACCCCAGCAATGACGTAGCTCGCTCATTCGGCCGTTTGCTCCGCCTCCTTGGAAGAAGCTTCTTCCGTGCCACAATTCCTCCGCCCAATTCTTCCCGGCTCGGCCACGACGACGCCCGCCTCTGCTACTGCCGGATTAGGACGGCGACGGGTCGACTCTGGAGGCGTTTCCATGTGCCACCGCCACCGGGACTTGGGCGGCAAGTTTTGTAGGGGAATCATCCGGGAGGACGACGCAGAAAACAATGCCTCCGCGCTGTTCCCAGTCGCACAAGACGTAGAAGCAAGCACGACTCTGGAACTGGTGCTCTGATTGGGCGCGGGCGCATGTCGCGTAGTTCCGGGTTGGAACCGGTGTCTTCTGTTCGGCCGCCACGTGAGCTAGCTTCTGAGGACGAAAAGTAACCCGTTTGCTAGTAGGGTACTGCCAGCGCATGTTCTGTCCGTCCATAGACAGGTCCAGAGTGGTATTATAGTGCATGCTCCGGTGTGCACTCTGGAAATTGGTAGACGTCGGAAGATTTCCAATGACGACGAAGACGAAGCCTGCTTGCTTCGTTTCACTTACTATACTAGTACGTAGTACTCAATTGTTAAGACCAACGGACAATAGGCTCGTGAAAGTCAAACATATATGCACTCCCTCCGTTCAAAACTAATAATAGCGTTTGACATGTCACCGGTGTTATTTCTTTATAGGAAATGCATGGGATGTAACCAGGATCGGCCCACCCGCTCGATGTAGCCGGGCCGGCCTTACCGTGGAAAGCAAGTGCGCTTTTGTGGCCCGAGCGGCCGTCGCGCGAGCGATGGGCAGTACCACTGATTTCTTTCGGCGGCGTTGCGTCCGCGACGCTCTCCCAGAGAGTCATGGATCTACTGCTGGCAGTGCTACCGCGCAAGCGCACAGCAGGCGAAGGTGTCTAGCTCGCCGCTGTATGTGCGTGGTCAACAATTCGTGAGCAGGCGAAGGATCTCTTTATCTTTGCTCCGTATCCAACGAAAAGAGTAAAGCCATAATATAAGCTCCCAAGACATGAATGGAGAGGAGGTCTGAACGAGCCCAGTCTCTTCTCTACTACGGGCGGGGTGACGGAAAGTACTTAAGCGAGAGGAAGGCGGTGCAGAAAAAGCGGAGGAAAATCTTGCATCCCCACCGACGTCCGTGCTACCGGACGATCGTGCATGATCGGCGCATGCTTTTGCTATTAGCCTAGTGGAGTGCAGTACCCGGCGAAGGAATTCCGTTTCCGCCGATGAACGGTCGGCGCCTTTGCAATGCCAGTCAAATTAGGGGCCAGTCATCGATCGTCGACCTATCTGTAGTACGTCGACCCACCTGCTCTCCAAAAAGCAAGCGCGCACGCCGTTCAAACATTTCGCCGTCCTTGACCAAAAGCACCGACCTGTTCTCGACCAGGCGCTTACGCATTAGTATATATTGACCGTGATCAGCATTAAGAAAAAAGATCGGCACGGAATTGAACATACTGACCAGGATCAAGACATAAGAGGAGGAGTGTATCTTTGCGAGCAAGTATTAAATTAAACAGAGCCATATGCCCACGGGTCAAAAGATCGATCAAAGTGGACGTGTAGATGCAAGTAACCCATCCCAAAGGGAAATCAAAGCGCAGCCTAGTAGATTTGGTTCACAGCCCAAAGGTGGTTGCAGTTGCAGAGCCTAAAGAGATCAAACCTGAGCCCTATTTGTCAACTCCTGGCACTTTCCCTTCCTCCACATGCGCACCACATTCAAAGGCCAAGGCTTCTTCTCACGCACCCTTCCCTCCCACCATTTAAGCCTCCTCCTCCTCGTCTTCCTTCCTCCTTGCTCAGTTGCTCTCGTCCAGGCCAAGGCTACCCCGATCGACAAACCTACACCTCGCAGCTCGATCACACGCAATCCGTTCTCAACCACACAAAAGCTTCATTGCTGCACCGATCGATCTCCTCCTGAACACTCCTCGATCGTCGTCGTCGAACTGCTGGTTACGATGCCCATCAATAAGACGTCTCGGCTAGCAGCTGTGCGTTTGGTGGCGGCCATGGTGTTACTGCTTCTCTGGGGCTACGCCCTAAGCACAGCGGAGTGCGCCAGGCCCTTGCACCAGCAGGATCACGGCGGTAGGTTCTCGACGGCGAACTGGTTCGCCGTCGCGCGGGCCGGGCCTAGTCGACGAGGTGGTGGCCACTAGCTGTGTCCTGTATAGAGTATAGAGCAGAACACTGCTTTGGATCTATGTCAAATTTTCTGCAAGTGTTGCTAAGGATTTTTAGTCTTTTTTCTTCTTCTTTGGCTGTTTAATTTGTTCTTTTCCAAAGGAAGCATATAGTTCATAGCTTTTTGAATATTTTTCCCTGATGTTTAGATCTTCTTTTGTCTTTTTTTTTCTTTAACATGTAAGCAAATTAATGAATTGAGTTTGTAAGAGCAATGTTAAAGATCCATCCCAAAAATGGGACAACTTCATGATTTGGCGGAAATTGCGAGTTTCATGTGAAATTCCTGAGTGACATCCTTGCAGCGCTTGCTTTGACTTAGTCAACTGTTGTTCCTTGTGCAACAAAAGGTTTAATGCATGGCCGAATCCTCTGATCATTGCATCGCACAGTAAAACCGTTGATTTTCCAAGGGAGAAATAAGAGCATACACATAACACATGTACATATTAGTTGGTAAGATCGCCTAGGCTAAAGTTATGCAAGGAACCGTGTCATCTGCTTTTCAGCTGGCCGTATGAAGAAGCGTATAAATAAATAGAGAGAAATGATGCCACTTCAACTTCGTCTCGGTGAAGTAAAGCGACGTGTACCAGAGTTAATCCGCTTTGCCCGATCTTTTTGAAGGCAGCTACTTCCCCAACTTCGGTCGAGTATTTTTCTTCTCACAAGATGATGGCACAGTGTCTTCTGCGTGTGTCCTCCTGTTGCTCCTCAATCTTGAGTAAGAGAACCAGCCACGAAAGAAACTTCCCTTCTTGCAAGTTTCGTCAATGGACTGATCATCGTGCTCATAAACAATAAGACCTTCCAGAGCACTAGTGGAAGAACGACTCATATCAGTAAACATCTCACCCTCTTCTTCGTTGAGATCATCCAACAAAGTCCTTGACCTGAAGTTGGAATCATTCAACGATGTCATTGACCTACAGTAAAATCATTTCCAGCGTTAGCAGTTTAGAGCAAAACGGTACTCCCTCCATTCTAAAATTGTTGTTACCGGTCAGTTGAAATTTGAACTAACTGGCAACAGCAATTTTGGAACTGAGGGAGTATTTAAATTGCGTGACCAAGCAGAAACAAGCATTCTTAGGGCATTGCAATATTGGATACCTTCTGTAGGATGCTGCCCTGCGTTTTTTGGAAAAATTCTTGTTTGGGTTGTAATCAATAGAGAGATGCTGGGCAAAATGAAGCTGCAGAAGAGAGAAAATATAAGAAAAGATATGCAGAGGCATGGTACCCAAATCATAGAAGGAAATGGCATGGATACTGAATTCACCTATATATAGTAACTCGAACAGAAAAATAAGACTATGTATCCTTTAGTTTGATCATCCGAGCAGAATGAGTTGACAGCAACAGATAGATATGTCTTTTTGTGCAGTATGGTCTTGAAAGAACATATGTTCTTCATGGTACAACCTTAACTTTCTATGGTACAAAAATGTACACCATGGTTATGGACAATATCACAGCTACTGAACATCCAGTCAGGTATGTCAACTGCTATCAGTAGAATCAAGGCGAGTTTTAAGGGAGGTGAACCAAGTTATTTGTTCTGCATATGCATTTTAATTTGGGGATTATGGTCGTCAAAAATCTTATGAAACATGCTACTGTTTCTGAAAGCATCTCACAGTCCAATAAGCACCGCGATCTTGTGTACAAACCGAACATTGAGTTAGTATTCTGCACATGCATATTATTTGAGGGGTTATAGTTGGCAACAAAGCTTCACTAAACATGCAATTAGTCTTGTGTACAAACAAGTTTGTTTTGTAAATGAAAGCGGGTGTGTAATATTCCTGCTTATCGCACAAGCCGGAGCAGAATTACTCAACACTAGAAGAGTAAAGTTGCATCCAATAACGAATCGCAGAGCAGGAAAATGCATCTACCTCATCACCATCTCTTATACCAAAAGCACGCAACGTTGCCTTGTCATCAGTCAGTTTCTCGTCCTTGAAGCATAAGCAGAAGTGACTCCACACGTGCAGCCTACAGCAAAGAAGCAGCAACATTGAATATTATGTCAACAACGTCAGGGTTACGTTAAACAAAGCAGCGTATCTGAAATCAAAACAATAAGCACCCTTTTTTCAGATAACAAAATCACAATCCCAACTATTTATACCCATATCGAGCTACTCGTATTAACATTGGGCATCACAAGAATAAACAACTAGCTGACTTTCAACATCACGTATTCACATGATAGAATAATTGTTTGAAAAATGTGGCGACGTACCAAGAGATGGCCCTCTCGGGGTCATCATAGATGGCGAAGAACACGTCCTCGATGGCCGCCTTGAGCTCCCACACGGTTGCCGACCTCGCGATTTGCACATCTGGCTTCGACAAAACCGGCGAACCAGAAATCCCCGACCAATGCCGCATCAGGGATCCACCAACGAAATCAATCAGCCAAAAACAGATCGGAGGGGAACAGAAAATGGTGCGAGATTTGTTGTGGGTACCGAAGCAGGATGCGTCGAGCTTGTGGACGGTGAGGCGGAGGAGGCGCGGCTCGGGGAGGCGGCGGTAGGAGAAGCTGCTCCGGCGGCCGCAGGAGAGCGCGCCGATGCAGTCCCCGCCGCCGACGGAGATGTCCTCGAGGGAGAGGGCGGCCTCAATGTCGCCGGCGTCGGGGGACGCCGAGCGGATGCTGGCCGGCATCGCACTGCATGGACGGTGCACGGGCAACGAACCCAAGGAATAGGATCCGTGGCCGGAAACGATGCGGATTGGTCCGCTCTCCTCCCGGCAGCGGCGCGGCGGTTGTTGTCGTCTTGCCGAGCCGAGAGGAGGCGGAGAGCCGGAGAGGAGGAGGTGGCCGGCTCGCCTCGGGGGAAGCGAGCGGTAGCCGTTGGGGTTGGAGGCATGCGTGCGGGTTACCAGCGCTGGTTGGGCTCGGCTGTGAGCTGGCCCGGAGTTCCAGGAATGTGGGTCGCTTCGTCTGCCACGTTTGGTTTATGGTCTCCGGGCCTAGTTTTACGGTGGCCCAGGAGTTTTCACGTTGGGCCTATTTATATGATTTTCGCAGTCCGTCGAGTTGGGCTGGAATGGTTTGTACGTGCACGGGGCCTACTAAATACTGTATTGTTCTATGCAAATTGAGGTACACACTGTATACACATAGCAGGAGCTAGGACCAGTGTTATATTTTTTTATCGAACCAGTCTTTTCAACAATTGATTCCACAGAAAATCTAAGGCCAGTTAGGTTAATTTTGAACAAATGATTCATAGATATACTCTTGTTCCCGTTCTCCCTTCTTTTTCTTTTGTTATTTCACAGTCTGGCTTAGATCGAGGTATGGTGAATCTTGTGCGTTAGGGACAGATCTTTCCCTCCATGACGTGTATGATTGATGAAAAGATGCAATTCTGATGTTATGTGCCACTTATTTGACCGTGTAAAGGTTTCTGCTTTATTCTGAGACGTGAAGGTTACCAATTTCTGATGTTTATGCTATCAGTGTATATAGCTCCATTTCCCTATGCCATATATATATCCATGTCGCATTTGCGCATGGCGCAGTTGTGCTAAAGGTACTTGCTTTCCATATGTCAATTTTACAGTGCTAGTGCCACTAGTTTTGCGAATATAACTTGTATTTTTATTTTCCATTCTAGAGAAGTGGATGTTGTTAGCTAATATAAGCGTCAAAGTTGATGTTACAGATCAACGGCGACAACAGTTTAAAAATAAATAACTGATAACAAATCAAAATTAACTCATTCTTATATCCTCATTGCAATCCTTTTGTTCAACAACAACATACAGTTACAGCTCAAATCAAATTTAATTGCTGTCAATTCAAAAAGACAAAAATGTAACGGACCAGCCAACATGCATGGCTCGTCATCGATCAGTGGCCGTGGCCAAGGATGGTGAAGTGGGGGCTGAACGACGGCAGCTCGTCCGCGTCGACGTCGCCGTCGAGGTCGACGCCGCCACCCGGCAGCACGTGACAATTCTTGCCCATCAGGGGGTTACACGCCAATCCGGAGCTGGTGGCCGCCGGGGCGGGCGCGGGAGCGGCGACGTTGGCGGCGTCAGCGGACCCGACGAGTAGCGCGCACGCGATCAGCGCCGCGGCGAGCACCCACACGCGCGTCGACGCCATGGCGGCGGCGGACGGGTGGAGACACAGACGCGACAGGATGTTGCAGTGGAGGCTCGCACGGACGCACGTAAGTAGGTGGGCGGTGGGAGGCTGTTCGATCTTTCGGAGCCCGGCGAGGTGTGGTGTGGTGGTGCTTTTTTAAATTAATAGGCGGCAATGGAGTGGTGGCGAGGAGGCGGAGGGTGCGCTCAAGCGTGGCCGTTGGTCGGTTCTCGCCGTTGCAAGGAGGTGTGCGGCTGTTCTCGGTCTTCCCTGCAACCGGGTGTCAGGGGCACGTCCAGGGAGGCGCCCATCGTCCGCCATTGCATGCGGCTCCATGGCAGTTTATCTCGTACGTCTAATTTTGGACACGGAACTTGTCGCTGTTCACTTTCTGAATGAGAAAAGTCTTTCATACCAGGCACAGTGTTTATTTGAGTATGATCGAGATATGTGTAATAGAAGAAAAAATTCAGTGAAAGGAACTGAAATGAAAGAAAGCATGCTTGCATTAGCTAATATATAGTCATACATCTGCATTCGTACAATTCACTGAACGGAACACTGCTAAAACTCATTGTCTGTGCTTTGCAGGCAAAAGAACTCAAATGAAACTGTGTCTGCATGGTTATGAACTCCATTGCTTCACAGGATGCCGTCAATCTCCCAGTTGTCATCGGCCTCATCGCGAGCCCTTGCAGCTGCCCCTGCATCTTCTTCTGGGAACCTCGGCTCATCCATCATACGCCTGCAATGTTTTAGGCATATAGAAATTAAGTTAATGCAACAGTTAATCAAGATTCAGATCGCATGAACAGTTTTTTTTTTGGTCACCTCAGACTTATTCACTAGGTATTCTTAAGGACACAAAACACCAATCTAATCAACATCCAGAATCCACTGTGCAATACCAACAAAACTACGCTAATGCATGGCTATGAAATGACTGCATCAGTGCTAGCAATAAGGCAGGCAGCAGACGTTCTGTGCAAATCTTGGTTGCTATGGAGATTCAGTTGTCATGATCGCAAACACAGATACCAAATCAAGAGCTTAGCCATTGTCAGCTGATATATCGCTAGAACAAACTCCTTTCACTAGCACGCTTTGTAAGTTGTAACATTATTAAACCTCAACTCTGCTATAATTTGCACTCTCAAAATGGTATGCACGACCTCCTACCCATCCAGGAGATTATCAGCTCTAATTTCCAATATGTTGATTTCGTAGAATTCTGAAAATTAAGACCGCTCCAAGCCTCTGAGATTGCACTTTGTAAAGTGTTCTGCTAATTGGATTGTGCATGTATGTGCCCAACATGCAGTGCATCATAGGGCTTGTTTCGAATGGTCTGATCACCCTCCAGATTTCCTGCTGATGCTTGCAGCATAATCCCTATGGCCAGTAAAGACTGTAAAGTGAAGTTGCTCTTGGTTCTTAAAAGAACCCCTTTCCATCAAGGCTCGAATAGCAGCTCGGGTGCCCATTTCTTTGTGTTCAGTTTCCATCACCGAAAAATGCATAAAATTTCATATGGCGGGAATCATAAATTCATAAAATCTATGATGGTCTACTCTGTTCGTCACTTACAGCCGTAACAGAAATATAGCCATGCGTAGCTGGAAGCTGCCTGAATGAAAATTGATTTCAAGAGCCACAAATTCCATCACCACCAATAACGAAGCGCAATTGCAGCATTTTATCAACGAACAACCGTGCAGTAATAATAAAAGGGCGAGTTCAAGTGCCGCAACGTGTTTACCTGCGACGGTTGCGGCGGCCGGCCTCGCGCTGCTTGCGCTTCTTCTCGTCCTTCTTGCTCTCGTACCTCCGGCGGCGCTTGATCTCCTGCAGCACGCCGGCCCGCATCACCTCCCGCCGGAAGCGGCGGAAGATGGACTCCTCCCCTTCGTTCTCGTCCACCAGGATCTGCACATTGTACCCCTTCGCAGCCACCACCGCCGTCGGCTCCCGCCGACCCAGGTGCACCACCGACGGTGGCGTGCTCTTCCCGAAGAACGGGGCCATGGGCAGCTGGAGCAGCGTGCTCAGCAGGGAGGTCGTGGCGGGGGTGGCCATGTCTGCGACCCTCTGTCAGGTAGCTAGCGTTTGCTAATCTCTGCTGCTGCGTGCTCCTGGCTCTAGAATTTTCGGGTTCCTTGGATAGGGTGAGAGGCTGAGGAAGAAGGGAGAGCGCTGGTGGACAGTGAAGGCAGGGGTCGCTTGGCTTATCCTTTAATTTATTATTTGTGGATTTTGGAGGGAAAGCAAAGTTTTCCTTTTTGCATTCTGTTCTTTTATTTGCTTACTTTTTGTTCCTTCATTTAAAGCTTTATTAAACATAATCCTATTTTCTTGGGCTGTTTTGTAATTCAGCTCTACTTTTACTGTAGGTTACCTCTGGCCCTTTCCTTCTTGGATAATTTTGTGACCAGCCTTTTACAGAGCGAAGATAATATTATTTTTTCTGTATTTAACTGTTTCAATTGAGGATTATCTGCAAGTTTGCAGGCTGCAAAATTTAATTGACTGCCAGAAATGGGGAACTTCATGAGCTCATTAGGAACGTATGAGAGTGACAAGGATGTTCATCAATTCAGCAGAATTTGCCTGATTACTGCAACATGTTGGGGGGGGGGGGGGGGGGGNNGGGGGGATACTAGTCCTCAAGTCTACATAACAGATAAGAGACTCCCCAAAGTGTT
Organism: Zoysia japonica; assembly: GCA_001602275.1. Classification (NCBI taxonomy): domain Eukaryota; kingdom Viridiplantae; phylum Streptophyta; class Magnoliopsida; order Poales; family Poaceae; genus Zoysia; species Zoysia japonica. The sequence continues at coordinate 1,035,769 of BCLF01000086.1, read as the reverse complement.
TATCCGGAATTGATGCAGCTGGAGTCCGATCAACAGGTGTTGTTTGGGTTGGCTGCGTCTGCTGGACCCCTCGCTAAACTGAGTCCAGTAGACATGAGGCCGTTTTCATTCTGAAATACCTGCACAGTAGTCTGTATGAACAAATACATCATTAGGCAAAGCAGATCAGGATAGTAAAAGTTGAACTCTATAGGGAACGTCGATATGCAGAGCGATGGATCGAAAATCAGTCATGATCTAGACGTCAAAAACAAAGGGACGAAAAGCCCTCTTGAAACAGTTGAAGATCAATAAGAAATCGTGTTGCTGTAAAGCATTCAACTATCAGTCGTTCGACTTCTTCATTTGACTTCAGATAATGAGAAAAGTTTACACTACATTCCTTATGCCATTGCTATGTTAGTAGGCATTCAAGCTATACACAGCAGAACCAGACTCACTTCATTATTGCCTATCATGCAACTAATCGTCTGCATGGGTAATCACTAATCAGAAAACACAGCAATATATCGGCTGTCCGTCAGAAGAGTCCGCATCCATGTGCACGGAAATTGAATGTTGATTGCTAGTGGCACAAAGTTGAAGATCTTGATTGATAATTCCTGATGTTTTTTCTACTGAAATAGCACCATCAACTGCAACCACTAAAGATATTACTCATATGCTACTGGTATAATAGACACCTCAGTTCATAATAACATATAAATAATTCATATGTAAGAGTAACATCCTTGGCGCATGCGGGCTATCAAGAACATGCATAGGCGAAACAGCCAATTTCATGCAATGGCAATGGTCTGCAATATTGGAAAAAAGGAGAATTTGATGTATTCTTGTGTAGCTTCGATGCGAAAAGTGCTTAACACAAGTCCATACTATACTGCTTTTACAAGTAAGCTGCAAGCTTACACACTGGCATTTGTAAGCCTGTAAAAATGAACTCCAGCTACAATGTTCCAATGGTTGCTCTCAAGCCTATAAAAAGAAGGGATGAGTCAAGGTAAAACTCATCCATTCTTATGAAGATGACACCCTATTTTTGAACCTAGAAGTGATGTCAAATGAGAAAAAGTCCCGGCCGTCACCCTGCGCTTATATTGATCCTGCCACTATGAGAAATGAGCGAAGATTGGCTGACTCTCAGTGTGGCTGAGCAAGGTCGTCACATTTTATTGATTGGTGCAAGGGTAAGGAACCTAGAGGAGGCAAAAAGGATTCACTAAGGCCAGTTGTTTCATCTCAAACTGAATGCAGTACTGGTAAATATATGCATACTACGTCACATTAAAGTCTTGAACACAACACACACCAAGAAGTACCAAATCTCAACACTATTCACTCAAAAGTCTCAAATGCAGTCAACAAAAAAAAAACTATGTACCTCACTAGTGGCCTATTTTCCACTGAAAACAGTAAAAAGATATACACATTCATGAAGTACTTAAAAAAAGACCCAAATTGATCTTTTGCGTAACCTTTAATGCCTATCCAATCATTTGCGTTGGATGTATCCAATATCTTGGTGCCTCCTTTTTATTGCACAAATAAAACCCTACTAAAAATATGCTTATACGCAATTAACACCTGATGAAAAGCACCTTTGTTTCTATGCCTGTGTTAGTATTGCAACCGGATCCGGTGATCGTCAGAGTGACGAGCGTCACCGGCATGTGGGCCTGAGAGGGGGTTGCCTCCTATTAGGTCCACATGGCAGCGGCGGTGCGCAGCCACTCGTCACAGGGATGAACGGCAGCAGATCCGGTCCCATTAGTATCATACCCTGCCTATCCATCCCCGCTGGCTGTATCCAAATCTTAAAAGATTCGTTTTAACCAGTGTTAAATGCACTCCTTTTATATCCTATACCACCCCAGCTCTATATAAAGGCATGCACATCGTCCCTTACACCATACAGTGTTCGCGTATTGTCTTTACATAATACACTAAAGGGGGTCGATTGTGAAGGATCGATTGGGAATGGGTAAGCAACCACTAGTATCATCCTTATCATCCACAAGTAAGTACTGTCATTACCGTTTTAACCATTCCTCTGTTTGCTAACAAATTCTTCCCAGGTGATGCTAACAAAAGCAAAGGTACCAACATGAACATTGCTGTACTGCTGCTACTGCAACAGCTGTTTAAAGAGGAAGCAGAGCTGCAGAAGGAGATAAAGGCTGAGACACGCCATGCTGAGGAGCAGAAGGCCATGGAAAAGAACTACGATGAAAAGATTATGCGCATGCTGAAGAATGATTTTGAGGGACTGGGATTGGAGGATGTGAAATCCTTCAAAGACAAGTTAGTTGAAATTCTGGCAATTATAAAAGAGTGAGACCACCTAGATGGCTTACTCTAGATGGCTTACTTCAACCTGCTCCTAGTGGAGCAGGGGCCATGAGGGCTGTTCAAATCTTTGTTTTTCAAATAATGTTAGAAATCCTGCTGTTGCTTAAGAGTGGTCTATTGCATCCATAAACATGTTTCCCAAATGCTGCAGTGACTAATAGTTTCAAGTCATCCGAATCGTGACAAATAGGTCTGGTCGGTCATCTGACTAATCATCAATTAGGCGCGATTAGTCATTCAATTAATTGACTGGGTGACCAGGAAGCAAAAATGTGCTGTGGGCTGCCGGCTGGTAATTTGGCCCATTAGGTTATTATATTTATACCTCTCCCTCCCCACTGCACACGCTCCCCTGGCTGCTGCTGGATCTGCCCCCATCTCTCCCCAACCCCGACCATCGCCGCCG